>OY856379.1:12312500-12847500 GCA_963693495.1 Malacosoma neustria
ATCAAATACGACCAATCAATTAAACATCCACGATCTTACTGTTAATATATATGAAGGTTGTACGCCACTAAGTCGCGAATGAATTACTCGTACCAATGATGTATCATGTTTGGTTTATAGGGTGTACCCTATAAACCAAAGTACCATTTTTTGCACTAAAATAGTTATACTCAACAAATAACACATACTCATATTTTACTTGCACTATTTTATTATGAAATTATGTACAGTCTCAGTACAGTGTCAAAAATAATCACGACAATGTAAATTTCACACCAACATTGAGTACTTCAAATGATCTCATTTAATATATTTAAATTATTTTAAACTATAATTGCCTTAGTTGATACTTTTACAGAGCTTGCCAAAAAGTATTTTTGGTTTGACATATGAAAAAAAATTTAATTTTTGTAGTTGTTGATTTATTGGCGCCAAACAATAGTATGTACAATTTTTTTCTTGTAGCTCAATTTCTATTCTAGATATTATTTACTTATATACGAAAATTATTTTTACCGGCTAAGAGCTAAGTGGGTCATTGAAATGAACACATATCATATCAAGATGTGACTTCAATCAGGAAGATATCTATAACTAGCTATCAATCTGCAGCTGATATAAATAAATATTATTCAACATTATTATAAGTTAAAATGGTAATTTTCATTAACATAAACTACAACTTGAAAAGGTAATTCGTTTATATCTATCAAATATTCTCATTTACAATTAATTGTAAACGATACCAAAATAGTTTTTTTTCTTACCTTATCTGCGGCTGCTAATAAATCATCGGCCATTTTGTCCAGATTCGGCGCCCTGCCCGTGTATATGAAGCGCAGCATCTCTCTCAACACCTCGTGGTCTACATCCGTTATGTCCACTCGATTCCGTTTCCGTTCCTCCATTTCGTGTTCGAACATCGCTGCAAACACAGGACTCCGTGCTGAAAATATCAATAATAATAAATTAGTTGGGTTGCTTAATTTAAAAACGTATTTTACAAATATATAGTGTGCCGACCTTATACTATTGTAATCCAATGTCTTCAAATGTTAACAATTAAGATTTATTATTTAATTAGTAGTCTAATATCATAATTACATAAAATGAATGTGATTTTTTAGTAGCTAAGGTATGAAAAGAGCTGATGATGAATATGTACAGTTGAAATTAATCATTTTCAATAAGAAAACACCGATATTCTATTACTGGTTTCGCCCACACGACCAACTCGATTTCATATCCTTAATTCTCAAATTAATAAGGCAAATGAGAGTCACTTTAAACTGTATGTAAAAAAAACTACAATTTATATATATTGAAAAGTAATAAACTAAACATTATTCTATGCAAATTTATAGGACACGATCTCTTTAACGAAAGTAAAGAACATAATGTAGATGTAAGTAAAAGAAAATATATATACCCGTAATATAATAGTTGAACTCTATTTTAAAATGTCATATTCCGTTGTATTTAACATCAAAAATATACGCCACGCGTTATCAATTTAGTACATATTTTTATAATTAATTCTAACACAATATAACCTTGTTTTTCAGTACACACACAAGGAAAACCATATGCATAAATTCCAACAGATTAGGAACACCAGAATAGCACACTGGGACACGTCATGTTATTCAGAAGCGGTGTCCTAAATTATCAAGTTAATATAATATGGTATTGTTCGAAATGGGCGGGTCCACATATCGGGTAGAGGTTTTGCGAATGAGTAATTTTATTTATTTTATATACGAATTGCAAATTGAGCAATGCACGTTTCATGACTACTAATGATGCTAAAATTAAATGATTACTAGGAAATTCAATATTCCATATGGATATTTTCGTTAATTCTCCCGTTGGTGTGATCAATTTTTAGGTTTATTCATTAGATTGATTATACATAGGAACAAAAACTTCTTATACAAAACAGTTTTCGTTTTTATACTTAATAGCAAGTAGCTTGCGTAAGTGTCGGGATCAGGACGACGAAAATTATTCTACGTCAGATGTCATGAACTCCATACACAATCTGAGTGTTGTGTTTATTATTATATTTATTAATAACCTTACGACATAAAACTGCGCTCAATGATAATTATACACTTATTAATTAAGAATACACGTACAATAATAATGCTTTTAATAATCTATGCCGCTTTACTCATGAACAATTTATAATAAATCTAAAAAAGAAATATGTATGGTACATACGGAATTTGATTTGTTAGAAAACCAATTCCACAAGTTTAGCTGATTATTAATCCAGGTATAACATATACACGTATATTTGTATTGATAAAGGTGGACCCCGAGTTCCCAAGTAAAACCCTGGAACGCAACCGCTAAAATTTGACTACGAAAAAGATGTTAGATTACCTGCTAATATAGCTTTGTGCGCCTGGAATTCCCTCCCGCCGACTGCCAACGTGACGTCCGAAAACCTTTCGTTATCAAAGAGAGCCCCTAAGTCGTCGGATAATCTGCATTCTGGCACTTTGAACTGCACTACATTGCTCTGTCCACTAATATTGATACTGTCCGCTACTACCGACACTTCACAGAATATCGTCAATTTGTCTTCTGGTAGGAGGCCGTTCGCTTCGTCTAGTAAGAAATCTCTGGAAAAACGAAATATAAAGTTAAAATTTACATTTACACGAACAGATATCGAGGAAGCCTTATTCTGATAATGAGTAGGGCACACCATGGCTAATGATAGACGAACTGCAGCATTAACATAAAATATAATTAATATCCTTAAAGCCTTAAATTTAAATACAATATGAACAATAAAAAGTAATAAAATATTTATATTACACAAGGATTGTTACGTCTCACTGTAATTTTATTTGCGATTTATAGAGCACTGGAATCTTCCAGTGCTCATCTGTTCCACCGACAAGAACGGTAGCTCGATAAATAAATGATCATGATTGTAATTTTGTTAGGATTTGCCGTCTCAGACAGATCCTTTGCGACGTTAAATCTTAACCATAATTTAATGTATTAACTAAGTTTAAGACTATTAAGATATAGGCTATTGTTAAAATACATCACGACGGTTATGAACAGAAATTTAGAACCAGTCATGAAAACACAGCGGAAGATACTTGTGGTTGGTGACTAAAAAAGTCACGTGGACGTACTACTTGAATGACGTTGTAGATGCGGTCATAGTATCGTGATTTGTCATCCACAGCACAGGATAAAAAATTATCTTGTTTTTTTGTTACGAGCAAAATACAATAGTCAAAATTCATAACTGCGATAAGTTCTCCATTGTTAAACCTACAAAGAAAAATTATCTAAGCATAGAGAACAAATATTTAAATCGGTAAATTGCGTAACCATCACGTGTGTCTACGTAATAAGAATGATAGCAACACCAGAAAAGTAACAATCGCTGCCAAAATAATGTATTGCAGTGAGAGAAGTAAACAAAATAATAAAGTCGCACGCAGATCGAGACGTGCATCTATTCTTAACGAACAATAGCACAGAAATAAAGTTAAAATTCTTTAAAACAAAGACGTACGAAATAACTTATTGTACACTGAAAACAAAAAGTTCATTGATTCTTTAATCCATTCTTGCTGAAGACTGCAACTAAATCAAGATTATTTATGCTGTGCTAATTTAAAGAAGTCATTTGTTATTTTTTAATACAAATATTCATTTTATTATATATGTATAGAATTAATAAATATATATTGTACAATAATTACTAAAACTTCAAACAATTATGGAGATACATTATGAAGTGGTTGTACAATTTGTCGTACACAATTCTTTATAGCCTTCAAACACATATCGAACTTAAGTGCGACCTCGTTCGCTTGGGCCTTAACCAACTAACCGTTAAACAATTTATTTTAGATCCTGACCTAGGATGTAATGGTACTGTATACAATGGTGTAAAATACAAGATGTTTTTATTTCTCTAAAGTATGGACTGACTTTAGGTAGAAGTTTGGCTTTGATCATAAATGCACACTGAAATGAAATGGATTTATAAGTTAATAAGGCTCTTTAATTTAACATATTGTTAACTTAAGTTTCTTTGTCCCATAATCTGTAAACATCGTCACTGTCGTAACCAATAAGAATGCACTTCTTTGCTTTTTTCTGCACATGCAATGTGTAAACTGAGACAATTATTCTTAAGTGTTTGGTTTGGTAAATAAAAGTCTTTATGGTTTAAAGCAATCTCCTCGATGTTGGAATAAAACTATAGAGGACTTTTTCAGCCTAAAACAAAGTGAAGCTGTCCGTGTTTATTTGACAGAGATGGAGCTAATGGAAAGCTGATTGTATCTCTCTATTTTGATGACGGGCTAATAGCTGGTTCATGTAAGCAAGTAATTGATGAGTTTCTTGAACAAATGAAAGAAAAATTCAAAATTACAACAAAACATACATCTTATTTCTTAGGAATAGAGGTAGAAATAAGAGAAGGAGGTGATGTACTTATTCACCAGACATCGTATGTTAAGAAAATATTGAAACGATTTGGAATGCAGGAATGTAGACCAGTATCTACTCCGATTGTAAAAGAAGGAATAATTAATCAATCAGAGAAGGTTGAAGACTTCTTTATTGCCAATTATAGACAAATAGTTGGGGCACTTACATACTTGATGGTCTGTACTAGACCAGATATTGCGTATGCTGTAGTAGGAGTAGCCTACAGAAATCTAGAGAATCCAACGCAAGCTGATTGTGTGAGACTGAAGCGTGTTCTTAGATATTTGCAATATTCTCCAGACATGGGAATCCTTTACAAAAGACATTGTCAAAAAGGAAACATACTATGTTATAGTGATGCTGATCACGCAGGAGACATTGAAACGGTAAGGTCCACTTCTGGCGTGTTATGCCTTTACGCTGGTGGTGCAGTATCGTGGATCAGTAGGAGACAGCAGTGTTGCTATATCAACAACGGAGGCAGAAATAATAGCGGCTAGCGAGGCAGCAAGGGAGAGCATTTGGCTTGCTCGTTTTATTGGAGGATTAAAGACAAAAAGTTTGCTTATACTTTATATAGATAATGAGGCATCTTTACGTTTGTCTGAGAATCCTAAATTTCATAGAAAAACAAAGCATACTCGCATTCGTCATTTTTTTGTACGAGAATTAGTGACGAATGGAAGTTTTCTTGTAAAGAGGGTTGATACAGAACAACAACTGGCTGACATTTATACTCTTACAAAGGCACTTCCAAAGCCCAGATTTAAACAGCTGTGTGGTATAGTTATTTAGTTATGAACAACGAGAGAAGGTGTAGAGGTGAAACCTCTTTACGATGTGACACCTAATGTTTTTCTTCTCTTTTAATGGAATTTTGTATTGTCAGATAGTTATAAAATAATAAGTTATTTTTTCTGGAAAATGTCGTTCTTATTTAATTTGAGCTACGCTCAGTTACTTTGATACATATCAATAACGAGCATTTTTGCAGCAATAACAATATTTTTGCAATCCTTTGTGGGAATCACGTATACATAATACGCACAAAAACGGCCTAAGCGGTTCACGCCATCGTGGTATTCGGACACGGAACGTCTGCGGCTTGGTCTCCATATGTGATAACGTTTTGCTGCTACGTACATAGGTTGGCTAGTAATATTTAAGAAAAATTATCTAACACTATAAGTGTATAATTAGATTAATTACACTAAATCATTTACATTAAGAAAATAAAGACATGTAGGTACTCAAAATTACATAAAAACATAACTAAATACAGATATGAGACTTATATATTTTATATTTGTTATTATTATTGTCAGCTCTATAATAAAAATCATAAAATATGAGCTTCCATTTGAACTTGGGCGTTGTCATGTTAAACTTGTTTGCCTTGTTTGTTTCAAAGCCGTGCGGAATCACTTTAAAGCTCGAAGATATAGTGTCAAAAAATATATCTGTTTAAGGTCAATCACCCTTAGATGACTAGGATAAATGTCATTTTTTGCCAGCACATCTTTATATATAATAAATAGACTTCGTTTCATAATGAATAGGAAACATAATTTTACAACAGTAAGTTCATTGGTGTATTTTTTTATCTTCAGAGAAAACCAAATTACCAGAACCACACCGAACTCCGTGGGAAAATCGACGTGGTTATGTTTTGTAGGCTTGCCGTTCTAACCCTACGACGACTGTCTTTGTCCTGCTTGCCAAGATGTGCTGATAACTAGCGACCGCAAGGGCATGTCATGCCGATTACAACCACGGTCGTTAATCTAAACCTTACATAGTGTGTCACAGGGTTGTTTTTTGCTCATCACCTTGCTGGTATACCCGGCTAAATGACGAACGAGGTTCTGATGCAAGGATACCTTTTAAGGTTGGGGTAAGACAGCAGACGTCCGTGTGCATCCACGAAATCCTATCACAGCAGAAAATATCACAATAACTCATCGACGCAAAGCAAACGAGGCAAACAGTTGTTGCCTTAAATATGTATGTATACTCGTAAATAGACTCTGAGTTCCAGAGTGTAAGTAACCAGGATTATTCGCTTGTGATATTGAAGAATCATTTAAAAGTAGTATTGAGACGGTAACTACATATTATTGTAATTTGTTCCTTTTTAGTGATCTATGATAATATTAAATTAATAAAAAAAAAACTTTTATGTGCACTCTGAATCATTTTGATGCTTGAAGTTTCGTTCAAACAAATTTCCCTTGTATATAACCCAGCGAGATGGAGCGACGACCTGCGAAAGAGAAGGGCCGGAAGGGGATACAACAAACCCAAGATCGGGCTGAGTGGCGTGTTTTGGAGAATTGGACTATTGTGATGATTACAAACAGTGTCTTGCTATATTTGGGGATATACTTTCTATATTGTTCTAAAGTTAAGACATATTATCAAAAAATTGGCAATTTTTTTATATAAACCATCTATAATCTCACCATACAATAACAACAAACTACACACATCAAAAAAGTCTAATCAACATGTACTAGTTTAAATTTTAGGATGGTGGATGAGCCGCTGTATGGATGAACTTCCTGAATGCACCTGAGCCTTTCAGTATTTCCGGACCGACGGTACACTCGCACCCTTCTTGTATCAAGCCTAAACTCGAATCGCGACTCATTGGAAAACATAATTTTATCCCATTGTTCCTAGGTCCATATTCTGCGTTCTCTACATCATTCATTTCGACGAGCGCGATTCCCGTGATGTATCGGTGGGCACCTAATTGGGCGTCGAGGTCGTAGGCCGTACTCATGCAGTCGCTTTCGCACAGTTTGGGGACTTACATCAACGCCACTTGAATTTTGTAGCCTCAAACTTATCTCTCGAGCGGTCAGTTGTATGTATCGGTCTTGCCGAGTGGTTGTACTCCTTTTACGGCCTGGATGCTGTTCAGCGGGTTCCCTTGTATTATTGTAGCGCTGCCAGACGACAAATAACACTTCTATGAATGCCAAAATGCCGAGATACCTGAGATTGATTACTTCCTGCTTGCAACATCCCTACAGCTCTGCCTTTCATTTGCCGTCAAATGACATCGCTTCATGACGTAAAGAATATCTAACAATTAAATTTTGTCGCTAACTTTATTTAAATGATTGGTAAAATTATAAAATCAAGACTAAACTTAGCAATAAAAACGCACTTAAATTCAAACAAATTCCCTTTCATTTTATGAAAAAAACAAAACATAATCGAATTTTTTTTTACAACCAGCCAGTATGTCATCAATAACAAAAAAGTTTACATACCTACGCACTTTGAGTGAGTAAAGACTTAGAAATTAATTAGTATAAATGGTAAATTTGTAATATCATGCATGTTGCTTAGACTTTTTGATGTGTATAAAATGGTAATGCTAGTACCATTTTATGGCTCACACTTGTTATCTGATTCCAGCTTAATATAGGTTTTATACTAGGTTTTTAAACTTTAAATATTACAATATACAATGCAGTTTTTTGATGGCGCATGAGTGGACGAGTGACAATATTACAAATGTCAGTTATAAAACAGAAATCTTTGGGACCATAATCTAGAATGCTCGAGACAGAAAGAAGAGAAAATTCTCTTTGAAAATACCGGATACTATATCAGAATATATCCAGTAGGACCATACAATGAAATCATTAAACCGAAAGGGTATTTTAGTTAAGCAATAGTAAATACCTATAAGATAGTAAATCGTTTCCCGAAACACAAGAACTGGGCTTTCGCCTATAGCTTAGTTGTGTTGGTTGTGCTATGCAAGCGATCTCGTGTTGAATCAATCGACACATCGAGTTTTGTGAGCAGAAACGTGTTGGAATAAAATTTTATAAAACTCGGCTCTCGAGATTTTTTAGTAATTTTTCCTATAGGAATACTCGTACAATAGTTTAATATTTAAACTCGCGGATCGATTGAAAGTAACACAGTAAGCCGTCTCCACTTGTTTGAAACCTATGGGAGTGGGAAAATGGGTTCCATACTTGTGAAATACTAACTAGTAAAAAAATATTAATAAAATGTGACTTAAGTCTTATTTGCATTACTGAGACAAGCTCTCGCTGAATAACGCTTCAGTTTGTATGAAAATGAATAAAAACAGCTCAAGTACTGTTTACTTTCAAAATAAATGTGTTTGCTGCATTAATAAACCCTCAGCGAGGTAAAAAAAAATTATAAATAAGAATGGAGACTATTTTGAATAATTTCTTAACTAAAAAAACTGTTTCATAATTATACACCAAGGAATTCAGGGAGCTGTTATGTATTTGACTATTTACAATATTCCCCTAAAGAGGTTTTCCCCGCGAGTACGGAATCAATGTGTTGGGGGTCTGTCCCCTTTATGCCAACAAAGTGACAAAAGCTGGGGCCATGATAAATATAACTTTGATTGTTAGATGGTTATATTAAATTCATTTTTCCTATTCTTCTGAAAAAGCTTTAGTATAACACTGAGTGACGGGAGAAATATAACTTACGAAAATCTAACAATGGCCACTCAAGCGCTCTGGGTTGGTCGTATCTCAAGGTTCGATCCTCGAAAAGACAAAATATTTGTACTACTCGTGGTAGCTCAGTGGTATTACTCTCGGAATCTAATCTTGAGGTCCCAGGCTCGAATCCCACGATGACACGCTTCGCTTAAGCAGTTTTTCTCGCCTAGTGTGCTTATTATAGCAATTGCCACGTACCGACTGTGAAGGTAATCATCGTGAGGAAACCAGCATACCGATATCACTGGTATGTGTAAGCCGCCAGTCCGCCTTGGACAAGCGTGACGGGTATACTGTCCATTCCTCCCCTAGGAGGTCGGAGCTGTTATTATTTAAATGACTTTTTCAGGTCTGGATGCATGCCTGTCAATTACTTGTATGTAGGCCATGTGATCCAGGGTATTATCACCTAGTAGCCGTAATAGTAGAAAAATTCGAAGAGCTGCCGAAGGCAAAAGTATAATATTTTTTTTATGTGGTGCCCTTATGTTAGGAATCCTTTACATACGCTGAGTTTTTAAAGTTAAACATGAGCTAATGTCGCATGATCCTCCCCCGAAAAAAAAAAACAGTAACAAGCTTTTTAGTTGCTGCTTCTGAGCCTTTTACTCTTTAGTAATTAATTTGTCACCTTTTATCACGCTTAAAGAGAGGCCATGGTCCATGTCCATGGCCCCTATTTTATCGGTCGGGACCACACGGCAACTATAGAAATCATAATGCAGTTTTATTATTTTGTTAGCAATTACTAAATAAATATAATTATATTATTTCTGTATTCAATGGCAGTGAATTTTGATAATACTCAATGAAATAAAGACAACTAAAAATATAAAAAATAAAGCGTGAATATTTACGTAGTATTGGCAACCTAGGTACTCGTGTGGTCAGAACATTGTTTGTTTAGGACTTGACCTGAAAATACGATTCCCTATTTAAATTTCAAATCTGTGTTCGATATGACTCAGAAATTTCATTTATCTTCTACCCATAATACAAGCATAGAATTACTCAGAAATATATATATTGTGGTTAAAGTTTTCATGGCACGCCGAGATAAGATAAATTATTTCACCAATAAATAAACCTATTATTAAAACAATACGCAAATATATTCGAGTATACCAGTGATAATTGAAAGAGTATGAATATACGTTTAAACATGGTGGATATCTTACCTCCTAATAAATTTTTTGAAACCCCAATCTTTCCCTTGTACGAATCTATACGCCCTCTGTGACTCCATCGCTTTAGTCTCTTCCCGTTTGGCGTTTAATATTGAAAACTTGAATTTAGCCCGCACTTCTGATTTATTACACGACACTAATAATAGATATAATGATAAATAGTCTTTGCTCTCCTCGTCGAGACCTTTAGGGTTGACGCGCAAACACCACTTTAATTTATCACTAGCACCGGCCGAGAAAGTCGATGATTTTAACACTTCACCCATTTCTTCTCTACAGAAACTAAAATTGTTTATTGTCCACATATAACTGAATTTAACCACTTTGACCTGAAACAATATAAAGTGATATTAAATCATGGATCAGTACTTGTTTTATAAGCAATATACTTTACACCACACATAAATAGGGAAAGAAATAAATCAACAGACAAAGCAAAAGGTTTGCAAGGTTCCTCTGTTCGGTTCCACGTTAAGCCAAACCTGTATAATAAATCATTGAACCAAAAGTGAAACAAAGTTATTGCTCAATTTAAATTGCCTCGATGACGGATACTTTAAAAAAAAAAACAAATAATCGATGTGAATCGCACTTGTCTTTAAAATTCCATAAATAATTTATCGTATGTTTTGTTTGTTTTTAGTGTAAGCTGTTGGAGTTGGAGTTGTTCAGTGACAATAGTGGGATGTATGCGAGGCAAAAGACAAATCATCGGCGCATAGGGTAGGCGATAGTGAATGAGACCGTGTGTTGAAGGTCAGGAGGAATAGACGTGGAGCAATCGCGGGCGCAGGCTGGACGGCGCTGGTCGTTGCCCCCGACCGTTGCTTGAGTTGCGGTGCTGGTGGGGTCTTCGCCCGGTCGCCGACCCGCTCATCAAGGCCGACCGCATCATCCCCGCACATTTGCACACTCGCTGATGTACCTAACATCCGTTGAATTGTATGACCTCAAGAGGGGGCATACACTCTAATATCCATTTTTATCGATTAGACTTATAGCATAAATCTTATATGGATTAATTAGGTGTAACGTGGTTTGGTATAGATATAGTATTCATATGTGACGTAGAAATCGGCTGCTAGTGCTTTCTGAGTAATGAAGAACGCAGTTATCGCGCCGCGGCACGTGTAACATTGTCAGAGTAATGTGGTCACGTGTACTCGCTGCGTATAGAAGGTTGAACACGGAAAAGCGTTTACTATTTATTTTATTGTTTACTTCAATCACTAAACAATTATAGCGTGTCATTGCCACGCGTAAATCGATACCGTTGTTTAACGGTTTTATAAAATATAAAACGTCATCAGTCTTGCAGATATTTTAGATTGACGAGGCTAATAAGTATACGTGCCGTTCACTTTACAAGCAAAAAATACCGTTAGTGTTCGCAAACTATATAGATTTTGAACAAAAAGCATCAAAAAGGTAATACCAGGTCGGTGGCTATGTCGTACAACGGTCGTTCCAATAATAAAATTTAAGTAGCGTGGATTCACCGAGAAATAATGACGGTTACTGCTATACAAATACTTGCACCAGTTTTCGAATGTTTAAAAATGACGAAGCATTACCCAACTGAACATGAGATAAAATAAAATAAGTAAAATATAGCACGTAATAATAGCAGATATTGATAAAGAAACACTAAATACTGCAATAACCAGGTATGAAATTATATAACCAAATAATAAAGTATGATACATATAAGTACATAGTTACAATACGGCATCATATAGAAATAGTGTGTAAACGTTTGTGAGATATATTTGAAAACGCATTCTTGGGTGATAACTGATACGAAACGGCTTCCAGTATCACGTTGATCAGTCAACGGATAACGAGGCACAGACCGCAACGTGACATACGGCCGTGGATTGGACACGTAGATGTATACAAATATCATGTACTTCTAGTACTTCCTAATTAATAAATACATCCATAGTATCTACGTGCGCGCGCAACATTTCAAGTTCATCGATAACGACCTCGATAAATAATATTATCGTATATTCGTTAACTTAGCTCAACATCAGATGACTCGTATTATTTACGACGTCGGCCATGACGGTTTATGACCACTTCACTTGGTGTGCCCCGCCGGGAATCTATTTCGACAATGTTTGCAGAGCTCGTGGAAGTTATGGCCACTATCAATAACAATGTACCGAATGATTACAATGTAGATACCACAGTTTAAGTGGAGGTCGCATATGTTTCCTTTGGAATTAGATCTCCTATAGAAACAAACATGGAAAATACCACTGAACCTTGTCGGATCTTCCTGTATTATGAACTGAATAATAACGACAGTTTTAATTGTTGTTTCAATCACAATGATATCCTTTGCAAAATATAATCGTTTTTCGATACATTTTTAATTTCAATTTGGACAATGTCACATTAATGTCATCATTACATGTCGACCTGTTGGTGACATAACACCAGGCATTTTGCCACTTGTGACCACAAATATGAACATTAAAAGTACATAAATATTTAAAAAAAATTATAGATAAATCATATGCTAAGCTAATTATCATTTCGAGCATGCTGTGTCATCATGATTGTAGCGTTAAATCCATATTATATTTCAATGTCATGTTTCGGTATCTGGTTCGTTTTACGATATTTCTCACCACTACGCACAGTATTCGATATCCCCGGTAGTGAATCCGCTGACACGCGTATAACCTCTTGTGAATCCAAGCACTTTGTCTCACCGGACGAGCTGCAATGTGTGACGTGATTTGTTCGTCACGCGATATATTGTAAATGATGTACATAAACGATCACGAGGGACGACGTGATCACGTGAGACGACCCTTTTCTTATCACAAAAAGCGGCCCCTAGTCCCTAGAAAATTTAAATTATAAGTGACTGGAACTCTTTGGACCTGCCAATAGATCGTCATGCAAGGAATACACACGAAGGGCTAACTACATGTGTACAGGTTAAGCCATAGACGTTAGTTAAGTTCTCTGTTAGATCCGAGTTGAAGTCTCTTGAGAGATCATAAGATTATATTTTATATAGTTATATTCTTGTTTTTGTAGACTACAGTAATTATAATCAATCTTACTTTGGTCGAACATTGTGAGTAATAGCCGGTTAAACATAACATGGCAAACTGAATAACAAAACACGGTTATGCATTATGTTGTTATTTGTTTATACTAGTAGTATGTCCAGTTTGTAATTTTATATATATACAGTGATAAATAATAAATACACTGACGGACTCATAAACTGCATCAAAGTAATAGACGACTTTGAAATAAATATTTTAACCAAGTATGCAAACTTTCTATACAGATTTAAATTGAAACTTCTAGATTGGTTCTTGAACTTTAAAACAGCGTAGGGTTATATCCTTAAGTTTAAGTTTGTGTACTGGAAAGGACCTTAAGACTTTTTTGAAGAAAAAACAGAAATTTAAGGAAAATTGGTTTAATTAAAAAATGGTTTTAACAATAGACACAAACTTTATGCAAGGGTTTATTTATGTTTTAATAAGGTATATTACCTCCATGTGCTCTTATTACGGATTCTAATCGATTCCGCATAGATTTTATTAGGGTTATTAAAAGATCTTGCGGAATATTGTCCCATTCTTCCGAAAATGCTGTTCTTAGTGCTGCCACTGTCGTGGGCAAAGGGTTTCTCGCATATACAGCTCTTTTTAAATTGTCCCAAACGTGCTCAATGGGAGTAAGATCCGGGCTGCGTGCTGGCCAATTCATTGTACGTATCCCAACCTCTTCGCAATACTGTCGAACTTGTGCAGCAGCGTGCGGCCGGGCATTAACCTGCATTAAAGTAAAATTTTCGCCTATGAATCCCATGTAAGGCACCACGTGATCTTCTAAGATCTCTGTTATGTAGCGATGTGCAGTCAAACCCCCTCTATTACCGTTTTGACGGACCATGTCTATGAACACAAGTTCTGTTCGCCCGTTCATCGATATGCCACCCCAGACCATACATGAACCGCCTCCAATAGGAACACGCTCCTCAATGCAACTTTGAGCATATCGCTCCCCACGTCGACGATAGACTCTTCTGCGACCATCTGTACCATATAAACATGTCCTACACTCGTCTGTGAACAATACGGAGGCCCATTGGTTTTCTGTCCAATTCAGGTGATCACGCGCAAATCTTAAGCGAGCTTGCTGGGAGCTACAGACAACTTTGGACCATTTGCTGGTCTAAAAGGGGTGATATCCGCTTCCTTTAACCTTCTTCTTATTGTTCGTGCACTCACGTTTACTCAACGCACTTGACTAAGCTCTGTTTTGATGTTAACTGACGTGAGGAAACGATTTCGCAGGGAAGTTGTAACAATAAATCGGTCATCACGACCAGTGGTTGCTCGAGTCCTGCCTGTACCACGTCTCCTTCTGTAAGAACCTGTCTCCACAAACCTTCTGTATATTCTAGAAACCGTAGACTGGTTTAAATTTAAATTTCTACCAATCGTTCGTTGATCAAAGCCCTCTCACACCAATGCTACAATATAACCCTAATAAAATCTATGCGGAACCGATTAGAATCCCTAATAAGGGCACGTGGAGGTAATACACCTTATTAAAACATAAATAAACCCTTGCATAAAGTTTGTGTCTATTGTTAAAACCAATTTTTTTATTAAACCAATTTTCCTTAAATTTCTGTTTTTTCTTCAAAAAAGTCTTAAGGTCCTTTCCAATACACAAACTTAAACTTAAGGATGACCCTACGCTGTTTTAAAGTTCACGAACCAATCTAGAGGTTTCAATTTAAATCTGTATAGAAAGTTTGCATACTTATTAAAAAATATCATTTCAAAGTAATTCTGAACTTTGATGCAGTTTATGAGTCCGTCAGTTTATTATACTGGGATAATTGACACAGCGCCATATATCAAATAAATAGCACTTATGGGTATTAGAAAATTGATATACTTTTCTTTGGTAAATACATATTATATACATAAACACCTAGATGCGGGACGGGATTCGAACCCGTGACCTCCGAAAGCGTCACGGAGGTCGTCCGATTGTTCGCTTATTGGAGGACAACTTTGGTATGGGTTTATGAATACTTTTTAATGTTGATTTAATAAAAGGATATGGTGGTTGTGTGCAGTACCAGTTTTTACTTTTGATGTTGGGTGATCTGTCGTGTTTAGTGATAAGTAAAAGAGCTTATTATATGCTTTTTTGTAGAATTGATGAAAGGTGGTGCAATAATTACCTGTGTGAAACACCAGTTTTCAGCGACGGGTGTGTTCCCGTCGTGCAACGGGCTGGGCACGCGGCTCACCGCCATCCCGCCGGCGCCGTTAGAGGAGACGCGCGCCGACTGCGGAGCGGGCGCGCCGCCGCCCGACCCGGCACCGCCGCACTCGCTACCCGACGCGAGCCTGAACACAAAAATAACAAACACTTAAATATACTTATTATATTGCAACCAACAACGGAATGACCTTACCGAAGTATCTAAGTGAGCCCGAGATCTATAAATAAACTCAGAGGCTCGAGACACACACACGTGTAGCTCTGATCAAAATTCGAAACCACAGACAATCATATTAGTCGTAATTTTCAAGGGAACGAATGACGTTTGGCATCTCATCCCTGAACAGAAATAGCTGAGCTATTAAGACCTTGTGATGACTTAGTTTGAACTCTAAAGGTTTAAATACAAGTTAGGTTGTTGTTTTAAAGAAATTGCAGTTTAAAAGCGTAGTCTATATTCTGCGCCTTATTGAACTGAATGTCAGACATTCGACATAGATTTAACTATGTTAGCTTAGTCCGAAGTGGGTGGACGTGACTCGAGTTGGTATAATTTAATAGTTATTTCAGGCAACAAATGATGGAATAGTAGTAATTTATTAGCTTCACGGCTAACTAGGGTGTAACGAGATATTATAACTGCAAGTTTATTCATAACTTGATTATAGAAAACACTCTCTGTACTTCTGTGTCTCACTTGTCTGTTCAGGAAGCTTATTCAAGTCCCTCCGCTAAAATTATTGACTTGTATGTAACACAGGTTTTTGTTTAAACTTCAGGCATATTTTAGTCTTGTATAGACTTGGTATTTACTTGATTTTAAAAAGTAAACAGAAAAATGTGGGGAAAGTTTATTCGCAATAAAATGTTTGTTACACAGTCAACAGTTTACAAAATTCTTTCGCATAAACCGCAATTCCTAAGTCAATAAGAACACATCTTATCATTAAATGATGTAATGCAAATAACCAAGAGCTTAGGACGAAATTGAATACCAGCAAATTTATATTATTTATAAGACACTTTATGGAGCAACCAATCGTAGATTGAAATTAAGAAACAATCATATTTATTGTTGGAAAATTCTAGGATAGCAATAGTTTCAAATATAATGCACATCAGTAACTACGGCATGGGTAACGTGGTTTCGAAAAGCAAACTGAAAAACATGCCGATCAGATTGAAACACGGCTAAAAGCAATTTTGCACAAGGAACGGCAATAATACACGAGGTGACCTAGTGGCCGATAGGCAATACCTGTATATTCTCATGGAATTCAATGCAAGGCGAAAATGTGGCAAGATCGCAATACGCCAATCAACGATCGCAGTTTCGCTTCCCAAATGTGGGACGCGAACACAATACTTAACTTCACATTTATTACTGCTGGTACATGTGTCCGCGAACAATAACGACACGGCGAAAGAGTTGTTACACATAAGTATGTATGTATATTCGGATTTTGGGTTTCGGTGCCGGCTAAATTCGAGAGTATCTCATGAAGTGGGACATGCACAAAGCGAGATATGACTGTCCTGCGAGACTTTCACGAACAGTATTTCGATTACCAAATACGCGTTAGAATCTGTGTCAGTTTCATCACCACACTGCATCCGCTCACGGTTTGCGTGCGATCGCTTTTTGTGAACGTGCGGCAGTTTGAACGCACCGAGCGGACCCTTGCCGAACATAAATATTACTTGTAAACACAACTTCAGCTAATTCCAACTGATAAATGCTTTACGTTTGTTCTTATAGCCTAATATTACATTTACTCACACAACCATTAAATCGTTTGAACAATATAATCAAATGTATGGGTTAAATTTAACTTTTGGATTAACAATGCAACCAAATAATAAGTTTGTTTTGTGTGTTATGCCGATTAACGGAGCTTATCGTTTCCGAGCAATGAGACTACAGCCACACTACAACCAACAAATATACAGTTGGACTTATGTCGGTAAATACAATAATGTTATTCCGTGAAATATTTCATATGATTTCACATCACAGAATAATAATTCATATAACAAAAGAGATGTATGTGTGTCTATTGTTATAAATATCACAATGTATCTACGAAAATGAAATACAAGAACGAAATAGGCTATTCAGAAAGAATAGGAAATTGGGCAAGAACGTAAATTGCATTCTAGCAATGAAAATAATGTGTGTCAAACAAAGTGTCACAGCACTAAATAAAAGTAGGCTAAGTGAATTAATCGGTACGACCCAGAAACTGACAGCAAGTTTACGGAGAGACGAGTCTCTACTTGGGTAATACTATTGAGGAAGTGTTCGTTGAACCATTACACGACACAAAGTACCTTTTCAGCATCGAGATTTACAGTATTTCGATGCTTTTCAGGTAATGCTAGACATAGCTTCCCGAAATTGTTCTGTTATTGTAGTATACGTAGCCCTATGAGTAAGTTAATTTGAACAAATAGTATCTGGGTTGAAAAATAGAAAACCAGAACTTAACATTTCTATTTGATATACGTTCTTGAACAATTCCTCTTCTTATACAATGTGTTATAAAAAGTATTTAAGCGTTTCTGCTCTGTAAGTGATCTAGTTTTAATACTACCTTTTCATAGGACAACTTTTCATAGAGCTGAATTCAGATAAGATAATATGGTGCGCGCAACGATCCGTCCGAGGTCGATCAACAATTTGCCACTGTGGCAAATGGAGCGGCCCGACCGACGACCTACATTTAGCTTGAGTAAACCGCTCCTATGACGATTAACAATAGGTGAATCATCACAGCTCTTGTGGCCTACATAAAATAGGTCATAATTACAAAAAATTAATTCGACGTTAAATGAAATGGATGTATGGGAGAGATTCGTTACACATCAATGTATGTATGAAAACAGATGGTTGTGGTCGGGCTGGAAGGTAAGGCGGTGGACCACCCACCGTAAGGACCACCAACCAAGTAATAAAAAACTTAACGTTTGCCTTTTGTCACCGGCGATTCATTAGTTCAACAGTTTTTTCATTAGATATCTTTGGTATTATTTATGTTTATCGGATACTTGAGCACTGGCATTGAATATTTTATTTAATAATACTCGAAGCACAATTTGTTTGTTGTAGATTTTCAGTTAATATAATAAGCCCGAATACCTTCGCGGCAACCTTCTGTGCAAAAATATTACAAGGATGGAAATATAATATTTAACCTCCAGTACCATATTAAATGTATATTTAATATTCTCGGCTATGATCAAGATAGGTTTCGGCCATTGTTATAATCTACAATACGATAAACGCGAAACTATTTGTAGGCTTGATATAATAACTTCCACGAAGTTAATGTTTAATTAATTTAGTATTAATTATATACTTAGTATTTAAATTCAATATGAAATATACGTAGGTTAGTTTTACTAAAAACTAGCTGTGCTCGCGACTCCGTCCGCGTGGAATAGTGACTGAGCAGCATTTTTTGGATATATCTTATGGTTTATTTTGGATTACAAATCCTATAAACCCTAAAATATAAATAATCGAAATATACAAACTGCGTTCGAACCTACAAAGTCCAGCCTAAGCTGAGCCCTATTTTATATGATTGATGATATACGAGGGCTGTTTGAGAAGTCGTATTAAAAAGTAAAAAATATATTTCTTTTTTAAAAAAATTACATTTATTTCTCAACAGTCTCCTTTGAGCGCCAAACACTTGTTTCAGCGAGTGTTTTTATCCCCTCCAAAAATACGTTTTGTCGAGGTCTTCAAAATAGCCGTTTACACCTGCGATGCAGTCCTCATTTATCAAAAATTTTTGCCCTCCAAGCCATCTTTTTAGATTTGGGAATAGGTAATAATCGCACGGAGCTAGGTCCAGCGAATACGAAGCATGCGGAATCAGCTCAAAGACCAAATCGTGGATTTTGGCCATTGCAATAGCTGACGTGTGCACTGCGGCATTGTCTTAATGAAAGAGGACTTTCATGGGGACCATTTTGGTCGTTTTTCCAACAATTCGGCATTAAAACGGTCCAATAACTCTGCGTAATAACGGCCAGTGATAGTCTTTCCCTTTTCCAAGTAATTAATCATAATGATTCCTTCGCCATCCCAGAAGACTGTCGCCATCACCTTTCCAGCCGACAAAACACTCTTGGCCTTCTTTGGGGCACGTTCACCAGTCGCAATCCATTGTTTTAATTGCTGTTTTGATTCAGGTGTATAATGATGGACCCAAGTATTATCCACAGTGACAAATCGACTCAAAAAATTTCGAGGATTACGCTTCATCATATCCAAATATAGTTCGTGCAGACAGCTTTGTCATACCCAAATATTCATGCAGGATTTTATGTACTCGCTCAGTGGAGATGCCTGTGTTCTCAGCTATTTCACGCACCTTCACTCGGCGGTCGTCGAGTACAATATTATGGACTTCTTCAACAACATCCTCAGTAGTGACTTCGATTGGACGACCAGAGCATGGAGCATCAGATGTGCTTGACCGACCACGTTTAAAATCATTTATTCAGTTACAAACAGTCTGCAACGCTGGTGCGTTAGTGCCATGAAAAGAATCAAGTTCAGTTTTTATTGTGGCAGCACTGCAACGCTTCATAAAAATGTTTTATAACGGCACGAAATTCAGATTTTTCCATAGTGGTTGAAAATTTACGAGTGATCCTAGTTAAACAATGGTTAAACTGACCAAAACTTGTTTTTTTTTTTTGCTGAATTTTTGACATTCTTCATTTGAAAGATTGTGCTTGCCAGTGATAATGCCATTTACCAGAAAAAAGGTTTTATATATAGTTTTTAAAAGGACTTATTAAACAGCCTAGGTAAATCTGAGGTCAACTTAAATTGCATTAAAAAAATCTGAAACTGATCACTTTTGACTAAAACCATTTTTTTTTCTAAAATAAAACTAGCCTAAGTAGTAACAAGGAGTACCTTGTTACATCAGCTATCTGCCAGTCAAAGTCCCGTCAAATTCGGTGCAGCCATTTCAGAGATTAGCCGGAACAAACAGACAGACAAAAATTGTATAAAATGTTGATTTGGTATCTTCTTCTTAGTCGTTTCACTCTTTACAGAGCGGTCGTGAACAACTGGTAGTACTATTACAGGCAGATATTGTTTGCTGTATGATTTTACGCCATTTCTCGCGATTCACAGACATTCTGGTGCACTCATGCAAAGGTCCGCCCACAGCCGATTTGATCTGGTCGGTCCATCGCATCGTTGTTTTGGTATATGTACCGTGTATACATCCGAATGAACTTTATAAAAAGCGGTTACTTTAATATTACAAACAGACCCTCCAATTTTATTTATTTGTATAGATTAATAATTTGTTGATAAGCTATTCAATCGAAATGAAAATATATACCTACCCACAGAGATTAGAGCATGCATTACAGGTAACTTCTATAATATTTGTGGATCGTAAGAAAAATGTGTATTTAATAGTAATGTTGAGAATATTCTTATAAAATTTGTCCGGCACATTATAATAATAAAAACTTTTTTATTGCTGACGAACAGCAGACATGCCACGCTGACGGCCCATTTACCTAATGATAAGCAGGTACCGTTGCCTATGAATTTCCGACGCTAAGGTCACCGCGGACACGCTGCTGTCTGCATAGGGGTACTGGAACCTAGGTCACTAATGCCGGAACACATCACAAGGTTTATAATAAATATATTGGGACATTTCACACAACACCATCTAATCCCAAACTAAGTTGCATAGCACTTGTGTTATGGGTACTAGACAAATGATATACTACATATAGAGTTTTCTTTTGTAAATAAATACTTATAGGGAATCGAACCCGCAAGCGTACCGACGTGCGTTAGTCGTTACACCAGAAGGTTGTCAATATTTTACAAGTTATTTTGGCAGCATACATATAGACCAACCAACAAGGGAGGTAAATTATGTTTAAAGAACATAATAGTATATTTTATTGATACAAAATCAATAAAAAACTTGATCACGTACAATGTTATATATTTAATAAAATCAAATGTTTATGCGTACACTGCTGCCGAGGTGCCAGTACAAATAATAATAAATAAGTGTACCATCGCAACATCACACAATAACACCGACGATAATAATGTGGTTATTTATAATTTAAATTATATTGCTCTTTAATATATTTCTGCAGAGCGTAATTGGTAATTACTGACTTTATTAATTTTTCACAATAATGTGACTTTTCTATTCTAATTACAAAAATCGATTCGAAATGTCATGCTCATATACGTGCCATGCGACATAAATAGGCAGAAACATTTGATAAATCAATAATTATAATAAGTTCGCTAAACTTTATTGTCCTTTATGAAATTTGCAACGTTATAAATAAAAAAAAAAGTATTTCATAAGTAAACCATTTTGTTTAACGTAAAGTTTATTAACCAGGAACTGTTTATAAGGTTTTGAAAGTCAATAACCGGTGAAATGTTGGGCAATCTTCGGTGTGTATCACTCTCCCGTGGTCTTATTATAGATGTCATCCGACCTACTCGCATCCTCTTCTATATTTAAGTCCTCCCGGCATCGTTTCACCACATCAGTGACAGAGTTTGTTGAATTTTAAACCGTAAATAGGTAATATGTATATATAAATTTATTCGCGAGTGTGAAATGTGTGTCTGACCATTAAAGATTATTTTATAATTTAAAATCTTCTAAATTTAAATTTAGAACGCGATTACGTTAATAACTTTTTCCCTAATTTTAATATTTTTTTAATAGTAAATATAGAGTTGATTGGTAAAGAAAATAAAAGTGCAGTAATTGTTTGCAAGGTAAGTGGGTATGTGCTGTCAGGTATTGTCAAGGCAGAGAAGGTTGGGGTGGTAGCCTATTGTTTAAAACTACAAAGCTTATTGAGCCATTATTCCTTTACTTCTATTTGGACTGCAAACTGTAGTTATTTTTTCAATAAACCCATTGGTTCACGGCTTGACAGATAAAAGGTATGTATCAAAATTGTTTAAAACTTGAATGCTAATACTTCAATAATTGTGCATTAGTTAATTTTATTAACAAAAAAAGAAACGCATAATCGATGTATCAGAACTATGACTGTACTAGGTATGTAATGCGTAATGTTCGCCATTTTAATATTACGCATGTCGAACACGTACGCCAGAACACATTGAAAACAAAAAGAGACCCTGAAAGGTTGACAATAACGCTTCACAACCATAAATTTGCAATCTATAATACATAATAACGACCGAGCGTTGTTAAGACAATGGAATCGAAATAAGGACGATATAACAAAAATGGGTCCCCATTCGCATACGACAAGCTTTATTTAAAACAGTGAAACGTTCGTTGGTGTAGCGAACGAGCTAAGGGGGGAGTAACGAAGTGAGCATTGCCCTCTTAACGATGACGGCGTGCTGTGACTCAGACGCCCTGAGGACGACCCGACATTATAGGGTCCTCGACTGGATACTGAAGGACGGTTTGTTTACCGCCAACAATAAGTCCTACGATATCACCCTTGTTATTATTGCAAATGGTAATTTAAAACCATTTTTAAAATAAACACAATAACACGGGTTTAATTTACTTTAATGGTTACGATAAAACATTCCATTTTGTTCGTATACTTTTATTTTCATTTATCACCTGGCGAAGTCGGCCCATCGACACCAAAGCCAAATCGTTTTGGTGGGACCAGAGTGACGTGGTGTATTACCAACTGTTGAAACCTGGTGAAACAGTTAATAGTACTCGCTACCGACAACAAATTATCAATTTGAACCATGCATTGATTAAAAAACGTCCAGAATAGACTCGAAGACACAGTAAAGTGATTTTACAGCACGGTAACGCGTCGTCGCATAAAGTAAAACCAGTCAAGGAAGCTTTGAAAGCACTTGGATGGGATATTTCATCGCACCAGCCATACTCTTCAGACTTTGCTCCGTCCGACTATCAGCTTTCCGCATCAATAGGAGACGCACTTGCAGAGCAACACTTCGCCAATTTCGAAGAAGTTATAAAATGGCTCGATTAATAGTTTTGCTCAAAGGAAAAACAGGTTTTAAGATGGCATCCATAAATTGTCTGAAATATAGTCAAGATGTATAGAATCAAACAATCAACCAATACTTTTAGGTAAATATTTTTTTATTACATTTTCTTGAAAAATACGTAGTTTTTACCGGAAAAACCGGTAATGACATTCCGGTACACCTAGTAGAAGCATCTGTGCAAAAAAAAATGTTGATAGCTATGTAGATAGCTGTACAGCGCATATGATGTCCTACAAAATTGGGATCAATCCTTTCCTAAATTTCTTCGAAAATTAAGTGTTTTAATAATATTAACATAGTTTTAATATCTCTGATATTAATTTATACAGTATGTAAGCAGAACGCCCTGTAGTGTTTTCTAACGATATATCGCCATTTTGTCAAAATATGTCTTAGCGGGTTGTATACCACACGCCCTAATTGAAATTGCAATGTGCCAAAAGGCACGTTTTATTCGATCTATTTTACATTATACCTAGTCAGGTCATAAGTATTGTCACACAGTAAAAATTTTTCTTTTAGAGTGCTGGCCACAAAAAAGTTTATTGAATTCGAATTTAGAATTGTTCATGAAAATAAAAATGTATACTTTTTGAAATTTTACTCATTTTTAAATATGGAGTGGACGCTTAAAGAAGACCGTGTTGCAGTTATTGCGTTGCATCTTTGCAGTTACGCGCCAATTCAAATTTTTAACATACTGAAAAACTTTGAATATAACCAAAAGATTCGTTTATCGTACCATCAAACGATACAATGAAGACTCTAGTGTAGATGACAGGTCAAGAAGTGGTCGCCCTCGGTCTGTTAGGACTCCAGCAGTGATAAAAGCTGTGAAGGCACGAATTCAAAGAAATCCCAAACGTAAGCAGAAACTGTTGGCCCTTCAGATGGGGTTAAGCAGAACCACGGTGAAAAGGGTGTTAAATGAAGACTTGGGCTTCGGGCATATCGAAGAAAAACAGGACATCGTTTGATTGCTCGTCTAATGGACCTGAGACTGAAGAGATGCCGCGCTTTGTTGAAGCGGTACGCGGGAAAAAAATATCGGGAAATTCTTTTTTCGGATGAAAAAATGTTTACCGTAGAAGAGAGCTACAACAAATAAAATGATAAGATGTACGCACACAGTAGTGAAGAAGCGAGCAACCGTATTCCGCGTGTCCAACGAGGTCATTTTCCATCCTCGCTCATGGTATGGTTGGGAGTTTCTTATTGGGGCTTAACAGAGGTACATTTTTGTGAGAAAGGTGTAAAAACGAATGCTGTTGTGTATCAAAATACAGTCCTGACGAACCTTGTGGAACCTGTTTCTCATACCATGTTCAATAACAGGCACTGGGTATTCCAACAAGATTCGGCGCCAGCTCATAGAGCGAAGAGCACACAAGACTGGCTGGCGGCGCGTGAAATCGACTTCATCCGGCACGAAGACTGGCCCTCCTCCAGTCCAGATTTGAATCCGTTAGATTACAAGATATGGCAACACTTGGAGGAAAAGGCGTGCTCAAAGCCTCATCCCAATTTGGAGTCACTCAAGACATCCTTGATTAAGGCAGCCACCGATATTGACATGGACCTCGTTCGTGCTGCGATAGACGACTGGCCGCGCAGATTGAAGGCCTGTATTCAAAATCACGGAGGTCATTTTGAATAAACTTTAATGTCATAAGAATCTATGTTTTGTTAAGTTCATTTTGGTATATGAATGGTTACATAATGAATAAACTTGTTACAATTATTTTACATTAAACATGTGACAGAACTTATGACCTGACTAGGTATAAGTATACATTGAAGAACCGTAATCATCAAACGTAGAGTTTCATCAATAACAGAGATGTGTTCATTGTAACCTTCCATATGCTAGGAAACGATCTTCTGTCCCATGGACACACTTTAATAATAGACGTATTGTATCATGTCCGGTGGTGATGCAACGGTACGTATGGAGGGCGAGGTTGTATGTAAGATAAACCTGACAAGTTAACCACAAAGTGGCCGGATAACGTGAACAGTGGCCAATTTACTCTACATTATTGATGTCAGTTGTTAGCCTCAACAAAGTGTTTTATTAACGCAACATTACGAATATTAGCACATTAAACGCCATGAAGGTCACCGGTGACCTTATTTGGTTTACTTAACTTCGCTATGGGGGATCACCTCTGCCCTCAAGCGGGTTTGTTTATTATTCATATAGATATTCTATATTCGATAGGCATATTGGGTAACATATCTTAAAATACTTGAATTTCAAGAGTAAACCTTCTTTTAAATTTTCTATGGTAGCGTTTAACGTGTTAAGCAATACCTTTCTTTGTATAAACTTTACCGGACATCACATGGTTCACGTAATATATAGGTGAGCGTACATGTAAAAGCTCATAAATAAATATTCATAAACATCTTTATTTTCCGGTACATCATCTCAATGTATAATCGCTTACTAAATGCATTTGCTCTTAGAATATTATAACGAGACATATTAAGGTAATAAAAGGAAGGTTTAGTTAACCGTGCAGCTTGTGTGCAAAGGGGTAAAACTATCAAGTTTACTTCGGCTAAAAACGATGTTTGATAATATGTGTTATTGCGGCCGATGGAATCAGCGCAAATTCTAGGTATGACGTCTGAAACAATCAAACACATGACGTATTCAAGGCTGCGTTAGGCGTCACAATCTCATGGTCTGCTGTAAATAACAATCAGCATTCAATGTCAAAGCCCGTAATTTATAAAAATCACCTTCGAGTGAATATTGTTTCTAAATAATGCATAAATATGTCGTTTTATAAAACAAATTGTGTACACGTTGGAGGTGACTCTAAGACCTTTCAATGAACGTTAAAGCAGAAATAAATAGTTAGGCAAAAATCATAAGTTTACTTTTATGATTGTTTGTTTGTTACGCTTTCACGCCTAAACCGCTAAACCAATTTTGATGAATTTCAGTATAGTCATCGATTCGATATTGGAGAAGGACAAAGGCTGCTTTTTTTAATTAATATGGCAGTACAACGTTTCCCGGGTCAAATAATGGAATAATAAATTTAAACATGAACAAGTAATTAATGAATTGAAATTGATAACAATTTTATTGCGAAGTGATAACTCTGTATCTCACGTTTAGCAAATGCGTGATAGGTTATTCATAATCATAATTATGTTATATTGTGCGAATTTTTTCACAGTTTAAATATTTTGCTAATGCGGAACTAAACGTCACACCACACCTCTGTTTGCCCAAAATGTGCGAGGACGGTGACAGCAAGGTGACCGCTCCAATACAAGTCGATTCCACTGCTGTGGCACATGCAACGAGAACGTGACGAGATGCGATGCCGCAATGAATTTAGTTTCGCCAATACTTTTGCACGATTGCTGCTATCTTTGTCATTGGTATACCTTTCACTCAATAATCGAGAAGATTAAATTAACTTTGAATGACGGATGTAATAATCCTTATTTATTAAAATATATAATAGGTCTCTAGAGAGAGACAGAGCGTTGATACGAAACGTTGATACTATATTATACAGGGGTGTTTAATATCATATCAACTTAAAAAATAATAATTGTATTGTAAGAAAAGAAGAAATATTAAGACATTTCTTCGGTTACTAGGTACATACAGTTTAGGTATCACAACACTTTTGGCACCGATCCCAGAATCGTATCAACGACAGCAGCTCTACATAATGGCGGTATTACAAAACACGTCTGCCGAGGAATGTTATCAAGAAGTATTCGTTTAACATATAATTTTAGTAACGAGTATATAACGTTGAAGAAGTTAAATGAAATTTACATAAGACCTACGTTGCAAAATGTTAAGGCCAAACACAACAGAGTGGCGAGTTTACGTTTCCTGGTTGTTAATCAGGTTATTGTTAGACTTCGCACGGGAGTCACTGTCGCTCACCGGCGCTCTTGAAGTTAAGGAAACGAGACGGAATCATATTAACTCGTGTTTAACCTCTGGTGGCGAATAATAGAACGTTTGGCCTCGTGAGGAATCGAGCGATGGATCGACAAACTGAATAATGGTGAGACTACGACGTTACGTCACGACCTTCATAGGCCGGTGCCGTGACGTAGATGCATTCACGCCTACCTGTTTGCACGTGGCTCAATAAAAGCAACGTTACTAACGAAACTGCCAACATAGCATAAATGAATGAGCATGCACTGAAGCAGTGACTTCCGCGAGAAGAAGCATTTCACATTTGCCTACGTGTTCAATTTGAATATATCTAATAATTTCTCAGATGCCATTAAAGTTTGTTACAACTAAAAAGAAGGTAGTGACGAAAAATTACCAACATAAAATTAACAATGGAAAATATTATACAAATATAAGCATTACTATCTGTAATTATCATAATACTACTATAAATAGATACTTTTAAAATTAATCAAAACCTCTACCAAAGTTAAAAATTGTTAGTAATTCTATAAAATACCTCATAAGTTAGTTCGGTTAAATTTTCCCTACTGTGCCGTTTGTGACAAATAAAAAAATTAGTAAAATTATTACGTACTTTAACCAAGAGGAGCGCGCGGTTTGCTGATTATACCTAGAAAGGAAATGAGAATAATGTTATAGTAATAAATAAATGGTACAATTGACTTCGACAGGAAGGCCTAGGATCAAGGTTCGAACCACAAAAGATTATCATGGGCATCGCAGAGCGAGGATAAACTTGCGAGGCGGAAGCGAATTGCGAGGCCGAGGACAGGCAGCCAATTCAGACTCGACATACGGGAAGCTGCATTGCTCCATCATTACACACACGCATTTTTATATTCTATATTATATTTCACAGCTGTCTGACTGAAGATTTTCTTTTTACCGTCAGTTAACTTGTATTTAGCAGGACGCGATTGCGTAATAACACGACATGCGTTAAGGTGGACGAACACGTGCCTAAGTGCACACGACCGAATTAAAGTCGCGCAATACGCCCCGACTGGCTGCGAAACCAACTGGCATTTGGCAACATGGCTATTGGAAAGCAGACATCGATGGTAATGCCGTATGCAGTCGCTAATCTAACTGGGACGGATGATTTATAATTTAAACGAGAAATTGTGACACCTCGGCCCTACTCCAACGCAATTTACATTTTTATTATACTGCTAAAATATTTAGGTAAAAATAAATTTATTTGTATAGATACAAATAAATAAAATTAGAGGGTCTGTTTGTAATATTAAAATAACCTTTTTTTACTAAGTGCATTCGAACGTATACACGGTACATATACCAAAACAACAATTTTTACAATTTTTGTCTGTCTGTTTGTTCCGGCTAATCTCTGAAATGGCTACACCGATTTTGACGGGACTTTCACTGGCACATAGCTGATGTATCAAGGAGTAACATAGGCTATTTTTATTTTAGAAAAAAAAAAACAATTATTTTGTTAAAAATGATAAGTTTCGGAAATTTTTAGTCCAATTTAAGTTGACCTTAGATTTATTTCATCAATCATATGAAATAGGGTTCAGTTTAGGCTGGAAATTGTAGGTTGAATTTCCAATTTAAGTTAACCTCAGATTTATGTCATCAATCTTATGAAATAGGGTTTAGCTTAGGCTGGACTTTGTAGGTTCGAACGTACGTATTCCAGAGGCGCATGGCGTAGGTAACAGTTGCATTCGATAATGCTGACTGTTTGCATAATTCATTTATATTTTAGGGTTTATAGGGTTTGTGATCCAAAATAAACCGTAAGATATATCCAAAAATTCTGCGCAGTCACTATTCCACGCGGACGGAGTCGCGGACACAGCTATAAATATATATAATTAAAATTATGAGACTATTTCAAAGCACTATTTCTATTATAGAGTCTCAAGATGATCCAATACTCCAGGAAATGAATATTGTATTTGAATTTTTGCGAAACAGATACTAATAAGGCGGAACTATGTAGTTTGACCTTAAATGTAATGTCCTATGAATTATTAGATGGCCAAAATGATTGGCGGGACCTTGACTTCAGCCTAATATAAATTGTGTGACCCCACTTCCTACATCGGCGAGGGTCGACACTGTCGATTGCCTTTAATTCTAAAGAACAATTCTGATGGTCATTTTAATACTGAGCCTGAAATTAATTGTTGCTCATATATGATTTTGTAGGTCACGTCTCGGCTACAATTACTTCTCAAAATTTGCTATAGATACTTTACAACGTAATATCAGTATATTTACGCACCGCACACTTCCCGATCGGCTTCAACAACCTTGGATAACTAGCGTGAATAACGTGTAAACATTTGCAAATTCTTTTCAGTCAATAATGTAGTCATGTTGCGTTGTCCTCATTGTTAGCTCATAGATCTTGTTCACTTATTAAAATTATTAACTAGCCCTGACACAATACGCTTCATAAGGTTTAAAAGTGTTCTCGCGTGCCCCCGAATGCTTGTGTGCGTGTGTCAAGCTCGTCGAAATATTGTGTGCTGTGAAGCGGTCGGCAGTCGGTGCCAGCCAGCTCGCCAGCTCAGCACAGGGTACATCGAGAGCGCGACCCGGTTCGCCGCTCGAGAAAGCATCGACAAAACTCGGTTGAGGCCGTGCACACGACCAGTCGGAACTTTCAGTCCTTCATACGTGATATTTTTAATCTTTAGTATAAAGAATATTGAAAATAGAAAGTTGTAGGTATATCATGCAAAGTTATATCTTTTTAAATTGATACAAAACTCAATAAAGAGCTATTTGGGATCAGAAATTTAAAGTAGTAATAGACTAGCATCATACATTTTAGACTCACGTGATCCATGGTCAGCCATGTTTTTGTAATAAGACACGTTTGGGCGATGATTTTTTTTATTTAACAGACTAGTTTTATTCCTCCCATGAGATGTGTGATTTTCAAGGTGATCCAATATAGAAGTTAACGCTAAATTTGGCCGTTTAAAATAAATTAGTTCAGCAACGTCCGTGACCTTGAATTTGACGCCCCTGTTCTACTTTTATGAATCTTAGCAATACGTTAATCACCATCTGCCCAGTAATGTAGGAAATAATCGTATTTAAAAACAATACATCATTTCACATCATTCAACGGATTTAGTTTCGCCCTTGTCTCGTCGCTTCATGACAATAATATATTGTGCAAGTCGTCAAGTGAATACGATATCTTTAAATATACTGTTTCATGATTTAGAAATTGTATTTGCAAAGAAACATAAACCAGGTCAAATTTGAAATTGTAATGTATTTGACCTACAGGATAAATACCTAACTGAGCATTCGAAATAATGATAAAATAAAACGTAAATAAATATAAACGCACATACATAATGTATAATAAAAGAGCCTATTTTACCTTACCTATCATAATAAATTTTATTGTTAAACTTTTTTCACGTAACATATTGGTCGTCCTTTTAGTAACATCAGAGATGCAGATTTGGGGTCACAGCTCGCACAATAAGGGGCACAAGGTAAAATATGGTGCATTGAAAACGGCCTTACGCCCAATAGCGCGATCTGTGGCCGCGTCGCTTCCTATTGGCGTGGATGTGACAATACCAACATTGACTGCTGCCTGCCTTGAAGGCGACGAAGCTGCAAAGGCCGATCGATACTTGTTACGAACCCATTTCGATTAACTTCTTGTTACATTCGCAAATATTAAAGATCAGTCATATTTTATTACTTACATTATAATAAATATAATATTTTGGTGAGAATTTAAATTTTATTTTAGCGACTGGACAAGAATTGAAAATTCAAAGAAACTCATTGACAAAATATCACAAATTGTTGTTAACTTGAATTTATTTAAAATTCAATATATTACAACCCACTTCGTTATGGTTCCAAAGTTTAAATGACGTATGAACGACCTCAAAAGTAGACAACTTTTCTTTAGCGTGAGGGGCCGCCATTCTAATGGCCGTAGCCTAAAGTATCTTAAGGAGGAATTATTCTGAATAACAACAACTTGGTCAAGTATGCATCGCCCCAAAATAAAGTGACCTCTATAGCCTCATTAAAAAGCTGTAAAAATTCAAGTGAAACATTATAATTTAACAACATAGTTATGAAGAGATTATACATGTGCGAGTCTTATGCAAAAATTGCATGAAATCAATATTATTGAGGAAGGTCACACGATTCTGGGTTAGATCATCAGGACGGAAATTGTAACCCCAATGATTATACTTAATCGGGCAGCGATTATTCGAGCGTTATACAGGTCAACCGAAACCTAAAGCGAGGCGGAGGGCGCGTAGAACGAAGGTACCGTGCGGGGGAGGACTTTGACACAGATCCCAACTCATAAGTGAAGCGCCGCGAGGGGCTCGAGATTCGGTAGCAACATCATCGATTCCTCTACGCACCACACAGCTTTACGCGCAAAATGGGTCAACGCGTGCGGCACTTCAGCCGACTAAGTAGCGGGAACGCGATGTCCCCGTTCCCAATATCACCCTCCGCAAATTAACGCCTTACGCGTTTCACAACTAATACACATAAACAATTACAGATCCTTATTGACACTGGACTGTTCAGAAATTATTAGATTATAAAATATTTAATATGAAGTTTATAATATACCTAATAAATAGAGCTTAGTTATTGGGACAGCGTGGGCTCACAAATTGAGAGAACGAACGTGACCGGGTTTTCGTCAGTTTCATGAGCCACTTTCAGCTGAGTAATGACAAGATATCGTGCGTTGTATCGACGTTACGACACTGTTCACCTACTTCTTCTTCTCTCATACATAAGTAAATAACACTACAGTGCATGTATAGATAATAAATAAGTATTTGGGACATTTTACACAATATCATCTAGTCCGAAACTACGTTGCATAGCACGTGTTATTCACTGCCACTTAGTTTGGGACTAGATGGTGTTGTGTTAAATGTCCTTATATATTTATTTATTTACTATTTTTCAAAAAAGAAAATAGGGTTATTAAAATCAAATTTAAAAAAATACTTAAATCTGAGATATATATAAATATTAAGTGTGGAAATGGTATTATTTAATACTGTAAAGGTCACTGCACAACATCGTATTTAAAATATGTATACAAAATTAGGACACAAAAACCACACCTTCCGTGAATTGCTTCCTTATCTTGACAACTTAACGTAGTTACTAATTATTTTATTCGTAATAACGGTTTCTCAAGGGCAAGTACCACTGGTTTTATTATGAACAGTTAATACTTGCAAAACTTCGAACAAGCCTCCTGTTCCACCGCTTTTTATAATGGTATTCATACTGACTTTTAAGTGAGTACACGTAGTTGCAAAATCCGATATAACAATATTTTTTGGAAGCTCGTAAACTAAAAAAAACCGTTTTAGAGTATTTTACAATTACACGGCTCATTAGGGTTGCCATTTCAAAAATCTCAAACCAGGACAAGAAACGGATTTCGGAGCTTATAATCAGGACATTTAACAGTATTTTTTCTAAGTTACTCAGTAGAATAAAATATAGTTTTGATGAATCATAAATCAACTTTTATTTATTTTAATACAATTTTAAACTTACCTGCGGTGGATGTGTGGAGTGACGCGGAAGGACCGCGTTAGGAACTCCCGCATTCGCGGTAGTCTTCACGTCCGTGACATTGCAGATAAATTGCAGGAGTGTCGGCTCCGTTGGTATGGCCATGTTTTACGGCAACCGGCTACTTACGTGGGAAACAAATGTCTGGCCATGCCGCCTCCGCCGGGCCCCGGCAGGAGGGGTAGACCCAAAAAGTGCTGGCTTGACGTCGTAAGGGGTGATATGCGTGCCAATGGGCTCACTACCAGGGATGCTGAAGATCGCGCGAAGTGGAGTAGAAAAAGTCGGAAAGCGGACCCCGGGCACCGAAACGAAAGTTTGGGTGGCAACCGGGACTAACGCTAGGATGATGATGGAATTTTAAACTTACATCTTAAAAAACAAGAAGCAAAACATAATCTTCTTAAAGTTTTAAGGAATTATTAGCAGTTTTCTTACATTTAAATAAAACAAAATTAGACTTTTGTAACAAAATAAAATTATACTACTCTTTTGCGTCGAGTTGTGATAAAATTTCAAAGTTTAAAGAAACTACATCTTACATTTCTATTGTCTGTAAATAAAACAAAAACTTATACTCTTTAACTTCGAAAAAATCAACTTAAACTTACCAATCTTACTTTTTTTAATAAATCAAATCTTCATAAAGTTCTAATAATAAATTATTAATAGTCTTACATTTATTTTTTTATTCTCTAACTGCCTTTTTCACTTCTCAGGTTTTTGATATTTTCCAGTCTTTCCAATAGCCTATATAATAAAATCTGGACTACAAATAAAAGCCCGCCCGGATGCTCCCCGGACGCCTTCTAAACTAAACACGTTGCAATTTGCAACAGAATTCAAACGAAGTAAAGTAGCATATCAGAGTTGGTTTAATTAAATTTGTTATCAAATGAGAATTAAGTTTAGCTTGATGCCAGAGCAATGCAAACAGTGCTATCATTTACTACTGTAATAATTACTCCTTACATACACTTCAATAAAAAAAAAAATTGTAACGTTCTTTGTTCGATGACATAACGTTCTTTGTTCTTTCGCAATGGAATAAAGGGAAGACGTGATTAATAAATTAAAAAATACAAAATTTATCTACATAGCAATCTTCAATCAACAATCTTCAAACATTTATTGTCATTATATGACATCAAATTTCGCATGCTTGCAGATTTTGAATATGTATTAGTCAGGGGAATTATTGGGAATGTATTATCTTAGACATTTCTTGTAACTTTAGTACTTCAATAGGGTTTGCCGAGCACAATCAAGTCCTTGTAATATACAATGAAACGGGGCAATGTTCACCTAAGCTCAACGGCTTTAGTGATTTATCAGAATTCTCAAAATTTCTGCGATTTTTAACACTAAACCTACTTATTTATATTCCAAGTATACACATACATACAATTTATATAGCGAAGAGTATATAGTTGCGCACGATTTAGTGAAAAATTTAATTATATATTCAATGGATTTTTTTTTATGAAAATAGTAAAATCAAATAACGCTGTGCGGTTATTATATCTGATCGGTTTATTAAAACTTAAGACAACAATTGGAATAAAAGCCAACTGCTATACCTAAAATTATTTAGAACTGCAAGTATGTTCTAGAATAAATTCCTCTTTATGTAGATGAGTGTTCAAAACATGACCGTCGAAACCCACTTAACCAATAGCATTCCAATTGTCAGTTACTGGAGAACCGAGATCAGGCCAAGTCGCAATCTTTCGCTTTGTGAACGCTCACCGGCCCTCAGCTAAATTGATACATTCTTGAGCAATAACCTCGCCCAACTTACCTATTCAAACAAGCGCACTAGTCTGTATAGTTTTATATGCTAGGTGCAGTCAAACTCGTGTCATTTATGTCTAACATTATTTCTATAGCACACGATCTGAATATCTTTTTTTTTTGGTCTCGGGGAAAACCCCTCTCTTGACGGGTTCCCACGGCTCGGGGGGACCGAGGGATATGTGGGACTCCGGGAAAGATGCTCGGCCGACTACCCACTTAAAAATCCCGCTGTTCTCCTATCGCCTACGCCCGGGCCCATGGATATGTGGCCTGCCGATCTCGTGGACGGGCCGGCGCCAGCCCGCCCTTTATCTCACGGCGAGCTTCTTCCACAATGTTGGTGGCCCTCTTCCAAAATGTTGGATCGTTCCACGAGGGGCCGCCCGCACCGGAGGTCGTTTTATGCCCTCCGGCGCCGACGACATGGCCTGCATTGGTGGGAGGGGAGTGTGGTGGTCGACTCTCGCTCCCGCTCCACCGCCTTCTTTGCGGACATGACTGCCTCGCAAAAGGAGGCGACGGCCGTCCATCCAGGATCGTCCCCGACCATGGACAAGAACTAGGACCGGAAGCGACAGGTCCGCGCCGATTTGGGCGATAAGGGCGCGGCGCTCCACGCTGGACACACTGCGACGGTGTGGTTCACCGTGTCCTCCTCGTCGCCCGCGCCAGAATGGTGCCACCCCGACATCGTTCCCCGCCCTATGTGATATAGGTACCTCCTGAAGCAACTGTGCCCCGAGAGGACCTGCATCAGGCGGAAGGTCAGGGCGCCGTAGCGCTTTTCCAGCCATTCAGTCAGGACGGGTCTCACCGCCTCCATGGTAGCAAGGCCCGCGCTGGGGTGCGCAAGCCGCTCCTTCCACTCCATCATGAGCCTCGTCGCGCATCTCCACCCGCTTTACCTCTACTTTGCGAGGTGCGGGGCGACAGCCACACTCAGCCGCGTCCCGGCGCCACTGGTATAACAGCGCCAGGACACGAGCCTCTTGGTCCCACGGTGAGGATTTGGCCAGCAGCGAGGCTGCTTCAAAGGACACCGTGCGCTTTATCGCTTTGACGGCCAAGACGCGGTGCGGCCTGCGTAGTAGCGCCGTCGTTTTGGCCGTCAGGCGATTTTCCCATAAATCCGAATATCTATGCGAACGTGGGTTCATAACTCGGTATCATCTGCTTGATATAATAAGATGCTTTGTTTTGGGAAACATATTTCCTTTTTTTTGCACTGACTTTTTTTTTCTTTTGTCCGATATGTTATGTGAGAATTATTATAATTAATTATGCACTTTTATTTCCGTTAAGCAAGTTTCTTATATTTTTGGTATAATACCTACTGTGTCAGGTGCTTCTTGCTTCATAATCCTTATCAGCCATCAATAATGTGTCAATTTTATGGTTTTTGGAATCTCCTCCTCCTTTTAATGGGCTTATATATGACTTTAATATATAGCAGCAGGTGTTTGCTGTACCGTTTTTTGACGGTCCAGGTCATTGACAGCACGAAATATGTTTATTATATTTTTGTAAAACAATATATTAGCAGTGTAACTTGTCATTAGCCATTGGAACTCCTAATGTGCCACATGTGCAAGCGCAGGACAGGTTGCCGAACTTACTTTTTCAGTATTGGTTAAATTTACGTGTATGTTGGAAATGTCGTGATAAAAACATTTTTGCATAATTTTGAGATAAATATGTACATTGAAAAATACAAGTCGATATCAAAGGAATTTAGTTTTGAAAGTGGTATTAGTGACAGAAAAATGTCATACGGATGTGTAACAGTGTGAACAATACGGAAAGTCGGTCTGTGTAGCTGTCCGTTATTTGTATTGTTCATAAAACTTTTGCGCATTAATATGAAAATTAATTAAGGAAAATGTAAACGTATGTCTAAAAGTATAATATATAAACAAATGATGATTCTATTGATAAACATAATCAGATTGACTCTGAAATAGTATAGCTAATACTTATCAAAAAGCGATAAATTGTATGATAAAAAGAACTGCGACTATTGGAGGAAATTTAGCATCATTCCTCAAGGTAAACGCATCTGAAGATACCTTTAAATATATATTTATTATACATATATATGGCCGTGTTATCTTGGGAAGATAAACATATAATCAAAAATCTTTCTTGGGGAGTCTTCTATGACGACGGTAAAGGAAATATCGCTGTAGAAGGTCTACGCAAATAGTTTCGTTGACAATTTCGTCCATTACTCTTCAAAAAGACCCCGAGTCTTTAAAAACAAAGCTTCTAGTGAAATTTGTATGAAATGGTTAAATTTTTTATTTGTTGAGTACATTGCTCAAAGAAAGGAGCTGAATCGCAGTTTAAAAAGCTAATCTAAAATAACCTTATACAATTTAGATGTGAATGAAATAATTTTTATATATCATTAAGGGCTTTGGAAGGGACACGTTTGTCATAAAGAGGGTCGGAACCAGGACGTCTTCCAACACTCACAACCTCCTCTTGTGTATTCTGCGCGATTAAAGTCGTCGACCCCAACGAAAAGCAGTTAACAAAAAAATTTTCATTTGATTTCGAAGGTTATACGTAACTTCATACAAACGCTCTGACACTCAATTTTGAGGGAAAAAAACAAAATTTGTTTTAAACGATTTATAATGATTAAAGTGAATTTACAATGGCACAGGTCTTTAAATTCACACGTGACGACCACGTGACGCAAAAGCATTTGCGTGTCGTCAGATCGCTTCTGGGAGTCACGTGTTCAATTCCCGTCGGAGTCTAGGTGTTAATGTATTACATTTATTTATTTATATAACAACCATAACACAAGTGCTCTGCTACTTACATTGGGACTAGATGGCGCTGTGTGAATTGTCCTAGTAAATAAGTCTAACCCCTGTTTATTTATTTATTACGGTACAACAACAGCATACATAAAATTCAATTTATATGTCGGGTTAGGCCCATACATCAGAGGGGCAACTCTGATATGGCAATATACAAATTTATTTCATTCGAACAATCAGTTAGATCTAGAACTACAGAAATGAAATACATTTAATTAAATAACTAGTCATGCGACAGTGAGGGCGGTCACCTAGGGCTGTACTGACTGTCAGAGACAGGGGTTCCACGCACCCACCGCAATAAGGACAGTACTAATTGTCAGACAACGTTCCACGTCCAGTAACTGGGCAGTACTGCCTGTCAGAGACAGGGTTCCACGCACCCACCGCAATAAGGACAGTACTAATTGCCTGAGACAACGTTCCATATCCAATAACTGGGCAGTACTGACTGTCGAGAGACAGTGGTCCGTGCACCAAGACGCATTCGTATGAAATGCGTGCCGGCTCAACAGCGCGGCTCCTTATATAGGCGGAGGTGGGGCGAACTTGGTGCACGTTACACTAGCGCCCTCTAGACGCCGTCTCGTTAAATAATATGGCTGTCGTTACATCCGGTGTAGTTTTTAAATAATATGACTTCCGTCAATGGCCGCTGCCACATCCGGTGCAGCGTTTAAATAATACGACTTCCATTACAATACGGCCGCCGCCACATCCGGCGCAGCCGTTAAATAATGACTTCCGTCACGGCCATTCTGATAAATCACTCGTCCTCGAGTGCATTAAGAAAAGGACTCGTTATTTCCCATCATTATCATTATTACATATCAATATGGTAAGTACTACTGGTCCAGGTTTACAATAGGAAAAACCCCTACAGTTCAAACATGCTGGTCTGAATCGTCACCCACTAAAGCAGGTGAGACTCCTGCAGCGCATCACTGATCATCACTATAGCAAGTTAAAGAGGCTGGTCCGAATCGTCACCCACTAAAGCAGGTGAGACTCCTACAGCGCATCACTGATCATCACTATAGCAAGTTAAAGAGGCTGGTCCGAATCGTCACCCACTAAAGCAGGTGAGACTCCTACAGCGCATCCTTAATCATCACCACAGCAAGATTAAACAGGCTGGTCCGAATCGTCGCCCACTAAAGCAGGCGAGACTCCTACAGCGTATCATTTATCATCACCACAGCAAAGTCAAACAGGCTGGTCCGAATCGTCGCCCACTAAATTTATTGCCCAATTCAGTTTGACGGCTTTCTTCGCATTTTAAAAATGCAAATTGACCTACTGCAAAAGGTTTAACCCGGGCTTTCCCTTTATTAAATCTTATAGTGTCAACATTAGCCACTTTTTGAATATTTTGTTTCAAAACAACTAGGAGCTATTTTAGCTAGATTAAGTGAACAACCTTGAATGCCAAACATCAGTTCTATAAGCGTAAAACCTGTGGTCCTGGAACGCTTACTATTAAGAGCAAGCTGAACCTCTCCCAGTTCATCCTTCCAGGTAATATTAGTATTACATTCTATAAAAATAAGAATTTAAAGTTCGCATGACCCAAACTTATTGCAGTCATAACAACGTCCTCTATCTGCGATAATGCGCTTCGGAGCGCCAAATAAGTTCACAGCATTTTTAATTGCTCTTACCGCATATGAAGAACTTAAGGCCGGAGTATATTTAAGTAGTACAAACTTTGTAAAGGCGTCTATTAAAACCGAGCAATATTCCTTTCTATCACTTTCTCCTGTTAGATCTAAATGAATTGTATGCCAAGGGACTAGATGTTTGGGAACTGAATGCAACTGCATTTGCTGAGCACCTGAAGGGCCTTTGGAAGTTTTACATACTCACAGCAATTAAACTTTTTTTACAAATCTAGCCATATCAGGAAACCAATAAAATTCATAAAGTTTGTCTAAAGTCTTGTAATTGATTTATTACGGACTTTTTATTATTATATTATTTCAGAGAGTGAATCGCGTTCTTGTTCTACGATTAACCAACCTATCCAATTTAAGAAAATTGGACCTTACGGGGTTCAGAGTTTGACAAATTGCGAAACAAGAAATCTGCATGAGCCATCTTGCGACCTCTTTGTACACGATATCAAAATCGTAAGCCCACCAACGGTGAACCCTTGGAGTTAAATCACGCTTTGAATGAGAAGCTTTAAGGGAGTTACAATCGGTGAATACAGTGAACTTTCGTCCATGTAAAGTAATGACGAAAATGTTCGACTGCTTTCATTACCGCAAGGGTCTTCAACTCATAAGAGTGATACTTTCAGAAACGAACACTTCTTTAAACGAGAATCCTGGATTGGACAGTGTTTTAAGTAATTTGTCTAAACGGTCAAGCCGCTCATCAATATTTTTTGAAATTGAAATTACATCATCCATGAAAACTAAAATCTTTTCATCATTTATAGGTTTTAAAGCAGTATTAATTGCCTTTTGAAAAATGGAAGGGCATTGCGTAATCTGAAGGGCATAGCCAAATATTCAAACTGCCCTTTTGGGGTTGGAATTTGCAAATTACAGGTAGTTGGTGAAAACCAGATGCCATATCAATACTACTGAAACAATGAGCGCCATTAAATTTGTCAATTTGTTCGCTAATCAGAGGTAAAGGATACATAATGAATCTTTACATAATGAATTTTTTTTTTTAATTCCCTATAGTCAACACACATGCGTGTTCCACCGTTTTTTTTTTTTTTTTTTTTTTTTTTACCAAAATAATATTCGCCGCCAACAATTGCTCAATTCTATCATCAACTATCTTAGATTCCCGAGGGGACAACCTATATGGTCTCCTCCCTCCTATGTACTACTTTAAGAGGACCTTTCAAAAGAGTAACGCTAATTTCGACGCCCTGAATATTTATGACAAACGATTTGCTCTGTGCGACTAATGGTACCCTTTACAATACCAGTCATGTTGATAAGGTCATTTATTCTTTGTCCAACAACAAGGTGTGAAAAGCTTTTTTTAATTGAACTATACTCTGAACCGGAATCGAAAATAAAGAGAAATTTCATACCACTACAGTCCATACTACCCCGAACGATCTGTAGCAACTTGTTCCTTCTTCATATTGTCAACCCTTTTTGGGCAGGTGGAGACGACGTGGCCTGGCTCCCGCAAACGTAGCAGGTGGGGTGTGGCCTCTGGTTGATACGTTTATCCGCAGTTGTGGAGCGATTTTGTGGTTTGTTTCTGTCACAGCAATCAGCTCCACGATGCCCAATCCTGCCACATATGTTGCAGCTGCCACGAAAGCTGAACGTGGCGCGAGAGCGTTTTAACATTCCGACTTTCTTTTCAAGGAAAACAGTCTAGTTCAATTTACGACGTATTTGAACATCGCACTGAGATAATACGGAAATGGCAAAGCCAATCACCACCTTTTCAGGTAAACTTGCATCCGGGATGTTTTCAATTAACTGCCAAAGTCGTAAACATGCTTGAGCGGGGGTCTCAATCCTGAATCAACATAGGACGAGAGAATTGAGCTTTCAAAGTCTCCTGTATATCTTCCCACTGATACTGACTGGGAGGTATTTTGGTGAACAATGTGGCTGCACGGCCTCTTAGACAATGGGTCAGCGTTATGATTAAATCGACACCTTTCAAATTCTTGTTATTAATAATTATGGTGTCGGACAGGCGACACCATCCCTCTATGTCTGAATTCGGATCATCAGGGTTAAATGGCACTAATACCGAGAAAGGATGTGGTGGTGCATCGGACCGGGGTAGTAAAGCATCATTTAATTCCAATCTAAATTATTTGAGGGTAGCAGAATATTTTCCTGCATATTTTGTGATGAAGTGCCAGAGGTGGGCGGAAGATCCGATCCCACTTCTGATGTCGGGTTAGGCCCATACATCAGAGGGGCAACTCTGATATGGCAATATACAAATTTATTTCATTCGAACAATCAGTTAGATCTAGAACTACAGAAATGAAATACATTTAATTAAATAACTAGTCATGCGACAGTGAGGGCGGTCACCTAGGGCTGTACTGACTGTCAGAGACAGGGGTTCCACGCACCCACCGCAATAAGGACAGTACTAATTGTCAGACAACGTTCCACGTCCAGTAACTGGGCAGTACTGCCTGTCAGAGACAGGGTTCCACGCACCCACCGCAATAAGGACAGTACTAATTGCCTGAGACAACGTTCCATATCCAATAACTGGGCAGTACTGACTGTCGAGAGACAGTGGTCCGTGCACCAAGACGCATTCGTATGAAATGCGTGCCGGCTCAACAGCGCGGCTCCTTATATAGGCGGAGGTGGGGCGAACTTGGTGCACGTTACACTAGCGCCCTCTAGACGCCGTCTCGTTAAATAATATGGCTGTCGTTACATCCGGTGTAGTTTTTAAATAATATGACTTCCGTCAATGGCCGCTGCCACATCCGGTGCAGCGTTTAAATAATACGACTTCCATTACAATACGGCCGCCGCCACATCCGGCGCAGCCGTTAAATAATGACTTCCGTCATATATATATTATATAATACTTACAATAATAAAGTTCATATACCACATGTATGCCAATTATAGGTGCACACAACATTTTCTATCTTAGTAGTTGTTTAACATTAAATCTTATAAAATGTAATAAAATAAGTTAAACATTAATAACAATAATTACAAATACGATTAATAATTTGTATACTGATGAAAATTACAAAATCTATTAAAATTAATATTAAATTAATTTTTGTTAATGTTTCATTCAATGGACGTCGTAAAGGCTATAAGTGTATAGTTGAAACTTGTAGAAGATATTCAACATTCAAAATTTAATTTCTGGGGGTTATGACAGTACCTCCGTAAAGCCCACGTTTACATATATACATACAGAGGGCATGGTTATGGTATTTTTTTACTTGAAAGCAGTGAAATTTAACCCTGTGACAGTATTCTAGGCATACCGATCCGGTTTTCATTCAGAATGATTCCAAGAAGAAAAGATCAGATCAGTCAATTCGTATTCATAAGTGAGTTCCAAATTCTTGAGACAAAAATATAACACTGCATACACAAAGGGTTGTAAACAAAGTTAACATTTAAAAGCTGTAGTTATTATTTGCAGCATTTTATTTTGTGAACGTATTGTGGATGTTAAACATTTTGTTAAAAACGATGTGCTGCCAGCATTCGGTGTTGAAAAGGGACTAAGAAAAAACGTATAAGAAGTTTAGGAGGTAAGCGTTTTCCGGCCCAATGACTACCTGGCCAAAGAATTCAATGTACCCAATTACATTGAATATATATCCCCTTTGTATTCAAAGAATCAAGATGCCAGTATAGAACTCGATGCAGTACTTCAGAACATTGCTAAATCGCCAATTATCATCAAAGAATTATATGCACATGTTTTTGAAAAATATCTATATAGCCTCGCTATCAATTTATAATAAAAACATCTACAAAAACGTATATACTCCATTTGTGGCTTTAAATGATATATAAATATGTTATACATAAATATAACTTAGAGTTAAAAATGTTACTACCCTATGAAAAGAGGGTGCGAATGAACAATGAAAAAATCCCAAACATCAACGGTCGCGTTTACAGATGAACGATCAGGGGAAAACGTCAAATATGCAGCTCGTTTTGAAAAGTAACAAAACAGTGCTAATCGTTTAACCAATTTAGGAATAGCCATCATTATGGGTAATGATAATAGCTGTAGTAAAAGTATTTCGATTTCTAACTCTCTCTCTACCTGACGTTTGATTATCAACTTACACAACAAGGAAAGTTAAATGCGCGTGCGGAGCAACGCAACTTTCGCCCATTGTAGAGATAGTGTACATAATGCAACCAGTTAATTTGATAGACTAATTTACGTTCTAAGGGCAAATACGGATTCAGGTTGTGGCGTAAACCCCGTTAAACGTACCGTACCTGTATTAAATGTTTTATATCAAATAACTACCCAACCAGCGGAAAGTCCTTCGATGAACATGATAAAATAAACTAGTTCCGCGTTGACTCCAACAACCAAAATAGCTCACCTGGCTAAGGCCATTATTCGTTCGTATAATCCAATTTTCCACAATAGATGCACCACTTCGATAACACTATGAACCACGAAGTCAATACGTCAAAAGTACGAAAGCCCACTGAAACCAAACAACACCGCTATACGAAAGTGTATCACGTTTGACAGTTTCACTTCACCACATGGCTAGTCAATTGCGCTCGACGTCGTGACACGTAACGCACGCTCGACGAACGACGGACGACTGCCGCAGCAAAGCAAGACCGGTCGTCCAAGTGCCAGTGCCACTAGTTGGGGAGTCGGCTCGGCTCATTATGTGAATGTGAGCGCTTCTCGGAGGCGCGGGGTCAGCGAGGGCGGAACGCCCGACGACTAGCGGCGCCCGGGGGACATCTGCGCATCAAGGACCCTTTCTCCGTTTGGGCACCATTGTGATGGTGAAAGCTCATCTCTGTTTGCATGTACGTTAATCTTGTCAACTATAAACATAACGACTGTGAAAGTTTTATATCCTTCACTGTTGTTACTAAAGTTTATTTACTTTTAGTTGAGATGTAAAATTATCTTTATAAAACAAGAATAAAGGAATGATTCTGTAGTTTTGCAAGATCATTTTAAGGAGTAAATACGTTAATCTTAGACCGTGAACGAAGTGTATTCTTAGTCATTTTGGAAATAAAAATTAAGACATTAAAACTCATATATATATTTGTTCAATTAGGTAATGGTGGCTCCGGTTTGTAGTTTTGTATCACCCCATTCAATTAAAGGTTCAGTTGCAATATCTATAGTATAAACGTCGTTTTTACACGTTTTATATTAGCTTCACTTGTATGTTGTATGTTTGTAACCGACTCCTTTGGGGGCGATTTTGACCCACTTTAAATGGCCAAATTTCGTTCAAACTTTGAGGATATATCGAGGGCCGATGACAATGCAATAATCTGTGTATTTGTATCCATTATCCTTCAGGATTAAAACACGCTACAGACCTTCCTATCCTATCCGATTTGTTGGAAATCGTAAATCGGAAACATTCTCTACAGACTTTCCGATCTGTGCTTCCTAAATCAGATCGTTTTCTACTGACACACTGCAGACGTGTTTTACATGGTTCCTACTTGTCTAAATTACATAATATAGCAATAGGAGTAGCAATATCAAGTATCGTCGTAGATAAACGAAAACTGAGGAAAAAGAGAAGCTGATGGACTGAAGAAATTTTTTATAATTTTTTTTTCATCTCATCTAATGTTGAATTTTTGCAAACCTTTCATTAGATTTTTAAAAGTCTTTCTTATGACTTATTTCTCTGTTCGAGTAATCTGGTGCCGAAGTGTCCTTTATGCACCTACATTCTTAGTAACACTAAAAATACGCGATCTGACAAACACATGGCTTCAACAAATGACAGACGGTACAAATAGGCGACGGTAACTGCTAAATTCTAAGCAGGTCATCAGCCTGTCTGCATTCCTATAGTAATAAAAAATATTTAAATACTATTCCTTTGTAAATAAACACCCAGACGCAGGAGGGGAATCGAGCCCGTGGCCTCCGCAAGCGTAGCGATATATGTTAGCCGCTACGCCACGGAAGCCGTCAATGTAAACAAAGTGGGCCATTTATTTAATAGGAAATCAATGAAAAATCGCTTTCTTCGTTCGACATTTTAAAGCGCGCCAGTAAGTACGCGTCTGAACTGGGACGCTGATCGCGTGTGACTGATGACGTTTAATCGGACGAATGCCCTACACACCTTCCGATTTAGGATACTATTTTAGTAAAAGGACGGTCGGATCATCCGATCATCCGATCTTCCGATTTTGTAATAATAATAAAGTTAGGACCTGTTGCCCTATACATTGTCCAATTTCATCCGATAATTAGGATCGGATCGGATAGGATAGGAAGGTCTGTAGCGTGTTTAAAACACGAAGATGAAAAAAAGTTATAAAAAAATTTCTTCAGCCCATCAGCTTCTCTTTTTCCTCAGTTTTCGTGTATCCACGACGATACTTGATATTGCTACTCCTATTGCTATATTCTGTAGTTTAGACAAAGTAGGAGCCATGTGGAATACGTCTGAAGTGTGTCATACAGAAAACGATCTGATTTAGGAAGTTGGCTTAAAGGTCTAGTAACCAAGCCATAAAATTCCAAAAAAAAAATTTAGAAAGCACAGATCGGAAAGTCTGTAGAGAATGTATCCGATTTAGGATTTCCGACAAATCGGATAGGATAGGAAGGTCTGTAGCGTGTTTTAATGAATTTTCGGTTCTCGTCCGATCACGAAAGTGAAAGAGCATCAGGCGCGGTCAGTACTTGGATGGGTAACCGTCTAGGAAAATCGCGTAACGGTGGATTTTTGTACTTTTTTATATGTTTTATATTAACTTGACCTTGACTTGTAATGAAATTTTTTGGAATTCGACTCGATTTTCACTTACTTTGAACAATAAAATCAAAATTCTGCCGAAACGCCATCTGGAGCGTAATTTTAATAACATTGCCAGAAAATGGCGTTAAATTAATAATAACGTAGCCGGAAGATGGCGTTATATTACTAAAAATATTTACCGATTGTAAATTGACAACAAAATTAAATAATTTGTATTAACACGCTTTTATTTTATAGTTAATGAAACTAAAAAACACGCTTTTATAAAAAATCAAACTAAAAGGTAAAAAATAATTTTTTTACAATAAATTTAAATTAAGGATAGTGGGATTGACAAAAAAATTTTTAATGTAGAAAAGCGTGTGGTGCTTTTTATGATATTTTCAAAACAACAATTATTATTGACAACAAGCACCCCACACTTTTCTACAATAAAACTATTTTTTTTGTGAATCCCATTCACTATCCTTAATTTAAATTTATTGAAAAAATTATTTTTTACCTTTTAGTTTGATTTTTTATAAAAGCGTGTTTTTTTTTGTTTTTTTTTTATATCTGGTATCTCTTGACCGTTGGTAATATATTATGAAATTTACATAAAGGATTAAATTATGATTATTGCATTTAAATAGTCATTAAGTTTTGCCCACACAAATCAATAATCCTAACTGATTTATAAATGCGAAAGTGAGTGTGTTTGTTTGTTACGCTTTCACGCCTAAACCGCTGAACCAATTTTGATGAATTTCGGTATAGTCATAGGTATAACTTGAAGGACATTGGCTTTTTCATTTTTATTACTGTAGTACAGCAGACAGGCTGACGGCCCGCTTAGAATTTAGCAGTTACCGTCGCATATGGGTGTTTGCAACGCAAGTGGCATCGCGAACACGCTGCTGTCCCATAAGGGTACATGAACTTGGGTCACTAATGCCGGAATATAACACACGGTTATTATGGCGGCATACTTAAGACCAAAGGTGGTCGCTATCCAGACGGGCGTGAGGCCCTACCACGTAGCTAGGGCGGCTTGTTTTGTCGCCTTTTACGACAGGCCGACCCCGGCCGCAGAGGTTAGTATTCTTTCTCCGCCCCTGCACGGATAGGCTGTTTTTTTTTAATTTTATATGGCAGATCAACGTTTGCCGGGTCAACTAGTACCTTATATTTAAAAAAGAACCAAATCCATATTTCCATAAATGCTGCAAAATGTACATAACTTTTAGGGGATGATTATTTATTTTATATTAAATTCATTTATTTTCAATCATAATTTGCCATTTGACACTTAACAGGAAAAGTTCCATATAATCAGTGCCAAAGACGGCTTAAACAGATAAAAGCTTTAAAACATTATAAATTATAAGCCTGACACAAAGCTGCCGCAAACTGATTTAGTCAAATAATTTTATATATCGAGTGCCAGGTAAAGCAATCATTGCCCCTCTACGCCCGTCGACCTTGTTCGGGCTCTCAGGGTTAACCTCCCGGGAGAAAAGCCCTTGGCCTCGAATTCCCGAACTTCGCGTACCTGCTCAAAGCCTTTGTTCGACTTGATCCGTTTTGGCAAAGCCATTTCTTAGAAACGTTATTATCATTATTTTTGTATCTGTATTTGATATTATATAGATATAAGTCAATATGTATTTGAATGTACGTTACACGTTGTGAAAATACGATTTATGAAAGATTGTTAATTTTAATTGGTTTATTCCGTACGGAGGTTTTGGTTAGACTGCAGTCGATCCAACCAAAATCAAAAGACACAAGGAAGGGTAGAAGCATAAACCTTTTACACTTACCGCGTTTTACATTTACCGCGAACACGCTGCTACTTTTTGTAGTAGCGTGTTCGCGGTGCCTCTTGCGTCGCAAACAGAAGACGGTAACTGCTTACTAGTAAATGGGCCGTTAGCCTGTCTGCTATTCCTCAGCAATAAAAAAAAAAACTCAAAAGCGAATTCATACGCTTTGAATAGCAGAAGGATGAAAACGGTTCAAAGAAAACTTCAAAGCTATCAAAAGAGCGTCTTGGATTGTTTTGTGAAATCTCTCAACATATTGTTTATTGTTGTGCTGCCTTTAAAGCATATTGCTTTAAAGGCAGCACGAAGTTCTGGCTTTTTTAACGTTTTGGACGTTTTAGTTTTTATGGCCGACCCCCGAATAACTAAGAACCCTTTAAATTTCAAAATACGATCACTTTTAAAGAACAAGTACTGCTGTAAACGACGTGACATTTAATTTAAAATAATCTAGTTACGTACAGCAGTCGTTAGCGTCCCTCTTTATAGTAATCTATCTACTTTGTGCCGTCGCCTATGAATATTTGCGACGCTAGAGGCACCGTGTACACGCTGCTGTCAGCTTAGGAGTACAGGAACCTGGGTCACTAATGCCAGAACACTGTTGTGTTATTATGGCGACATACTTATACATCAGGGGTGGTTGCCATCCAGACGGGCTTGGGGCCCTACCACATAGCTAGGGTTGTTTTGTCGCCTTTTACGATAGGCCGACTCTGGCCGCAGGGGTTATTATTCTTACTCCGCTCCTCCATGGAGAAAAATACCACCGGCCCATAGAAAAAGTGCATAAATCCATAAATAAGATTCTCGACCATCACTGGCCATTTCGACAAAAATTATAGTTTAATAAAAATGCATATTACTTATATGTAAAAACAAGTTATATTAAGATGACATTCATAAAAACAAATGCTCTGGTTTCAGAATATATGACAGACTTAATGTACAAAACAAAACAAAAATAAATCACAATTTATAGTCATAACGACACGGTTGGAGCAGCGGCTACGTCTTGAACGGTCATGTGACTCATATTACTAGGTTCGATCCTCGCGGAGAACATTTGTATAATATATTATTATATTATGTATGTATAATATATTATTATATATTATGTGTATGTCATTGAACTCCTCCTAAACGGGTGGACCAATTTTGTTGAATTTTTTGTGTGTGTTCAAGTGGATTCGAGAATGGTTTAGATTCGTAATTGGACCCGGTAGATGGCGCTGCGATCGAGTTCTGGGATTTTTATTTTTCGCATATAAAAACATAACCCCAAATTTTTAAACAGTTCATTTTCTTTGTTCAAAAGAAAGTGCACATGCGTACGAAACCTTCTTATTTTTGGATTCTGTTATTCGACCAGCAAAGCGGGCGGGAACGGTATATAATATACTAACAGCCCGTCCCAGCTTCGCACGGGTATTTAACAAAAAATTAAAAATTAAACCCTTCTATTTTTTTTCGGTCTCGGGACCGAGGGATATAAGGGACTCCGGAAAAGATGTTCGACCATCCGACTACCCACTAAAAAACCCCGCTGTTCTCCTATCGCCTACGCCCGGGCCCACGGAAATATGGCCTGCCGATCTCGTGGCCCGGGCCGGCGCCGGCCCACGCTTTGTCTTAAAGCGGGCCCCTTCTAAAGTGCTGGCGCCAGGGGGTCAGGGTTTCGTCCCCCCAGCGCTCTCTTGTAACAACTCTATGAGTTGAGGGGGGCTGCGGAACAGCACGCGGCCTTCTCCCTCACGGCAATAGTGCGGGCGGCGGATCCTCCCCCGCCGCCCGCAGAAAGGGGCCGCCCGCGGCCACTTTCTACGGCGGCCGGAGATCGTTGCCCGCCCTCCGGCGCCGACGACGCGGCCTACGTTGGCGGGAGGGGAGTGCGGTGGCGGACTCCCGCTCCCGTTCCGCCGCCTCCCTTGCAGACACTACTGCCTCGCAAAAGGAGGCGACGGCCGTCCATCCAGGATCGCCCCCGACCATGGACAGAACCAGGGCCAGGACCGACAGGTCCGCGGCCAATTCCGGACGGGACTCGCATCCCCGTCGCGTGCTAGTCAGGCGTGGGTACGACTACCAGACGACACTCCAGAAAAAGCAGAGTCGCCTGACGTCGTAGCCGGCCCAGCAAGACCAACCGACAGCGAGGATGCAATTCCCGCCCCGGGAATACTCTGTGCAGGCGCAGTCGAAATAGGCATGGTTTCGACTACCAAATCAGGTCCCAGGGTAGAACCCGGGACCCCAATCAGTATTCGCAACCATTCCACCGGGGACCACGCCACGAACAGAGAGCTAAGTTGGAAAGGATGTAAGAGGTAGACGGAAAGAAAGGTAGGACTCTGTCGCCTCGAACGGAGAGGGGAGTGAAGCGACGGATGCTCGGGAACCTCGGGTACGCACACCCGTGCACTCCTCGGACAGAGGAGCGCCCCTGGGGGCAAACCCTTCTATTTGCGTCAGGTTACTAAAAAAATAAAATTATAAAGAAAGTTTGAATATTATTATTTCTATGAGCTTTTATTTTAATGATTTTTTTGCTATTACTTTTTATTTATTTTTCGTTATTTTTAATAAGTATTCTAATTTTTGTAAAAACCCCAGTGACGCACGCCTACATTGCATAAGGTGCTACCTAGCTAGCCGAACAGGGTGAGCGGCTACCACGCAACATTTTTCTAATACTTACATTTTTAAACTCGTGATATCTTTCGAATGGAATATCCGAATTGAATAATTCAAAAAGTTATGTATAGGTATTGAAACAGTTTTGAATATGAAGTAATTTATTTTGATAAGGATTAATACCAAGATCCAAATAAAGAGCCTTTTCTAGGGGCGGCATTTCAATTAATTTTTTAAAATAAAAGAACACTTATTGTGGCATAACTATAATAGTTAGACATATACTGTCGCGACACTTTTTGTAAATAATGATGTGTTCTGCAAAGTTGTAGTACATTATTTTATTCTATCATCAATAGTTTTCGCAACGCACGCGATTTAAATAATATTTTAGGTAATTTTTTTACACTTTGGGTTACATTATTAGAGTTTTAGTAAGGATCCCTAATTTTTTTGAAAATATAATATAGCCTATGTCACCCGGGGATAGTGTAGCTTCCCAACAATGAAAGAATTTTTTAAATCGGGTCAGTAGTTTCGGAGCCTATTCAAAGCAAACTAACAAACAAACAAACAAACAATCAAATCTTTCCTCTTTATAATAGTAGTATAGATAATTATCTTGCATTGTTCGAAAAATTCTAGCATACAGCGACGTCAGCCATATAGCGATGTTAATTCGTGAGTATAATATAAGGGAGCGGGACGAACGGATACCGTGGGGCGAAAGGCTGTTTTTTATTTTTTTAGAAACTGCATCAAGTGCCACAGATCCGCTCACTCGCACTTTCCACGATTAACTTTCTCATTTACAATGCGAGTTGACCTTTCGTTTCTACGCCAATCCAAAAAGGGTCAATCTAAAGCTCACATTTAAGTACCCAACAATAAAATATCGTTATGTATACGAATAACTTCACAATTCCGTTGAATGCATGTATGACGTTCGCATGTGACTTAGCTGTACCACACGGTACAGCTAAGTCACATGCGAACGTCTGCGGAGATCACGGATTCGATTCCCGTCCCGGTGTTTGTATGTGATATTTATTTATTTACGAAAGAAAAAGTATGTAAGTAGTGTATCTATTGTCTAGTAAGTACCTATATAGAATACGACCGTTCTACTGCTAATTTTGGGATTACATGGCGCTGGGTGAATTGTCCCAGTATTTTGCTTTACTGATGTGAAACAGCGGGTAGACTGACGGTCCATTTAATAGGAAACTCAGGAGCATCGTCAACACGCTGCCGTCCGCGTAGGGGAATTGGGACCTGGGTCACTTAAGCCGGAACAGAACACAACACAAGGTTATTACGGCGGCATATTTAAGAGACCAGGGGTGGTTACTATCCAGACGGGCTTGGAGCTCTATCACCAAGCTTGAAAATAACCCTTATTTGTCGCCTTTTACGCCAAGCTCTTAGCCGCAGGGGTAAGTAGTATTCTTACTCCGCCCCTGCACGGAGAAAAAACATTTACATATTTTTTTAAATATAACTGATTAATACCTCCTTATATCAAAAAGTGACACGAAAGCAACATTGCACAATTATAATGTTACCTATAAACCACCGATACAACCGTCTGGCCGATAAATAAAACTGAAAGTAACACACTGACCTAGTTCTGATATCTAATTAGAATTCTTCACAATTTACTCGGGATTTTTGCCCAAAATAACACGTGAGTTGATGTTAATAGTACTTCTACTTATCGTCAAGAAACTCTTGAGTTTAATAGAAATAGTAATAAATTTGACATTACGTCAAACTGTAATAACGCGATGTATCGCGTATATAAAAATTGAGGTTTTAATTAAAAATTACTGTCTTAACGTGTTGGCTACTATGTATGAAAATTAAACCTACTGAATATCGGATTTTGAAATTAAACTTTTTCACACGACATGATTTTCAATGTTCAATATTTTTAAATTTGAGTTTCGATATCGTAGGACTAACAGCTATGTATTATGTATAACAGTTTTGTGAACTTGCGGAATGAACAACGAATAAAACTAGGTACTAAGGAAATAATGATCTACTAAAGGCGATGAAAGTCGACCGTACCAACACATCCTCACCCACATCCATATTGCGGAAATGTATAAACAACTACAATACTCAGTCATATTGTTTATTTCATTCTATAAAAAATTGTTTTACATTTACAAATGAGCTTTTCTCTGCTTTAAAATCTAATATTAAGTACAAGAGGTGTATGCCCTAGAAATATTGGCATGACGTGATGAGGTATGAAGACGTATGTGCTAATGACCCCAGCTAGAGATGCCGAAGAACGTGCGTAGTGGACAAAATGGTACAAAAATGGAATACTGATACCGAAGTGGATATTCAATCGAAAAAATTAAAACTAGGTACAAAAAAAATCCATACATATATAAAATTTAATGTGGTTTACGTTGTACACATTTTTGACCAATGGCGCATCCTCCACATATAACTCTAACTCTATCTGACATAGATTTTTTTCAATGCAATGAGTACACATTAATTACTAACATAAAAAATATAAACACAGATACAATTTTCAATCAGATTAATTAAAAATTTCAGTATTCAATTTAAATTGGATATTAATACCAAATGAAATTTACCTTTACATAATACATAAGAGAGAGAGAGAGCCGAGTGGCTCATTCCCAAGTAACTCTCGCCGTGCTGACAGTGGGAAAGCTCGGTATCACGACTAGGTGAAAATTTTACGTCACTCCCAGTGGCTGTCACGCACACTATTAGGTATAAAACCTTATAACTTTCAAGTCTCAGCAACACTTCCAGTGATTGTGAAAGTAAATATTGGCATTTAAAATTCATAATTATATTCAAGAATAAAAAAATATTTTTACACTTACATTTTTGCGATAGAAACTACAACTATATACGTTATCATTAAAAACAAATGCACATGAGAAAATTAAAATACATTAGCAGTTATTATTTAGATGAGAGGCGGAACGCAACAGTGAAAGTGCATCTCGAGCGCTGCGCCCGCGCACGGCATTCAGAGCATTTTTCAGTCGCGATCAAAGAGAGAGAGAAATGCAAGAAAGCGCTAAACAAACGGGCGAAGGTATAGTAAAATTTGAAAGCGCTACACAATAGCACGTTGTCGAAATTGGAAAGTTGAGTGGCGTGCGTCTGTTGCATAACAGCTCTTACGGGCTGCGATGTGACGCTGTCGAAAGGTATGGTATGACGTCACCGGCATGAAAGTGCATCGGCCGGCGCCCCTCTCTGCACGGCCTGGGGCAGCCAGCTGCACCACTGCACCACTCTGCACTGCGCGGAGCGCGGCTTCCTGCACCAGGGGACTTTCTATAGGGAGACCGACGCAACCGCGCCGCGTACTCGCAGTCTTCGCTGTGGAATATTGTGAAATCGCACTCTAGCGCGGGCCTACTCGGAACGAGATGCATTCTATTAAGCAACTGTCTTTTACAATGGCTATTACTCAACATCTTACTGACTAGTACTACTATACTCGCTGTTTTCAGTAATCGAACTATATAACTAAGAATTAAGAAAAACATATATTTTATATATATTTAAATAGTAATTCACAAATGCTTAATTGCTTAATATGAACATTCATGATAATTTTATTTTATTTAATTTCTGTTTGGAAATAAATTATCTTTGACATTGTTAACATTAATAATAAAACCATTGTGTGGCTATTTTGTGCTCATTACGAGCTTGAAATCAATATAAGCCGCCTTGACACTGTTTGCTTTTACAGACCGACCAACGGATGCGTATGTCAGTGTAAAATGAGTTACAATGATAATAATAATAATGAAGAGTTTGTATTGTTTTATTACAAATAAAATGTTTTTGATAAAAATACAGCATATGATTTTCTCTTAATGAAAAAAAATCAGATCCGATTTTTAAAAATGAATATAAGTTTACAGTTACAATACATTCCAATCCACTTTGAAACAGCGAGAATATATTTTGATAATTAATCGTGTTGTATCACAAGTAAAAAAAACTATATCATAAGTTGCGATAAATCCATGCAAACTTAAAAGCTTGTGTCAAAAGTGAGTTCATATTGGTCGCATACTGGCCAGGATTCTAACCCACGTCGTCGACATCGAGAGTGTAATGCTTAGCCACTACTTCACCCAATAGAGAGTGCCTGTTTTCATAACATTAATAAAATTCCACGATAAATGTACCCGGAGCAATGTAATTAATAAAAATATTTGGAACAAAAACACTACACATTAAATCGGGTTTAATAAAAATTGTTTTACTAAAGAATTGAGGCCATAATATATAATTTTATATTTTATTTCATTCTCAAAATAGATTTTAAAAACATTTTAATTTTATCGTAAGGTTATTGGTATATAGATTTTAGAATGGTTATAATTTGATAATATTGATATTGAAACAAGGTTGCCCTTCATATTTGCAAATACGTGTTTTCATATTCATTAATTTCCTTTATTAAACTTGTTTCCGCAAAAGGTAAATAGTTTCAATCAATTGTGATGGCATTTTAGCAATACGCAGGTCTAAATTTATATAGCGTTGCTATACAAATGTGACGCTGATTGACCAATAAGTGAGAGAGTAAAAAAATTGAGGTCTAAACGCGGGACGCTCCTCAAAGGAGTTCATGGTTGAATGGAACATACAATGTTTAAATCACACTAAATTATATTATAACCCTTCTGTACATACGCACAAAGTTTACAATGCAACAACACATTAACGTCAGTCCTAAATGTAGGATTGAGAACGCTTGTGAATAAGTAATAATTTAATCTTTATACACTTTTAAATAAAGTCGAATACTGAATACAAAGCAGCGACATTCAAGAAGTAGGTTGAGAGAACTCACGTCTAGAGACACTCGTATATCACAGAGACTCATTAAATTTTTGTTGCGAGATGGTGATCTTCTATTTGTAAATTTTAATGATTACATTTAATTACTAATTATACAAAATGCGAGTTGAATATGAAAATACACTGACGGACTCATAAACTGCATCAAAGTAATAGACGACTTTGAAATAAATATTTTAATTCTATTCAGATTTAAATTGAAACCTCTAGATTGGTTCGTGAACTTTAAAACAGCGTAGGGTCATATCCTTAAGTTTAAGTTTGTGTACTGGAAAGGACCTTAAGACTTTTTTGAAGAAAAAACAGAAATTTAAGGAAAATTGGTTTAATTAAAAAATTGGTTTTAACAATAGACACAAACTTTATGCAAGTGTTTATTTATGTTTTAATAAGGTGTATTACCTCCTCGTGCCCTTATTACGGATTCTAATCGGTTCCGCATAGATTTTATTAGGGTTATTAAAAGATCTTGCGGAATATTGTCCCATTCTTCTGAAAGTGCTGTTCTTAGTGCTGCCACTGTCGTGGGCAAAGGGTTTCTGGCATATACAGCTCTTTTTAAAACTGTCCCAAACATGCTCAATGGGATTAAGATCCTGGCTGCGTGCTTGCCAATTCATTGTACGTATCCCAACCTCTTCGCAATATTGTCGAACTTGTGCAGCAGCGTGCGGCCGGGCATTATCCTGCATTAAAGTAAAATTTTCGCCTATGAATCCCATGTAAGGCACCACGTGATCTTCTAAGATCTCTGTTATGTAGCGATGTGCAGTCAAACCCCCTCTATTACCGTTTTGACGGACCATGTCTATGAACACAAGTTCTGTTCGCCCGTTCATCGATATGCCACCCCAGACCATACACGAACCGCCTCCAAAAGGAACACGCTCCTCAATGCAACTTTGAGCATATCGCTCCCCACGTCGACGATAGACTCTTCTGCGACCATCTGCACCATATAAACATGTCCTACACTCGTCCGTGAACAATACGGAGGCCCATTGCTCTTCTGTCCAATTCAGGTGATCACGCGCAAATCTTAAGCGAGCTTGTCTGTGAGTTACAGACAAATTTTGGACCATTTGCTGGTCTAAAAGGAGTGATATCCGCTTCCTTTAACCTTCGTCTTATTGTTCGTGCACTCACGTTTACTCCACGCACTTCATTAAGATCTGTTTTGATGTTAACTGACGTGAGGAAACGATTTTGCAGGGAAGTTGTAACAATAAATCGGGCATTACGACCGGTGGTTGCTCGAGTCCTGCCTGTACCACGTCTCCTTCTGTAAGAACTTGTCTCCACAAACCTTCTGTATATTCTAGAAACCGTAGACTGGTTTAAATTTCTACCAATCGTTCGTTGACCCAAGCCCTCCCGCACCAATGCTATAATTTGAGCCGCTTGTTTGGACGAAGTATCCATATTATGGTTCAAAAACTTTCGATGAGTTAAAAAACTAACCCAACAATTCTGCTGGTAACAATAATTCAATTGACAAAAGAATAAAAAATCAATGAGAATCAATTTAAAACTTTGCTATAAATAACACGCAAATATGATACTACGAGTAAATTTTCTTTTCCCGGCTATATTCATTTGTTTTACTGCAGTTCTATTTTTAAATTTTCCTTTTTTTTAGATTAAGAGCTAGTCTCTCCATATTTATAAATTTAATCTAATAGGTTTGCATACTTATTAAAAAAATCATTTCAAAGTAATCCTGAACTTTGATGCAGTTTATGAGTCCGTCAGTTTATAATAATTAGTTTTTATAATAAAACTTGAGCGATTAAAATGTACAATATTCGTGCAGGGGCAGAGAAAGAATACTGTAACTGGAATAAAACCTCTGCGGTCGGGGTCGGCCTGTCGTAAAGGGCGACAAAACAACCCACCCTAGCTAAGTGGTAGGGCCTTGGGACCCTAGCCTTATGATGGCGACCACTTTTGGTCTTAAGTATGCCGCCATAATAACTTTGTGTTGTGTTCCGACATTAGTAACCCAAGTTCTTGTACCCTTATGGGACAGCAGCGTGTTTGCGATGCTACTGGCATTGCAAGCACTCATAGGCTGGTAAATGCTAAATTCTAAGTGGACCCTTTCTACATTAGGGATGCCGAAGGCTATGCGATATTCAAGGGTTTCAAAGTGGTTGATATAGCTAATTCACAAAGCTACAATTGAGAATATCCCAGGCTAAAACGAGCTATTTGTAAATTTTACAAATATTTTGCTGTCTGTGGTGATTGGTGATTGAAGACACGACTACTTGCGTAGTGAAGTATATTTTATTATTGCTGAAGAACAGCAGACAGGCTGACGGCTCACTTAATAGTAAGCCGTTACCGTCGTCTATGGATATTTACGATGTCAGGGGCATCGCTAACACGCCGTTCGCGTGGGAAAACTGGGACATGGGTCACTTATGCCAGAACAAGGTTATTATGGCAGCATATTTAGAGACCAAAGGTGGTTTTCATCTAGATGGGTTTGGGGCCCTGGCGCAGCCAATCAGCTAGGGATGTTTTATCGCCTTTTACGATAGTTCACCCTTGGCCACGGGGAGTCTGTTTTCTTATTCCGCCCTGCACGGTGAAAAAATCTAAATAGATTAATTAAAAACGCTTTCTAATCTAGATTTAGGTTCATTTTAATAGTATACAACAGTATACGTGAAACATAATGATTTACATAACTGAAACTAGAAAAATAACTGCAGGAAGTTATACTACGGCTAAAAGCGAAAATAATACCAGGCATATCGGTTAAAACGAGATCAATAAGCAATAAGTGGCGGCAGAAAGCCGGGGACCGTCCACTTTCTATTAGGAACAGTGAACAAAAGTAACGAGCAAAAGTTACGATATCTCGTGTGATATAACCGCTGTTAGTACTGACTCGTTGCACTAGCGATCCACCGATTTCACGCCCCATTCGCCTTTCGTAACACCCTTCTAAAATTAGATGCTGCTTATCCTACAGCAAGTGACTGATTTCAATACTTACAAGCAAAAGGAAAGCGCGCTTACGTAAACTTCAGGCGTTCCAACTTGGATTATGACCAACAAAATTAAAATACGTTTATTATTTATAAAGTATTTGATAATGACATTTTACATTTAAATATTATATATAATAATAGCTGACCCGATAAATTTTGTTTTACAATATAAATAAATAAAAGTATTACATAGAATTACCGCAAAATCCGTTCTTAGTGAGCGGTACGGTACACATAGTGTGATGAATAACCATGCTAAATTTCGAGTCAGTCGGGTTTATAGTTTTAGAGATCTCGTGTCTCTCGTGATCTACCACACGTGCACTGTAGTAGTATCAGATATCCAGTACCCATGTACTAATACTAGGCTAAGGTGAAAAGTTCTCGGCCTGACAACGAAAGATTGCAATTTTCAATTGAAAAATGATTTTATACACATCAAAAAAGTCTAAGCAACATGCATAATATTACAAATTTACCATTTTATACTAATTAATTTCTAAGTCTTTACTCACTCAAAGTGCGTGGGTATGTAAACTTTTTTGTTATTGAGGACTGGCTGGTTGTAAAAAAAAATTAGAATATGTTTTGTTTTTTTCATAAAATTAAATGAAAGGGCACTTGTTTGAATTTAATTGCGTTTATATTGCTACGTTTAGTCTTGATTTTATAATTTTACCAACCATTTAAACAAAGTTAGCGACAAAATTGAATTGTTAGATATTCTTTACGTCATGGAGCGACGCCATTTGACGGTAAATGAAATGCAAAGAGCTGTAGGGATGTTGCAAGTGGGAAGTAATCAATCTCAGGTATCTCGGCATTTTGGCATTCATAGAAGTGTTATTTGTCGTCTTTGGCAGCGTTACAATAATACAAGGGAACCCGATCAACAGCATCCAGGTCGTAAAAGGAGTACAACCACTCGGCAAGACCGGTACATACAACTGACTGCAAGACGCCAGCCGATGTTAACCGCTCGAGAGATAAGTTTGAGGCTACAAAATTCAAGTGGCGTTGATGTAAGTCCCCAAACTGTGCGAAATCGACTGCATGAGTACGGCCTACGAGCTCGAGGCCCAATTAGGTGCCCACCGATACGTCACGGGAATCGCGCTCGTCGAAATGAATGGTGTAGAGAACGCAGAACATGGACCCAGGAACAATGGGATAAAATTATGTTTTCCGATGAGTCGTGATTTGGGTTTAGGCCTGATACAAGAAGGGTGCGAGTGTACCGTCAGCCCGGAAATACTAAAAGGCTCATGTGCATTCAGGAAGTTCATCCATACAGCGGCTCATCCACCATCCTAAAATTAAAATTAGTACATGTTGCTTAGACTTTTTTGATGTGTGTATTTTTCTACATATTCTCCTTTGACTTCAACACACTTGGCTCAGCGTTTCTCCAACATCAGTATTTTTTCCTGGAAGTAAGAGTCAGGAAGGCTGTGAAAATATCTATCTACTGTCCTCTCAACTTCTTCATTGGACGCGAAGCGCTTCTCAGAAACAAATTTCTTAAAATTTGGAAGATAGAGAAGTCTTAGGGTGCCAAATCAGCAGAATAAGGGGGATGGCCGAGCAAATCATACCTCAAATCCCAGTTTTCCCATGTTGCGTGGTTCCGACCGGAATAAGAATAGGCTTACCCTATTAGGTACCGGGTAGTTCAGTGGTAATACACTCGGAGACCAATCAACAGGTCCCGGGTTCGAATTTCACGGTGGCACACGCCGTTTAGGTAGTTTTTCTCGGTTTATGTGTATAATATAGCATAATTGCCATGTGCCCACGGCGAAAGAAAATATTTTGAGGAAACCTCCATAGCGGTATGTGTGACTCGCCAATCCGCGTGGACAAACGTGGCGGGTGTACTGTCTCTTCCCGAGGCCCGAGCCCAGAAGTGGAACGTTATGGGCTGTTATGTCGCAAAGGCTGTCTATCAATTATGTTTGTAACTTTGTGCAGATACTGGTTAAAAACAAAACAAAAAACTATTACAATTTTACAATTGTGGATAACAGATGGCGCTGCGGGGAAAGGTGGTATGACAATTAGTAAGGGTTCCACCACGTGTGTTTTCATCGGAAGAAAAATATTTGCACATCAGAGAATGCAAAGGGTCAGAATAGCATAGACGAGAGGGTACACGTATGTTAACTTAGATTGCAGTTGGCGTAATTTGTTACGCTAACGACACGTTAGTCAGAGCCCGCGGCGGGCCTTACTAGCAGGTGTGCCTTAGGGGCACGGCTGGAGTTGAGCAGGTCGTACACCGAATTCGCAGGCTGGGTTCAGAGTCGGCCCTGCATAAGTCTGAAGCTATAGTATTCTATAGCCGACGACGCAAGCTGCGTCAAGGCCTGCACATCACGGTGAGAGGCGTTCGCATAGGCGTCGAGGCAACGCTCAAGTATCTGGGACTTGTTCTCAACCGCCAATGGGACTTTTCGGCACACTTTGTGCAGCTGACCCCTCAACTTACAAGGGCAGCCGGGACACTCACCCATCTGCTCCCCAATATTGGGGAACCGAACTCATTATGCCGAAAACTATATGAAGGGACCGTACGGTCAATGGCTCTTTACGGGGCCCTCGTTTGGGCCATGCACCTGACGGCCAAAAGCGCTACAATGGTCAATGCCCCTTTACGAGGCCCTCGTTTGGGCCAAGCACCTGACGGCTAAAAGCGCTACGTTGCTGCGAAAACCGCAACGCACGCTGGCCGTTAGGGCCATCAGGGGCTACCGTACGGTATCCTTCGAGGCGGCCTCCCTTTTCGCCGGATCCATGCAATGGGATCTCGAAGCTCAGCTCTTGGTTTCGCTGTACTGGTCGCGTCAGGAAGCCGTCGTCCGGGGTTCTCGCCCCGCACCTCGTGAAATCAAAGTAAAGCATGTGGAGCTCTGGGACGATCTCACGGCCGTTTGGAAAGAAAGACTTGGGCAACCCAGTGTGGGCCAAATCACCGCCGCAGCGATACGGGCCGCCCTCCAACAATGGCTTGACAGGCGTCACAACACTTTGTCGTTTCACGTGAGACAGGAACCTACCCTCGGGGCACGGCTGCTCCAAGCGGTACTTGGGTCGCATCGCTCAGAAAGAGCAAACAACAGAGTACCACCACTGTGATGCCGGCAACAAGGACACGGCGTTGCACACCCTCCAAGTATGCCCCGCGTGGGCATTGGAGCGCTGAGACCTCGTCGCTACCACTGGATCTGACCTCTCGCTCCCGGCTATCATCCTAGCGATGGTCAGGAGCCAAGCGGGATGGAACGCCGTCGCCTTCTTTTACGAAACAGTTATGTCCGCGAAGGAGGCGGCGGGAGGAGAGCGCGCCAGGCTCCCCTCTCGCTCACACAGGGCCACTCGTTGCCGGAGGTTAGCGACAGACCTTTGGCTACCGTAGTGAACGGTCACGGGCACGGCCCCTGGGAAAGGGCTGCAGCCCGCACGCATGGCCGAAAGAGGGGCACGCGCGGGTGTTCCGCGCGTCCAGCTCACCCCTGCGTGAGAAAGAAGATACTGGGGTTCAGCATACCCCGGCTTTGAAGAGGCCCGTGAAAGTGGGCTAACACTAGTCGGGGATACGGTCTGACTGATTCGTCGCGTCCCGCGGCCTCGGCAGTCAAGGCGCGCGAAGGAACAACGGGGTGGTTTTTAGTGGTTATACCAGCGAAGTGCGTCCCCCAGCGTAGAAAGGAGAACGTACGGGCGCATTGAACGTGGAGTTCCACACTATCCCGCCACCAGTTCCCACGCGGCGGGGTGTGCAGCAAGCATTTAAACCTTCAAAAAAAAATGCATTTGGCTAGATATCAATACCATTTGCAAAAAATGACATATTCCTTACATTCCTAAAACAAATTGAAAACAAAAATTATACTTTAAAAGAAACTTGTAGCAAATCGACGGAATGGGCATTGTTTGTTTTATTGATTTTAATTAACATAAAATTACCATAACTAGTGATATAAATATATATATTTAGAAATTAAAAAAATAATTATTTTCTACAAAATTATAAACGTTTCATCATACATATTAAGATTACAAAATAAAAAAAGCATATGATAAATTATTATGAATCGTAGTAATTTTCTAAAATAAGACGCTGTTAAAAATAGACATAAAAAATAAACGAAGAGCGTTAGAAACTTGCAGAACTGACCAGTTTCTAATGCTATGGATTACTTATAAAATATGTTGCAAGTTATGAATATCCAACAATCTGGCTTTGCCGCATTCTCTGACAAAGTGGCTGCCTACTCGCTGCTAAATTGCAAGAGATCTCAGCGAGAAATACGTTCACCGTCCTAGATGCGCGGTACTTTCGTTTTGAAATCGGCGCGCACAATTGGCCGTATCGAGGCAGGCGGCAGGCCAGCTGCAGCTCCGGCTGAAACGCTAGTGGGGTGCACCCGCTCAACTTCTATATATTAAATCTCGCTCTAATCTCACTCAGTATTTCCTAGTCAGCCACGTATACAAGTTCTAATTATATGCTATTATGTTTTATGAAGACAAGTCATGTTATAATACTTAATCACATTAATAGCTTGTTCTATCGTTTCATATTTCAATTTGCTTTAATGTAATTTTAATTGAAACATTGGCCATATTTTTTTTATAATACATGTGTAGAGGCAAATAGTCAGTAGAACAAATAGTCCAGTACACCATGTTACAAGATTAGTTCTTGAATTTGAATTTTGATCGATTATAATAAATTAATCAACATTATGATTTCTTATTAAATGTCAAAAATACCACAATCACCACAAGATCAATTATTCCTGAGTGAAAATTATTATTATTATTATAACTCACTACGAGTAATAATGCCGAAACAAAAACAAACTAGATAAATAAATAATTTTCATAAAAATCTATAATAACATTTTAGTTTGCTTCGTGAAAACGCGAAAACAAATCCACAATTTGGAAATAATAACTAATATTTGAATAATATCAATTAAAATATTATACTGATAATTTTAAAATAAATTGAGTAGAATAAATAATTGTTAACGTGAATTTTTTTGGTAAGCAGAAAAGTCAATACAGTGGTTTCATTATAGTTAAATAGCAAGCGAAGGACGTCAGGCATAATATAAAGCATTATTTATTATATTATTTATTTTAACGCATATGAATTAAAAAAGTTTTAACAAAATATTTATTTACGTAGTATTTCAAAAAATTCCAACCAATTTATCATTGTTATTAATATTTTCTAGGTAACACGAATAAAAATAATCATTGTGTGTTAAGCCTCACGACTGTTGCAATTCGTGTTACTTTAACCCCTACCTAGAGAATGTGACAATTTCGCCAGCTCTGTGGCTTAGATACGGCGCTATTCGCGTACACACTGTTCTACGCCGAGCGAAATAAATGTTAATTAAAAAATAATAAAGAAACATAAGAGATAATTAATTTAGAAACACTGTGTTTAACAAATTGTATTGGACAACTGGTTACATACGCTCTGCTGGGTACTCTATAACTTTTTTGATTAATTGAACGTCTTATAGTGCATAAATCTTTTAAAATAATCAAATTACCCATTGCTGAGCTCCAGCTCCCTCTAGAGGTACTGGACGACATATCATTCATGTGTCACAAACATTAACATATTTATAAATAGTCTTTAAATTACACTACATCAAATCTAGTTCGCGAAATTTTCCGATCTGACTTTTGGTAAATGTATAAACTCAAACTATTTTTTTTTATTCAAAATAAGTTAATCAGTTCGCCAAGAAACTCCCCAGATACACTAATTTTAATGTACGTAATGTATGTAGTGGTCGCCCAGGGGTCGAAATTCGACCATATATCATTTAATATTTAAGTTGGAACTTTATTAAGGTTTTTTTGTCTAAGGCTCTATAATCCAAGGTTTCGTCGTAGCTATTCAGTTATTATAATTTACCATTTTTCTTCATCAGTTTGAACAGCATCGCTGTAAAACTCCAAAATGTTTTGCATTGCAAAACCTGCATTGTAGATGCATTTTGTAACCATATCTAAACACTATTCTCACTAATAGGCAAGATTAAATCTATTCAGATTACGTATACACCATTTTCTTTATGTTTGAGCAAGATGTATTTCACAAATTATATATAACTATAAAAATAAAAACAATTCCAACGTTTCATTCCTTATTATTGTCAATTTTGACATTCAATAAAACCAGAGAAAATAATTACTTAAGTCTATAGACAAACGCTATTATAGCCTATGTTAATATATATATATATATATATATATATATATATATATATTAGTGATTGTATAATATTATTATTTATTCATTATTTAAGTAATTACTAATGTATATTATGTACAAATAAATAATGTACAAACAAAAGCGTTTGCATGTATCTGTATGTTGTGTGTAATTGGAGCGGTAGTGTGCGTAATGTTTAATTTAATTAATTTAATGTGTTTCTAATGGATTTTAGGCAAATAAAATAGGTTTATGCACTTCTCCTTCATATGAACTAATTGTGCCAAATTTCATACTCGTCCATCCGCGCAATTTTCGTAAAAAGGCGTACAAAGTTTTCGTTTTGCGTATTAATATATAAATATATATTTTAATATACAATAAATCGACTACCTCCGTCGCGCAACGGCTAACACACGTCGAAATGCATGCGGATGTTACGGGTTTGATCCCAGTCCCGAGTCTAGGTGCTTAATATATATTTATTTGCAAAATAAATGTATATATGGAGTATAACAGTTGTCTAGGACCCATAACACAAATGCTCTGCTGTTTACTTTAGGACTAGATATTTGTGTGAGAAATATCAACGTATATTTATTTATTTAGTTAAAACGTTCAAACATATCCTTAAGAGACAATTGCATTTTATACTTGAGTAATTATTATTTGCTTCGTTGAGTAATAACATTATGTCAACGATTTCACCAACAGCTTATGGAGACGACCTACCTTTTGCGTAGCCTACATAATTTTGTAACCAAAACGATCCTTTTGTTCTACGGTTTTAGCAAATTATATTTGTATATTGCGAGCTTATTAATTAACTTTCCCATTTAAGGCCACCATTACCTTTTTGTATTACAGAGCCGGTTATATATTAAATCCAAATGACTTAAAAATAACCTATAGGGCATTCCGCTTAAGCGTACCAATTACAAATGCATTAAAATAATCAAATAATTGGCATTTCATTAACGCAGGCGGCGTGCGCCAGATTTCATAAGCGATCTCTCTGCACCCTGATCTAGGTTATGTGGTCGACATCGACGGCGGTGGAAGCGTATCGAGCGCGTCCGATGTTAACCTACATACATCTGTGGCATACTTACACAAACATAAGCGGGGTCGAGAGTGCCCGAGCCCGTAAAAATTCGTGACCCAGGGGGAGCCGGATTGACCCCTATCGAATTATGCTCTTGGAAACAGCGCGAATTGTACATTTCACTGAATAATTATGATGAATATTCGTGGTATTTTGCCATGTTATAATAATAATGAGATCAAGAGATCTCTAAAACTACAACCAATGATTGACTTAAAACTTAACATAGTTACTTACTCATTTCGCCAGGGAGACGCTCAATACCATAAGAATGGATTTCACGGAAATCCGTACAATTTTTTAATAATAATTTTACGGAAATGTTTTTTTAAATCGATATTGTATAACAAAGTTTGCCGGGTCAGGTAGTAAATATATACACGTTCCTCCACTCTTCTCTTATACGAATCAGTATATGAACATCAACATTAACAAGCTTAAGTACTTAACATGAAAGTACTGGCTTCTCAAATTTTTTTTACCAAATCCTATATCTTTAAACGAGCAATTCTTGTATATATATATATATATATATACTTATATAATTGGAATCTCGGAATCGGCTCCAACAATTTTCATGAAATTCAGTATACGGGGGGTTTCGGGGGCGATAAATCGATTAGCTAGGAATCATTTCTAGAAAATGTCATTTTATTCGCTTTTTTTTATTGGAAGAAAAATAACAAAAATGTGACTCTTCCTGACATCTATCGGCGAATAATTTAAACTGAAAAATGACTCTTCCTGACATCTATCGGCGAATAATAATACTATTTTTTTTTAATTTATTTAACGACACAACACTAAAGCTATTCCAGCAGATGGCGTTGTTAAGTAACAAGAAGTCAATGAGTGTTTGCTTTGAGGTTAGACTAAGAAAATCCATTGTTAATTTCCAAAAAACACAATTTATAAAAAAAAAAATACCGAGCAAAGCTCGGTCATCCGGATATTTAATATTAATGTTAATAACTGAGGTGAAAAAGGTGTACAAAATAAAATATTGAAATGAAAACAGTTAACGATAAATGATAATAATAAATCAAGATAAACTAATGTTCAAGATATATAAGTAGAATTTCTACATATATGTCTTGAAAAAAAGCCAGGTCAAGAGTACCCTAAACCGAAGGGCATGTATGAAGGGAATAATAAAAGTGGACGAAGCGAAACAAGTATGTAATGATCGTAGCAAGTGGAAAGAAGTGGTCTCTGCCTACGGGAAAGAGGCGTGATTATATGTATGTATGTACATATAAACATTATGGCGTGGTGTCACATTGGATGCATATTCGGTCACAGGTTCGCTACTGCAGATGGCACCACTTAGGTAATATCTTGTCTCATCATCATTATTATCTCAGCATTAAATCTCGGTTGCAACTCAAACTTTTGCTTCGGTGCCCAACGTCCGCTTTCCAATTTCTCCTTCTCCACTTCGCACGAACCCCGACATACCTGATAGTGAGTCTAGCACTGTTTGAGTCTACCTCCGTGCCAGGGCTTAGCGGAGGCGGCATGGCTACTAGACATTTGTTGCCCACGTAAGTAACCGGTTACCGTAAAACATGGTCTTGCCATCGAACATTATTTTTCGTTTTATGTGTATAATTGAAATAATATTATTGACAGTGAAGTTTGGGATAAAAGAAGATTTGCTCTCACACATACATATTGTGATTAATAAAATTTTTATTGTATAGGAAGTGTGTGTATATATTTCCACATAGGAAATAATATATAACTAGCCGTTTCCACCCGCTTCGCTGGTCGAATAACAAAAAAAAGTAAATATAAAAGTGCGAATAAATTTATTTTGTTATTAATACACTGACCAAAAAGTAAGCGTGATTTGAGTGAAACTACTCGGCGAAAGGAATATTCCTACTAAATTTCAAGTCTCTACGCCTTATGGCTCCAGAGATAGGTGGAAATCTCTTATATCCCAGCAACACCCTTTGTAGGTGGAATTTCATAAAATCCGTTCTTAGCTGACCTCTAATCGGCGAAAGGAATATTCCTACCAAATTTCAAGTCTACGCCTTATGGTTCCAGAGATATCGTGATGATTCAATATATAGTTGGAATTTTCTTATATACATATATGTATATAGATAACAGCCAATAACGTCCCACTGTTGGGATCGGGCCTCCCCCTAGAAAGAACGCCATGCTTGTCCACGGCGGATTGCACATATCAGTGAACTCGGTATGCAGGTTTCCTCGCGATGTTTTCCGTCACCGTCGGTACATGGCAATTATAATATGCACTTAAAGCGAGAAAACCTGCTTTGGCGGTGCTTGCCACCGTGTGATTCGAATCCGAGGTCTTCTAGATTTGTCTCCGAGCTACCTAGGTAGTTTACACAAAATATAAGCAAATAAAGGAGCAACAAAAACTGAAACTAATTTATTAATAGTTGAATAACCTTTTCGCCAAGTAACTGTTTTTAACGAAAATCTTGACTATGTATGAAATGGCTTAAATACTTAAATAATATATAAATCTAACCGTTATTTTTCCAATCTATGACCAATACAGTGTTACTTTCTTATATGTCTAAATTCTTTTAATAATAAGGAACGAACACATTTTGAATATAACGTTAAATGTTATTGTCCGCGGATTATCTATAATCTCGCTATTGTGCCGTTCCCCTTTTACGCTGGGCTTTAGTTGGTATACCGTGGTAGCATTTCACTAAGCCAGTGGTCGGCAACCTTGTCATCCAAAAGAGCCAAATATAAGATAATAGAATTGAAATTTATTCAAAAAGCCAATTTTGTTAACATTTGTTTCGCATTATTAAAACAAGAACGACTACAACAAGTGCTGGATACATTATTACGGAAATGATTATAGATAATAAGTAATACGAGGATTAAACATTTCGCGGAAAAGCCGTAGCCGAGGGTTGTCGACCACTGCACTATGTATAGGCCCTTCACTGAGCGCTAGCTGCCAGGGAAGCTCAAATAGCCGTCGTCAAATCGCTACCCGGGGAGCGGCGGAATCGCGATAACGCTTCCCCATAATATCCTCTGAGATAACATGGTATAAAAACATTGATATTGTATTTATATCACGCAGATCTTGGAGTGTTTGCTCGGACTCTAGAAAGAAATATTCAAGTATAGTGTAGAAATACTACAATAACAATAATTGCACAATTACTTTTGTAGCTAATTCGATAAGATCCCTTCGGCTACATTTTTTTAAATCATTAAACTTATATAAACATAAAAGAAAATAATTGAGGTGGTATAGGAAAACTGGTTACTTTACACGTTTTTAATTACATTATAATGTAGAATTTTAAACGGGAATACGTCGTAATGATACAACAGATTTAAATAAAGAATGTGACCCTACCCCCTCACTCCGATTGGACGCTAAAATATCTGTATCGTAACTTCTAAAGGGAAGAACAAAGAAGAAGTCACAACAAAAATTTGTTATAAAGTCAGCATTGTTTTAGGACTTTAACACCTATCATAATTATTTTGCGTAAAGCCAATTAAGGCTACTGCAGGTAATAATGAATTTTCTTAGATATGACATATTATATACAAAATCTCATTTACTTAGTACTAACCTCATTACTAAGAGATGGCTTTAAATTGTCAGTTTTATTTTTGGTGACATTTTTTTCTCCAATCTTTCCTATGATCCACTGATAAGTTTTCATCTTATGGTTTTTAGTGAGGATAATAACGACACGTGAAACATTTAAAAGTATCATTGCGGCCAGTCACCATTAAAATATAACCTTGGCAGATTCAAACACAAGTCACGAGAAGCACATGGGTGCATCGCTGCAGCCGGGCAGCGGGCTGCAAGGGTCGACGCCCTGCCTGTCGCTACACTACAAATCGATAACCTGATTTGCACGACACCACTTGTCATGATTCACCCGACACAACCGAATTAACCAACGTTTGACAACTACGACTATCGAGATCCCATTACGCGGTGACCCGCCACGCCCGATGATGCCCCTTTGCTATTGACTCTGGATAACGACGTGTATTACAACCTAAACAAAATATTAGATCTTGCGTAGAATATCGGTGGTCGGCAACCTGCGGGATCTTTGCTTCGTCGGCTACGGCTCTTCCGCGAAATGTTTATTCTAGGCATGGAATATTACTTATATCATTATTTCCGTATAATGTCTCCTACTAAAGCAAAGCACGTTTAAAATAATAGCTCCTTGCATAAATTTCAAGTGCGTATTATCTATATTCGGCTCTTTTGGATGACAAGGTTGCCGACCACTGGTTTAGAATCATTGTTTGTCAAAAGTTTTACACTGCGGAAACCTTATTATGGTGAATTATATTTCTATAAGAATAACGCACAAGCTTTTTCACTGCAATCTTGGTCACAGCGCTCTTATTTTTTTGTCGACTTCTCCTATTTGTTGCCGCGGTACCCCTAGCGTACGCTCGCAGAACCCAGTTTGGGAACCTAGGGTCTAGAGTCTAGACCCTATACAGTACACATAATACTAGACATATTTATTTACAAAATAAACGTTTTGGTTATTATCAGAGTTTTTGAGTTAGTTTTTTACCTAATTACATATTATAGAATATTCAAATTTTAGTAATTAAAAAATGTATCAAATTAAATATTAATTTTAACAATTCGGAGTCCGACGTTGTCTGCGAATGCGCGGATGTCACGGATTCTACTCCAGTCCCAAGAGTTGCTCTTTATTTATTTACAAAAAAAAAGTACATCAGGTATTTATTTATATCTATCAGTACCCATATCAGTTGCCAACCATGCCAATCGTCACTTTATTTATTTAATACTAGCTGTGCCCGCGACTCCGTCCGCGTGGAATAGTGACTTTGGGTAGAATTTTTTGGATATATCTTATGGTTTATTTCGGATTACAAACCCTATAAACCCTAAAACATAAATGAAATATGCAGTCAGTATTATCGAATGCAACTGTTACGCCATGTGGCTCTGGAATACGTGCGTTTAAACCTACAAAGTCCAGCCTAAGCTAAACCCTATTTCATATGATTGATGATATAAACTTAAATTTTCGAAACTTATCATTTTTAACAAAAACTATTTTATTTTTTTAAAATAAAAATAGCTTAAGTTACTCCTTGATACATCAGCTATCTACCAGTGAAAGTCCCGTCAAAATCGGTGCACTATTTCAGAGATTAGCCGGAACAAACAGACAGACAGACAAAAATTGTAAAAAAAATTGTTTTGGTATATGTACCGTGTATACGTCTGAATGCATTTAGTTAAAAGCGGTTATTTTAATATTACTAACAGACCCTCCAATTTTATTTATTTGTATAGATGTATAGATGTAAACAAATACAAATAATTATAAATTATAATAGAAAAGCTTCGCCTAGCTCAAAGACATTGAAGAAACAATAGATTCAGTATGAGTAATCGCAATAAGCGTTTAAATTCAAGACATGCATTCCCTTCAATATCATGACTTTTAAATCAAGTCAATCTACGATAAATACGACATTAATACTACATAGTCCTGTCGGTTAAAAAAGCGACTGTATTAATACACATTGTCACTTAAATGTACCTATACTTAGTTGTAATGTAAAGTTCCGAAATCCCGCAGTTCGGAGGCGCTCGCCATTCGCAGTTATTCCTCGAAAAAGGTCTGATACGGTGTCATTGTAGCTACAGGTATTTATAGTCAATACAAGTTTAATTAGTTGCTACATATTTATATAATGCCTAGATTTGTTAATATTGCCATTATATATGTAACATTCGAAAACTATATTCGAATATTAGTGGAAAGCAAACGTTTTCCAAGCACAGCTATTTGGGGTCGGCTTTTTATGAAATACAGTATTTCACATTTTACCCTATTTTCTATGCAAAAAAATTGCACAAGAAATCGGGCTTCAAGTGTAATTTTCATAATCTTATTGGCCAGCCCTCACTGCGATGTCAGTTGACGGGACAATGCCAGGCGTCCTGGTCTTGTCCGCGTGCATTCAAAGGTCGATGTCCTCCCTATGGACGAGTTAACCGCTGAATACTGACCCTTCTCGTATCGAACTACTAACATACCAATTACAACGTGAATAATATCACATTAGGGTCCCTTTTTGAACGCCCTGCCCTAAGCTTAGTGTAACTAGAACTTTTAAAGTTCAAAACTGTTAGTAATACCTACAAGCAGATATATCGATAGTGTACGCGGATACGTGTAGCGTGGATTGCTTCTTCGGAATAATTTATTTCAACACACTTGCAACTCATACAAGTAGCTATGCTCTATTGCAATTGCTATACAAAATAGGGCTGTATTTTGAAAACTTATATTCAATAACTATGTATTTGTCGTACGTGTTACAACTATTTTATTTTTGCATTTTTATGACTTGGTAACAATACCTACCTTAATTTCCGCTAAATATACATGTTGGAGTGGCAGTAGGCCGATCGCATCTATCACAGGATCGATGAGCGTTGGAGCAAACGAGTCCTGGTAGAAGACCGCGTCTCGGTAACGTTATGTAGGTCGTCCTCAAACCCTATCGGGCGATGACCCGCGCAAGGCTGGATAAAAAAAAACTAAGGGACCGGGATTTGTAGCGCTAACTTGACTCCTCACTGTGCACTGATAGACATAGGTTTCCACCTATGTCCTGCAGTGCACATAAATACCATTGTGTTTTGATTACACCAGAGTTGTGGCATAGTCATCACGTACATATTATGTACAATTTTATTACATAAATCAGTTTTAAATATTTTTGTCCCTCAATTATAATGAACGTAAGACTTAAACTCATGTTTATAATAATGCGTGACTGAATTTTATCACATGATCTTCATTGAGTCGTTCTTCGAGTGGCCGCTTTTGTGAGTCATCTGATTTAAAGTGGGTTAAATAGCAAGATGCCCACTCCTGTTATATGCACCACTTACGTGCATATTTTTCCGTGCCGTGCCACTGTCATGCACTTATACAAATCAACAGAGATTGGTTCTGACGACACATTTGATCTAACACAAAAGTAGCTTCAGGCGAACATATTTCTTTATATTCTTAAATTTTAACATGTAATCAAGAAATTTAAAACCACGACTTAAATGAATATACTGTCACACGTAAACTTTTTTTAAAACGTATCTTTTAAATTAATTTATTGGAAAGTACGATTGTATAATGTGATTGATACATTAAATAATTTTATGTGCCAATAAATAGCCATGTGAAAGAAATCAATCGCTTAATATACGATTTCATGTAAAAGCTAATGTTTAGCACATTTTGTGGGGGAAGAAGATATAATGTTATGTAGATATGTATTTATTACCAAAACTACTGACACGTTCAATGTAAAGAATGTTTATGTAATACGAAATTAGCAACTAACAGCTTAGAGATAATGATTAATACAATGTTTTTTGTCGATTTATTTCAAGACTCTTATTATTATCTAGCTCAGATCGCTCGCTGTCAGTTGGGCCCCCGCAGCTTAGCGTGTTCGTTAGATGACCCTAAAAACGAATATTAGATAGTAAAGAACCGTTGTACCGAATTAGATCGAGGTAAAACGATGACAAACTTGATAACGCCTATCAGTGTTTTACGCGAAACCGCACGTTGTTTGTAATTTGTACGATAATATTATATGTTCAATATGTACCTGCTAATGGAACAAGGAAATATTATTCTACACTTATCTTTCAATAAATGGCCTATGTAGGGTTACTATAACAGATAACCATGTAGATAATAGCAGTAGATATCGTTAAGGCCCACAGAAACAAGGAAATGATGAAGGATTTCATCAAACGATACTAGCTATGTGGCTAAAATAATCATTTGACGTATGCGAGAAATCCGTGACTAAACCATTTACAATAATTAAGACTAAATACTCATAGAGGTGATAAGATAATGCTAAATAAAATTAAAATAAACTGGTTTCCGTCATACAAGTTTCATATAATCTATGAACATTTATACACATCCATGTATTTTTATAGCTAAGAGTCAGAGGCAAACGGCCCACCCGATAGCAGGTTCTCGCCTATGAACATTTGCAATAATCAGAAGTCATTTTCTCGTACGATCACCGAAGATAAGCACCGTAGGGCCCGGTCAGTACTTGGATCGGTGACCGCCTGGGAACACCGCGTGACTGTGGCTTTTTGCTTTTTTTTACACGCTTGTGATAAACTTGACCTGTATGTATTCTATGTAACGGAATTTTCGGACTCGATTTTTATTCACTTTGACCAAGCAAAAAAATTCAAAATCGTGCCGTAACGCCATCTGGAGTTTAATTAATAACACTGCCAGAAGATGGTTGTTAAATTAAAAACAACACTGCCGGAAGATGGCGTTATATCAATAAAAACATTTACCGATTGGGAATTGACAACAAATAAATTATATTATCATGCTTTTATTTTATAGTTAATTAAACTAATAAGTTAAAAATAAATTACAGTTAAAAAACTAAAAACAACCTTTTATAGAAAATCAAACTAAGACAAAAAAAAATAATTTTCAATAAATTTAAATTAAGGAAGTGTGATAACAAAAAAAAAATGAATTTTATTGTAAAAAAGCGTGGGGTGCTTTTTAAGATATTTTCAAAATGCTTTTACCAATATCTGTCAATAAAATATTTATAACAATAGACAACAAGTAAAAAGTGTATGACTTTTTTACAATAAACATATTATTTAAACATATATCACATTATCCTTAATTTAAATTTATTGAAAATTATTTTTTACCTTTTAGTTTGATTTTCTATATGGCGTGTTTTTTTAAACTGTATTTTTTTAATCAAACCCATATCGTACTGAGAATGTATAATCATGATTTTTTATTGCTGTAGGACAACAGACAGGCTGACGGACGACCCACTTAGAATTTAGCAGTTACCGTCGCCTATGGATGCTTGCAACGCCAGTGGCATCGCGAACACGCTGCTGTCCCATAAGGGTACAGGAACTCGGTTCACTAATGCCGGAACACAAGACAAAGTTATTATGGCGGCATACTTAAGACCAAAGGTGGTCGCCATCCAGATGGGCTTAGGGTAATACCGCGTAGCTAGGTTGTTTGTCGCGTTGTTTTGTCGCTTTTTACGACAGGCCGACCCCGGCCGCAGATGTCAGTATTCTTTCTCTGCCCCTGCACGGATGCGAAGTTATAGCCTTTATATGTACATTAATTCCTAATGCAACTAATATTATAACTAAAGGGTTCACAATGTTCTGTTAAGACATGTGTTTAATATTTAAATATCAAAATTTCATACTAGTGGGAAGATCTTGTCATTAAAAATACTTGCGTAAGTATATCCAAGATGAAAAAAAAGAATAAAAACAGAAACGATTTCCATTTATCATGCGCATTCGAGTCCTTGGGGCGGAAACTTTTTCAAGGCCCACATGCGGGAGACCCCGGAAATAGTTACCACAGCGAAAAACCGACCTTGGCTATTAAGAAACGAGGTTCAATATTCATTGCTAACTCAGATACACGATCTTCATTTGGTTCATGGATTTTGCTTGAATTAACAAGGTTACAAAACTGACAATTTCAGAACACGTTTAAAACAAGGAAGTATTAAAATACGAATTCATTAAATGCGAAATATACCTTGAGAAATGTTTATAACATAGAGTAGTGTGGCATTAACCAATATAAAATATAAACAAAAATTTTTGCTAAACTGTATTATCATTAATGACACAAAAATATTAATAGACGATCTTCATTCAAGAATCCTCGAAATATTTCAAGAACAAAAATTATTGTCAGTAGTTAGATGACTATGACGCTAGTGAGATGTTTTATTTATTGTCTTTATTTTTGTTTGTTTAACCTCTTCTAAAAAGATTGTCAATTACCCCCGAAACTCCGACGCGGCATTGCTAATGTGCAGATCTCTCCTAGCAATAAGAGAGAGGCGTCTACCATCTGATCCTCAATATCAAAAGGAAAACTAAGTGACAATCATGTATGTAGCTGCTTGTATGTTATGAGTAATCTATTTGTCACCATTTACGATGTATAAGACACTATACGAAGTCCTACTGTTGTATAGGTCAAAGATAACACAGGCAATGAAAAAAAAAAAACTATATATGTATTACCATTTTCTTTTTCCAACAAGTCCTAGTCAGGTTTACAGTAAACAAAGATTAATATCAGCTATAATACTTAGAGAGACATCTAGCGTGAACAATAAAAAACTAGAAACTAAATCTGTGTCAGCAACTACGATCACTAGATGGCGTGAGTTTTATAAGTAATTAATGATTATTATTAACTGATGCGCTCATGGATGATTTTCCCGTCTGTTAGCTGATTTGAACAGAAGTAATTCACAGATATCCTATTTTCGTCATCATATTATATTCGCATGTTGACAAAATAGTCATGATGACAAGAGTTACTTGTGCGTTGTTTTTTTCATCCAGAGGAAACCCAAATACCAACACTACACTAGACACTAAGGAAAACTCGAGGTGGTTATGTTGGCTTTACAATCCTAACATTCCTAACTAATCCTACGACTGCCTATGTGCTGTTGGCCGAGATGTGATAGCCGATGGAGGCCGAAACGGCATTTCAACTAAATACCGGTTGCCACCGAAAGCCCCACGTGAGCGCATCGCAGAATAGATTTTTGGTTATTGCTCTGCGAAGTCGCCTGGGAGGGGAGTATCCCAGATGAAATTTACCTGATCATCATTCAATAGTCAGGATAGGGACATCCCTCGCAAAGCTGTTTTTGCTAGTGCGATGTTTGTAGTTACAATGCTTAAGCTTAATAAAATACGTAACAACTTTATGATAGTGATGGAAAGTGGTTATATACATATAATTTTGGATTTGTAAGTGTCATAGGCAAGTTCATGTATCTTAGTTTTAGTTTGTGGACTATGATGACGGTCATTTAGTTTTAGTAGTAATAGTTAAATTGAAAACTGTTTAGAAAGCTATACAAAGCACCTTAAATAATAGCGGTTAAAGTATGAAATTGCCGTTGTACAGTAATAGATACTTTGATTTGACATAAAACCTTCATGGTGTGTGATTTTCGAATGAGATATTTTTCACATGATACCTATAAGGTTCTTCTTTTAAAAAATATACAACATTCGATTATCGGCTTTCAATTGATTTTTTTTTAATCAGCTTGGACCTGAAAGATGGATACTTCGAAAATCCGACGCCAAAAACGCGGCAGAAACGACTCGCAATATCAACGCTGCATTTGCGAGAGGGGATTGCTAATGAACGCATCGTGCGTTTTTGATTTAAACGCTTTCGTAATGGAAATTTCGACTTGAAAACGAACCACGTGGAAGACCGCCACAGGTGAATAACGCTGAATTTAAGGGGTTGGTGGAAGCCGATCCGAGTCAAATTACCCAGGAATTAGCGGCATGGTTAACGTTCCCCTACCTACCTACAATATTGACTCATTTGCATCATATCAATAAGATAAAATATAGGAAAAATGCGTGTTGAAAGTTGTGTTGCGCTCTTGAATCGGTATAGAAATGAAGGTATATTGGATCGAATTTGACACTGACGAAAAGTGAATTCTTTACGATAACCATAAGCGAAAAATGCAATGACTGACCCCAGGTCAAACGCCGCAACAGTGTCTAAAGCAAAGCTTACCAATAAAAAGATAATGGTAACTGTTTGGTGGTCTTTTCATGGTGTTATTCACTATAGTTTTCTTAGGTCTGGTCAAGCAATAAAAACAGAAGTTTACTGTGCCGAACTTCGAACAATGATGTTGAAACTAGCAGTGAAACAGCCCCGACTCGTGAACGATCTTCACCATTATTGCTCCATGATAACGCAAGACCTCACACTGCACGAGAAACCGTTGTAACTCTACAGGAGCTGCTGTTAGAAACCATACGTTATCTACTTTACTCACCAGACCTTGCTCCAATGGACTACCATTTTTTTCGTGATTTGGACAATTTACTACTTGATAAAAAATGTCTTCCCAGGAGACAGTACAAAATGCTTTCACACGGCTTGCACACACACTTTCTTTGTCGAATCTAGATCCCCAAAGTTCTATCGTAAAGGCACAAATGTAGGTAATGAGGGTAAATATTTTGTTTAAATATGTTCTTTTATCTCAGAAAAAAAATATTTTAAAATTTTTCAATACAGATCGGTAATTTCATACTTTAATCCCTAATATATTAAGTTATAATAATATATACACTAATAATATACACCTATCCCGTTTCACATGGTGCCCGTTTTAAACGATTTCGGATTTACACGGTTTATAAATTAACGAATTTTGAAAAATGTAGATATGCATATTATACACATAGTTAATAACATTTTTGGGTCATCCTTAGTAATATTCTTGAAATTACAGGGCTCTCCATATTGTTAAATACAATATAAATTTAGGGAATTATATACCCTTAATATGTACATGCTTATATTTTGGACTACGAATGTGAGTTTATGTATATAGAATAGAAAATTATTTATTGTTCACCACAGAATTATAACATACATACATAAATAGTAAAGAATTTTAAAGATTTTGAAAATTATTTACTTTTCTTTGTTTTATTTTTGTTCCTAATCTATAGTGAATGCAATAGATAGTTTTTAAGATGTTTTACTTATATAAGCAAACTGATAAATATTCGTTTATATTTTATTATTATTGAAATTATTCTAATTGCGCAAATATTATCTGTGCGCGAATTATATATTATTTTATCCTTGCAGGGGCGGAGAAAGAATAGTGACATCTACGACCTGGGTCGGACTGTCGTAAAAGGCGACCACCATTGGTCTTAAGTATGCCGGCATAATAACTTTGTGTTGTGTTCCGGCATTAGTGAACCGAGTTCCTATATATACCCTTATGGGACAGCAGCGTGTTAGAGATGCCATTGGCGTTGCAAACACTTATAGGCGACAGTAACTGCTAAATTCTAAGTGGGCCGTTAGTCTGTCTGTTTCTTACAGCAATTAAAAAAACAAAGAATAGCCACACAGATGACACAAACAGACACTGATGGTCATAAAAAAACAACCGTAACCTACAAGCAGCCTGTGTCGGAACATCCAGAGGCCTCCGGCCGCCATAGAATGCGGCCATGGGTGGCCCCTCGAGGGAGGATCTGCCGCCCGCACTATTGCCGTGAGGGTGAGGGCCGCGTGCTGTTCCGCGGCCCCCCTCAATTCCTTAAAGCTGATACAGGAGTGCCGGGGGGACAAAATCCTGACCGGACCTGACACCAACACTACAGAAGAGGCTCGCCCCGACACAGTGGGCGAGCCGGCGGCGGCCCGGGCCACGAGTTCGGCAGGCCACATATCCGTGGACCCGGACGTAAGCAATAGGAAAACAGAGGGGTATTTTAATGGGTAGTCGGATGGCCGAATATCTTTTCCGGAGGCCCACATATCCCTCAGTCCCCCCGGGCCGGATGCTGCTTTCCTCTGTCTCGGATGAGGCCCGGAAAAAGCAAAAAATAACCCAACCATTGCACCCGGCTAACAGAAAAGTACCGAATTGACCACATATTTATTTCATTTTACAGGTTTTTTCATAGCAAATTTGGAGTTTTCGTTTTACACAGTTTTGTCTGAACATATCTTCTGTGTAAATTGGGGGATACATGTATTTATATTAAATTGACTGTTTTTTCCATTATTTTTGTCATGTTAACTTTTACAGCTAGCTTTTCAGAACCCAAGGTAAACTACTAAGTAATGTCACAGAGCATCATTTATATGCATTTATTTGCCTGGATGTATCATAAATATTCCGTAAATAGAGATTACAAAAGAGTTTAAACAATGTCAGTTATGAGGTCAGCCACAGTCTAACTGGAGGGTTGGAGAATGCAGAATAGAAAACCAAAAGATGCTATTCATTTGCTGTCTCAGAACTAGCAAAAGGACTAGTCCGTTAATCAATTTGAAGACCACAGGTAAGTAACAAGATGGTTGTTGCATATATTTTTAATATCCTTTAGTGTAGGAGAGTAAAATATTAATATTGTCAATGTACTCTCTGTAGGTATGAATGAATGAATGAAAAACACTTTATTGTTCACCAAGTAAATCTATGTACAATGAAAACTAGAATAAGTTACAGTGATACAAAGATATAACTAGTACTGGTATTTTTATTCTGTGTGTTCAAACTGCATATTTTTTTTTTTACAAATAACAGAGTGCCTACTAGTCCTAAAGTAAGTAGCATTTATATAATAGCACTCAGAGTTGTCTTAAGTATATTCTATGTGGGGGCACATATTGTTGACAAGAGCCCCTTTAAAAAGCAATGTAATTTTAATAATTCATTTCGCTCTCAGCTTGTGTGGGCCCCCTAGGACTATGCGCCTGGGTGCACCCGCACCTCTGAAATCCTAGATAAAGATAGTTCTGATAGCACTTGTGTTATGAGTACTAGATGACTACATAAATATTTTTCTTTTGTATATAAATTTCTTTATTTTCATCGATTACTTAGTATTTGATGAAAAAGCTTTGATTATTACACACTAGTGCTGGTTAGGATACTCAATGTGCCAGTGAAATTAACACTTTTGGGAATTTCATTTGTTTTACCCTAAGACATTGATTGTTTTAAGTCAATGTGATTGATCAATAACATGTTTAGATTAAGAAAAGCTAGGTGATTCACTTCATCTCTGCATTAGTGCTTTACATGGGAGTCCTGTGGAACTTGGTATTGGAATGTGGGACAGGGTAGTGTGCTTCCCTGCCACAAACTCTGTAGTGGTGGGGAAAGTATATAACATTTACATCTCAAGAATAAAAAAAGTTGATGGGAGTGCTTAAGCAAAGTAGTCAGATAATTTTTTTTGAAAGTTATATCAAAGAGCTTATGTAAATCAGTTTAAAATTATAACAGTGAGGTAATGAAATCACTCTCCAATATGGTTTAATGTGTTTTTTATTGATACTTATAAAATCTTTAAATATTAATATTATTTCTAACTTTAACTTAGGGTAATGAAGCAAATACCTACCATAAAATAGAAAACTTATCTTCAATTTCATATACTCATATAAATCATATCTATACACCACTTTGAATGGCTCATATTGACACATGGTAAAGGCAGGTGTCAAATCCATTATGTGGACTAGATGCCTTAAAAGAATGTCGCTGATGGGTACGACTTTTTAAAAATTCAATTATAAACTCGAGGAATAATAAGATTTAATAGAAGTTGAGATAGAAATATACCAAGTAATTAGTTATTAAGCTATGTAAGAATATTATCTCCCTGTTACTTGACGTCATGTGAATAATATAGTCAAACCAGGAATATGCAAAGGGATTTGTAATCCTTATAGAAATATTTCATTTATCATACATCAAGGGCAATATCTATAAAAAAATCTCAGTTGACGTAAAGAATCTAAGGTATGATCAAATATAAACTTACCCCTCACGTATTCCCTTCTGCAAAATATTTCACTAACCACAAAACAAACATGCAAACCAAGTACGGTTAAACGACATTAAAATTGATTTTGAGAGTTTTGCACCATACTAAACAACAAAAAAAGCTGAAGAAATATAGAGTAGAGAAATACACAGCAGGCCCACTGGGGAACGGGAAGGGAAACCCACAGAATATACATCTGTAACTCTATGACTAGGAACATCAACTGTGATATAATAGTGATGCTGTTCATGCTATAGATATCAATACAGGGGCCGGAAACACAAGCTTGGAACGTTACAAGCGATGTCAAATTATTAATTTATAAAATGCTATTTATACAAATGACTTTTATCATGGAGTTAATAAGTATACTAACTCTATGCATTTTATTAAGTTAAATTCAGGACAATGAAATAGAACAAATGTTGAATTATGATAAATATGACAAATATTCATGATAGCTATTGATATAGTAGTACTACTGTTGTGATACGCTTTATTGGTAAATTTTATGAGTACCTTTCATTTAATACATACGTATTAATGTTTTTTTTTAGTCGATTTAGGATCTATTTGAGAAACGATTAAACGTTGAACCATAGTTATAGTTCGTCACTAAGAAAAACATAACCTAATTTATGTCAATAAGTCATCTGTCTGTCAATCCAATCCAACCTCATTTCGGTACATACCTCTACCATTTTTAATATTTTTTATTAGCGTAATTATAAAATATATGGTTATAATTTAAGTTTCCAGTAAATTGGTTTTATAGTATAATTGTGTCCAAAAAGTAGGAAATAATGGCGGACGAAGAGATCAATGGAGATACCGATGATATCCAGCATGATAAGGACAAAACTCAAAAGAAAACTGCTAAACATGATAGTGGGGTAGCAGACTTAGAAAAAGTTACTGATTATGCTGAAGAGAAAGAAATCTCCTCCCAAGATATATCTGGTGTAAGTAACAACTATTTAAGCTTTTTGCGTAGTCCCCAGGTTCTCAGAATTTATAATAAGAATTTACCGGCTAAATTTTCTTTCACATCTAAAAATCTTCGTTTATAACTTATCACTTTCTAACACACTACGACACTGGCATAATCAATGCCAAAAGCGTTGGGGCCAAATAATTAAAAGAAGAAGAAGTAACTACTAAAAGTACACAAATTATTTTTAAAACCACTTCATCTTTGTTATATCTAAAGCTTTCCATTCAGAAACAGACACTTAGTATTTTCACAAAAGAAATTTTTGAGCACTACTGTTGATTTCCTTTCGTGCCACTAAATTTTGCTGGATGACAAGTTGAGTCTCAACTGACACTCAGTAACCAAACCCCAAACCGTGCCTTGCTTTGCTACCTGTTAACTAAGAGGAAGCACACGAAGTTTTTGTGTACCTGCACAACTCTGATAAGGCAGGTTGGCCTTTCTTATAGCTGCTTCCAAGGTCCTCCAAGCTTCCACGAGAGACTTGAGAGACTTCCACAATTAATATTCCATTTAATCTATCAATTATAATTCTAAAAACGGTGTGGAAAATTAATTTCGAAGTGTTATAAATTTCAACATCTTCAATATTTTGAGAGAAACACTTAATTCTTGATATTGGTATAATATGTTTGTCTCGTAATAATTGTGTTAAAATAAAAACAAATAGCTAACTACAATATTTCTATACTGCAGTACTTTTATGATAAGCTAATTGGAGACTAAAATGTATAATTTCAGGCACTTTCACTGATTGGTGATAGAAGAAACAAAGAGGCTGCTGAAAGGCTAGAAAAAGAGAAAGAGCTACAAAAAGTCTCAGTCAAAAAGGATGACATAGAATTAATAGTAAGTATCGATTATTATAATTAGTCATTGTCAACAGTGAGACATTGTCCACTGCTGGAAATAAACCTCTCAAAGTTTGTTCCACAAACCCTCTTTGTTCCATTGTTTAACCATCCAGTGCTGATCGGCTACTTTGTGCAGTTCATTGTTCTATCGGAGGTGTCCTTCTGGATGATTCTGAGCGGCATGGACACTCCCTCTTGCATAACAAGTACAAAGTACGAAGAGGAGCTCCGCCACTAGCTCTGTAAGGAGAAGGTGATGCGCCAGGTCTGCTCTGAGCTCTTCCAAAATTCTCAGGAGTCCTCTGGGATCACGCAGGGCCGAGAGAGAGAGAAAAGGGTGAAGGGCGCCAGCCAAATGATGGTCGATCTCTAGAAGAACGTGGAAGGAGCCCTAGCCGCCATTTCAGAGGTGGCCGGGGTGTCAAAGGGTCTTAAGGGCCAGAAGGCCCTGAAGCACTCAATCAAGACGGTGCCGGAGGTGTTCTCTGAGTTTGCATCCCGCAGTGAAATCAAAGAGGTGGAAGGATTTAACGCCATTCCCCGCCCCGAAGAAGCGCAAGAACGTGGCTCAAGAGGGTGCAGCAGCCGCACCCGAAAACGGGGTGAAATCAGTGGATAAAAAGCGTCTCAGCCAGCTCCTTTAGAGAGCCGAGGATGGGACGGTCGTCGCAAAGAAGACCATTAAGAGGAATGTGTAGACCCCTCCGTCCCTCAGCCTCCCATGGCCAGGCAGGTAGCATCGGCCATACCATATGGGTCGAGGCAGCCGTCGCCAGCTACTAAGAAGAAAAGGAGGAGGAGGATACCAAAGAAAAACATAACATGATTGTAATGGAAACCTGATGTTTAGAGCCAACATGAATGAATGAAAACTCTTTATTGCATACAGATACTTAAAACTAGCTTAGTGCCGTGTGACCCCGGCCAGTGAAAAGAATAGGGTCACCCCGGTTCATTCCACGGGAGTCGTAAAAGGCGACTGATGGACTACTCCTTTGCCAGCTTGCATGCGGCAAAGGAAGTGTACCTTTCGGTTTTCTTCTAGGACTCTAGGGGTTGGGAGGTCGGATGGCAGTCGCTCCCGTAAAAACCAAAACTTGCCAAATAATATATGGTTAGGACTCGTAAAAGATTTGTCACGGATAGGGCGTCGCCACAAAACGACGCGCAGGAACCTCGCCCGATTCCTGTGATAAGTGGACTAGGGCTGCCGTGCCATGGGCGAGCACGGCTAAAGACATTAGCCCCATCCAAAAGTAAACTCCGCTTCGCAACTTGGAATATTGGCACGCTGACTGGACGCGCGAGAGAGTTGGCCGATGTACTCTTCAAGCGGAGGGTGGCCGTGGCGTTCCTGCAGGAGAATCGGTGGAAGGCTAGCAAATCCCGGTTCATTGGGAATGGCTACAAGCTGATCTACACAGGTGCACCTGGTGGGGAAAATGGGGTCGCCATAGTGCTCTCGGAGGAGCTCCAGGATGACATATTGGAGGTGAAGCGCTGTAGCGATCGGCTTATGGTTGTGAGGGTGCTTGTTGGTGGGGTAGTCACCCACTTGATAAGTGCCTACGCGCCACAGGCCGGTTGTAGCGACGCCGACAAGATAGCGTTTTGGAACCTACTCGGAGAAGTGCTTCATGGGATTCCATTGTCACATGGAGTCATTTTGTGTGGTGATCTGAACGGTCATGTGGGTGAAGAATGTGGAGAACTTATCGTGTTCACGATGGATTTGGGTATGGTAGCCGCAACGCGGAAGGGGAGGATATCCTCAATACGTGTGCGGCTGCCGACCTTGCCATCGTGAATACATATTTCAAAAAAAGACCCGAGCATCTCATCACCTACAAGAGCGGGAGGAATGCTACCGAAATCGACTTCCTACTCACTAGGAGACACCACATCAGCAAAGTAGCCAACTGCAAGGTCATACCCAGTGAGAGTCTCACTGCACAACACCGTCTTCTTGTCATGGACGTCTGTGTGAAGCCCAAAGGCAAACGTGTCGGTCGCCTTCAACGCCGAATCAGGTGGTGGCTGCTTGATGATGTCAAGTCCCAGGAGTTCGCTTCTGCCATCGGCGACAAGTGCGCCGGTGGTGAGGGCGAACCGGTTCAAGATCACTGGGACAGAATTCAGACGGCTATCCTTGGATCGGCGAGGGAGGTGCTTGGTGAGTCTAAGGGCGGACGCAAGTGTGACAAGGAGACTTGGTGGTAGAACGACTCAGTCCAGTGGGAGACTAAGGTGAAAAAAGCCCTCTTTAAGAAGTGGCAAGCGTCCAGATCTCCTGAAGATCGCGACGCATATAGAGATGCCAAGCGCGCCACCAAGAAAGCTGTAGCCAGAGCCAGATGAGACCACTTACAATCACTTTACGATAAGTTGGACTCGTCTGAGGGGCAGAAGCTCATATATAAGTTGGCGCACTCCAGGGTCAAAGCGGCACAGGATATCTCCAAGTGCCGCTGTGTTAAAGACCCCGGGGGCAACCTGTTATGCGCCGACCTCGCGGTGAAGGAGAGATGGCGCTCGTATTTCCACGAGCTGCTGAACAAGCAGCATATAGAGGTGCAGCCGCCAGATCTTCCTCCGAATCAAGGACTAGTGCCACTGATAACGCCTGCAGAGGTTCAGAATTGTCTTCGCCGCATGAAGAATCGGAAAGCTGTTGGATCTGACGGAGTCCCCATCGAAGCCTGGAAGGCGATGGGCTCTCGATGGGCACTTTAACCGACCTTTTTAACCGGACACTCCTCACCGGTACGATCCCGAACCAATGGAAGCTGAGTATCATTACTCCAGTCTACAAAGGCAAGGGATCGGTGCAGGAGTGAGGTAACTACCGCGGTATAAAGGTCATGTCCCATACCATGAAGCTCTTCGAGAGGGTTATCGACTCGGATTCGACAGGAGTGCACTGTCTCGTAATGTCAGTATGGGTTTCGCCCTGGTCATGGGGCCATGGACCCAGTTTTTGCCCTAAGGACTGTCACGGAGGAATACAGGACGAAGAATACGCCTCTGCATTGCCTATTTCTTGACTTGCAGAAGGCCTTCAACTGTATTCCTCGCGCGATAATCTGGTGGGCATTGAGATCTAAAAGGGTTCCAGAGACGTGTATTGACATCATCCGAGACATGTACCGTGACTCCGATTCTGTAGTTCGGACCGCTGTTGGTGACACAATACCTTTCCCCATCACCGTCGGGGTGCACCAAGGATCCGTCCTTAGTTCGTTTCTGTTTAGCGTGGTATTAGACGTATTGTCAGACAGCATCAGAAACTCAGATGAGCAGCCCCCGTGGTTGCTCATGTATGCTGATGATATCGCGCTGGCAGACTCGGACAGGGGTAGGCTGGTGCGACGTGTGAAGGCGTGGAAGGAGTCGCTTAAGAACGGTGGTCTGAAGCTCAATGTGGCGAAGACCGAGTACTTGGCCTGTAACTCCACAGATCCCATACCCGTACGCATAGGCGGCGACACGGTCGAGCGCACGGACCAAGTGAAATACCTGGGGTCTGTGTTTCATGCGTCTGGTGACATCGATTGCGACGTCAAGGCACGCATTGCTGCCGCGTGGGCCAAAGGGCGTGAGGTAACTGGTGTCATTTGTGACCCCAAGATGCCGGTAAAGTTGAAGGGACAGGTCTATAAGACCGTCATTAGGCCTGTCCTTTTATACGGCTGTGAAACGTGGCCGGTGTTAGAGCGACACAAGCAGGCACTGCGTGTCACGGAAATGAATATGCTGCGGTGGATATGTGGAGTGACACGGAAGGACCGCGTTAGGAACTCCCGCATTCGCGGTAGTTCGTGTCCGTGACATTGCGGATAAACTGCAGGAGTGTCGGCTCCGTTGGTACGGCCACGTTTTACGGCAACCGGATGCTTACGTGGGAAACAAATGTCTGGCCATGCCGCCTCCGCCGGGCCCGGGCAGGAGGGGTAGACCCAAAAAGTGCTGGCTTGACGTCGTAAAGGGTGATATGCGTGCCAATGGGCTCACTACCAGGGATGCTGAAGACCGTGCGAAGTGGAGTAGAAAAAGTCGGAAAGTGGACCCCGGGCACCGAAGCGCAAGTTTGGGTTGCAACCGGGATGAACGCTGAGATGATGATGATGATGATGATACTGATACTTAAAACTAGCTTAAAATAGACACATATACAAATAGGTATATATGATGGTACAAACACGCACATATACTAATAGGTATATATCTGATCACATTAATAAAGTATTGGTCATAATTTTATAAATGACATTGCAATATTTTTCTTCCGATGTTAGAAATACATACTTATTAACATTATAAAATTTTAGTGATACTTTTATTCTTTGCCTAATCATATATATTTTTGTGTTTCAGGTTAAAGAACTAGAAATATCTAGAACATTAGCCGAAAGAACCCTACGAGAGCATCGGGGCGATGTGGTGGCTGCGTTAACAACACTCACTAACTAAGGTTTCATGATTGGTATAAATAAATTGTAATTTTAATGGAATAGATTTTTCTATTTAATACACTCTTTTATTCAATTCAATTTTTTTAAAATGTTATTATTTAACTGTAAACTGTTGACTTGAAAAATTTAGAATTAAGGGCCATGACGCCTCACATAGGCACACTTTAATATTTATTTTTGCAATGAAACTCAACTTGGGTCTTTCAAAACCGAACAGAGAAAAAGTTAAAAATGTAATCATTTTATTTAATAAAATATAAATAAATACCACTGTTCCTCCATCAAATTTGATCCTTATTTTACCTTTTAGTCAACTGTATGTAAGAAACATTATAGTTAGTTTTTACAAGAAGTCTGATGTAGAAAGAAAGGAAAATCTATGGACAATCAGACGTGAAGTCCTGGCCAGCGAGAGGAAGTGGTCAATTCTAAGAACTCTCAACACGCATAACACCTTTGTGTTGTTACACTATATTTATTTATTAAGTTTGTCTAAAATGAAAGATGATAAATTAATTTGGCTAAATAATACAAGGGCGAAGTTTTCTAAATCTAACCATAGCAGCAAGCACTTGCGTATTGGACTGATTTTTTGGGTTTCAGAGTTCTTGACCAGTCCTAATATTTGACAGTACACATAAAATGTTAGGTCTTGTAACAAGTTTTCACAGCATGATTTTTATTTATCAGAATTTTTAATTAATTTTCGCGTGATTTTAATCTTCAGATGTGAATAAGAACTTAATAAAACGTACTCTAGAAATAATAGGCATCAAATGCAAAGTTAAAAAAAATCAGATGTTTACTCTATCATTTCACTATGTATATAATACGCAGTTTTGAAATAAGATTCCAGACACATTCTTCATATGTTTCAACCGCAAATTATGTAATTGATTTATTTTTGTTAATGTTATATTGTAGAATAACAGTTGTACATCATTATTGAACCACAGAAACTTAGGCCATGTGTTAACATTTTGAAATTGAAGTAGAAAAACTATTCGAGAAAAATACAGTAGTAAAAAAAGACAGTATTTAAAAAAACATTATATAATTCTCCAAAACTTATTGATTTAGTTTCAAAATACAGATCAAGAAAACATTACAAAATAAATGCTGTTTATTAAGTTTATATGTGAATTGCACTATTGGTGGATTCTGTTGACTTTATTTCCGGTGTGTAAGGAGGCGGTGGTATGCTGCTGTCGTGGATCTACAAATAATAATGGAGGATTATGACACATGTTCAATGAAAATTCATATTGATTTCTCTAACATACACATTAATATCGAATCTCCATATCGAGTTGTCGCTTTCTAGTGGGAATTCAATGCATTACCATAATTTTATAGTTCTTCCTGCCCTTATCCTTATTATGGGGTATTAATCGCCACTTCAACATTTACACCTTTTTTTTCGTATCTTTTACGCCATCCAACCATCATTTCTTTAGTCTACCCCTATCCTGTCCTTTTGTATCCATCCACTCTCATTTCTAGCATTTTCCTTGTTACATCACATTTTTCTCTTCACATTATATGGCCATACTAGGTTAGCCTATTACTTTTCAGTTTCTTAATCACTGGTACTACTTTCAAACTTCCCCTGATATATCTATATATATAAAAATCTTGTGTCACGATGTATGTTGCCAATAAACTCCAAAACTACTGAACTGATTTCAATCAAATTTCACATGTACCCGTATTTTGGTCTAACTTACTGGATAGGATAGTTATCATCTCAATTATTCGCTTATGTCGTGAATGTAAACGAATAAAATGTATCAATTAATTGTTTCATTAGCAAGTGTTTATTTACTGTTTAGTTTTATGAAGTTCTCATAGATGGCGGTGTACGTTGATTCATCGATAAAATTCTTCAATATTGTTTGACATCTAGGTTGCAAATACACCCAATAGATGGCGCTGTTCGATTTTACCGGAAGGGTTTTATTTCCTCAGTCGCGATTAGAGAAATAAAATATGGCGGTACGAAGTTCGCTGGGTCAGCTAGTTTATATCTAATTTTATCCAATTTTCTAACCCCACTCATCCATCTCAACATTCGTACTGCAACAACAACTGCTGCATGCAAAATAACATACATATAACCACGCCTCTTTCCCGTAGGGGTAGGTAGAGACCATTTCTTTCCATTTGCTACGATCCTTACATACTTGTTTCGCTTCGTCCACTTTCATTATTCCCTTCATTCAATGCCCTTCGGTTTAGGGTACTCTTGACCTGGCCTTTTTTCAAGACGTCCCTGATCTGGTCTCGAAACGTCCGCCTAGGTCTACCCCTTCCAACACTTCCATTCACACTCGCCTTATACACTTTTTTCGTCAATCGTTCTTCATTCAAAATAACCTTTATTCATTATTAGTTGCAGTATGTATAGTGAAACTTTAAGGTTCGATTGGAGCTTTAGTTTTTCTGTAGACTTTCATAATAATGTTTACAGTCTGACGGTTCACTGAATAATAAGCAGTTACCGTCACCTGCGACGTTTGCGACGCCAGCGGCAACACAACACGCTGGGTTCCTTATGCCGGAACACAACACAAAGTTATTATAGAGGCCTATTTACAATCTATCTACCAACCTACCTTCTAACAAAAAAAATATTATAGGCTAGACATAATGAAGTAGTTTTTAGTTATAGGAAATGTACTCGTTTTAAATAAATTTTGAATGTACGTTCCTTTTTTCTTTTAGTATTTTGACAAATAAGAGGGTCATTTATATAAATAAAATGATAGAGGTCTGCAGTTGTGCGCGCATCACAACAAAACTACTGTATTGATTTCAATTAAATTTTCTAAATTTTATTTTTTAGACACTTGGCCCTTATCTATAAAATATATTGCGAAGTCTTCATTTTATGTAAAGTTTTAAGAAACAACGATTTTTATAAGCATTCCGTGTTCAGTAATGTGTGTTTTGTTGCCGCGGAAAAGGGGCAAGCGCTGTAGCGCGCATGCGTACGAAAACTTTCAAATTTATTCGATTTACTTTCTTTTGTTATTCGATCAGCGGGTGGGAACGGCTAGTACCTATGTAAAAATTTATCAACACTATTTTTTTGGCCTAATGCAAAAATAATTAAGTTATTAAAGTTATCAAAGAATTAAGTTAATAAAGTTATAATATTTAAATTTTCTTTCCGATTACAGTCCCTACTTTTAAATATTTTAGTAACAAATGGAAAAATATATTATAGTCTTTTATATTATATTATATCTACTATACGAATAAAATAAAAATAAAAATAATAGTAATTATTTGATATAATTTACTTACAAAGCTAGAATTTAGATATGCTATAGCTGGATATATTGCAGATCCTGAGGCAGGAGTCCGAGAATATCTGAAATAGAGAGGTTTTCAATTGTAAACTTTATCTTATTTTTTTAATTGAGAAAAATGGAAAAAGCTATATCTGTCGGTGATTTGATTCTTGTTTTTGGAAGAAAAATTGCACAGTGATTTCAAAGCGCTTGGATGTTGTGTACGACGACTCTTCTTCGATGGCGACCGTCAAAAATAAGTTTAACCAGTTTCAACGTGGTCGCACGTCGGTTTTTGATGAGCGTCCACGCCCAGGTGCCCCGAAAATGGCTACCACGGAGGATAACGTGACAAAGAGCCATGATCTCATATTGACAGACCGCCGATTGAAGGTGCGCGAGATAGTTGAGAGTAGGCATTTCAAAAGCCCACGTGGGTCATATACTGCATGAAGTATTGGACATGAGAAAGCTGCGATGAGTGCCAAGTTTGCTCACTTCGGATAACAAGCGCAACCGTAAGACAACTTCAGAGCAGTGTTTGACGATGTTTAAGCGCAATCCGAAGGAGTTTCTGCGTCGTTTCGTGACCGTCGACGAAACATGGATACATTGGGTACACACCAGAGACCAAGGAACAGTCGAAACAGTTGTCTTCATTCGGCGAACTTGCTCCGAAGAAGGTGAAGACTGTCCTATCGGTCGGAAAGGTGATGGCCACCGTTTTCTGGGATTCAAAAGGTGTGATCTACATCGACTTCCTGGAGAAGGGCAAAATAGTCAGGGCTCTACTATGCCAAATTATTGGGTCGATTTGACGCCGAATTGCAGAAAAAACGGCCTTATTTGGCGAAGAAAAAAGTACTCTTCCATCATGACAACGCACCGGTTCACATCTCCGCCGTCGCAACGGCCTAATTGGTAGAATTAGGCTACGAACTGCTGCCCCTTTTTGTTTCCAAATTTGAAAAAGTCACTCGCCGGGCAGAAATTTGAGTCGAATGAGGAGGTTATCGCCGCCACGGAGGCCTACTTTGCAGACCTCTAGAAAACGTATTTTTCAGACGGGTTAAAGAAGTTAGAACATCGCTGAGTCAAGTGTATTGAGCTAAAAGGAGACTATGTTGAGATATAAATTGGCACTTTTCCAAAATTTTCGTTTTTCTTCTATAGGCTAAGTACTTATTGGACCGCCGTCGTAAGTAGTTACTGTCGCCTATAGTTTACGACGCCAGTGGCATCGCTAACACGATGCCTACTGCTTAGGGGAACTGCAACTTGGATCACTTATGCCCGAACCCAACATAAGAAAAACCTTGTAATGCGTCTTTCTAAATATGCCAGGGGTGGTTGCCCCATCCAGACGGGCTTGGAGCATTATCACATTGCTCGGGTTGTTTTGTCGCCTTTTACAGCAAAATATTTAAATTTTAATGATGATCTGTTACTATCCTCTTTCGCGATATATCGTTAAAATAATGTCAATTAACCGAGCCGTATTACTCCTCGTTGGTGGGTCCCGGCTTCTCTAAGTAAATAAGACGTAAATATAAGAATAGTCATCCCTCTGTCGTCCTTGGTCTATTGCTTAGGCAGCTGAATCTCTAATCCAGGCTAATTAACGACGAATTACACCAACCTATTACAGCTTATTGCAAGTGTTAAACGAGATTCAATTAACGTACTAATGTGATATACATAGAATACATAGAATAATACATAGAAATATTACTTTGTTTGAAATTTTCCGTTTTAGAAATTTAAAATTTGATCTGATTGGTATGTACATGAATTCCACTTTAGTAGAATTGCTATTTTAAATTATTTTAAATTATAAGTTATATTACCTCGGTGGCGCGTCGCGTAATCTTTCCTCCACATACAATTGCAAACTTCCAATCGATAACCTACTATCGTTATTAAATCTGTCCCCCAAGGGCCTGTGAACAACAAAATTATTAAGGTATTGTTACCTGTTTCTACGGCTGGTACCTATTCGATATATTTATTTATATAGATGAAATAGTCCAAACAATTTCTATAATTCTTTTTAATGTGTAAATCTTAAAAAAAATCTCTTTCTAAGAGTCTGTTATGTAATAGCTAGGTTCTTTAGGTTTAATAAGATACTCGGTCTAATCTAATCTAAACTAATCTCTACGGCCGGGGTCGACCTGTCGTATAAGGCGACAAAACAATCCACCTTAGCTACGTGGTAGGGCCTCAACCCCGTCTGGATGGCGTTGTGTTGTGTTCCGGCATTAGTGACCCAAGTTCCTGTACCATTATGTGACAGCAGCGTGTTCGCGATGCCACTGGCGTTGCAAACACCCATAGGCGACGGTAACTGCTAAATTATAAGCGGGCCGTCAGCCTGTCTGCTGTCCTACAGCATTAAAAAAAGGCTCAAAACTACTTGGCGAAAGAGGCGAAAAAAGTGATATGTGGCTAAATGTGCTTATTGCCGGATCATGAAAGGAAAAATCCAAAGTATGAATATTAATAAGTATAACAATTTGTATTGAAGTCAAATAAACATATTTTCTTTTCTTTGTTCTTTCAAATAATGTAGTCTATCAAGAACATTTTAAATATTTTGTTGTAAACTATGTCAAGTTGGCTTTGAGATCGTATTTGGTATGACCTATCCTTTTCATCTTATTTTTTCACCCCTTTTCTATTCTTATCTTGGTGAATAGAATTTAGTAACTTGCTATAAAAAGGAATCCACTAATTTGGCTTTATGCCTTATTTTGCAATCGTTCTTAAACGACGATAACTGCTAACAATTAAAGACGTCTGCAGTGCTTTGTCTAAAAATGTATACAAAGAGATCTTACCGTAAGGAGGTGACAGCACATAATTTGTATAACAAAATGAATGTAGCGATGATACCAAGTATTAGAGTTGCCCCCATAACAATCTGTGTGCTAGATATCAGCAAAATTTGGTCTAAGGGATCCCTGTAAATAATAAAATCTTTCTTATTTATTGATATCATAAGTTTGTTTCTTAGTCTTTCATTATCACTAGAGTTGACAATCTTTTGCAATTGTATGACATATTTTGTTTAATAAATTGAAAAATGTACTAAGTTATATCCAGTATATAACAATAGCTACTTATAATATATTAAAACTTACAAATTATACTTTATCCTAGGTGAAAACAACATTAAATCTACAAACACGAAGTTTAAACGACCAGTACCGTTCCATACCCTTTATCGCTTATGTATAAGAACCCGCGACCTGCTTACCGCGTTGATAAACAGGATATACGAATTTTTTGATTAAGGTATCGAGTGCCGGTTGAGTGGAAATTGAAACTAGAACTTCTTACCAATTAACACTTTTTAAAGGCTCTGAATGAACGAGTATTAACTATTGTAGCATTTTTCAACTCAAATCCGCAATCTTCCAGATATGACAAAACAGACCTCATATGTTCTACTGGTAGGATTTCATAAAAATGAAAACAATGATTGATTTGTTTACTTTAAATTTTTCGCTATAAAACACATAGCCTTCATACTTCATAGCCGTGTCAACAGTATAAAGTAAGCCAGTTTATTAAATAAATCGATTTCCGGTAGGGTAAATCTCGGAAACCGTCTCTCCGATTCAAAGATTTATTTTCTTTTATCAAACGTATTTACTTGTCGTTAGGTTGTTTAGGTACTTTTTTTCGTATCCATTCAAACTAACGATCTTCTAATTCCAAAATTGAAATAACTCGTAAATAGACAACGTATATGATGACAAAATACATTCTTGTATCCATCCTAAATCCAATACCCTCCAGTCTCTTTAGTCAATTAGGAAGTTAGCTTCACGTAACACAGACACAATATCCATTACCAAACTTTTAAATACAATATAATTCTAGACTGATGCAATCAAAAGCAATCGTGGTGTAAAGAGCCTAACTAAAACCAAAGGTTCAAGTCAACCTCACCAAGCCGGTGCATACAGTTTCAAAACTAAATATACTCAGAGGACTTGTTCCGTTTTGTTGGTTGGAAAGCATTTGCGGGCACGGAAAGCGGACTCTGGTTATCAAAAGGAGAGTGGGTTTTAACGCTATGGCGGTGATGACAGTAGTCAATCAAACCATTTGAAAGCAAGCATAATAACACAAATTTTTTTGAGAAAATTCTCTTCGTACACCGGTCCGCGTGGGAACTTGCAGCGAGGTAGCGTGGAAAACTCCCCATGCAATGCACCCGTACCCCTTCTCTAAGCTGGGGCACGCACATCGCTATACCCACTAAATCACTGATGTTTCTTCGTTTGCCTTGAATGGCGGGACCAGGGACGAACTAATCAGGCTGCGGTGCCGATTTATTATATTTCTTCAATTTATATTAATACACTACCTATATTAACGCGATTCCCTGAAAAATAATGCAATAATCTCATAGTGACCACTCGATGTTTTATCAACCGATAAATCGATACACAGTTCCACTTAATGCAGTATATCAGTAGCTGGATAATTACTGGCGTAGTTGTTTGCTCAAGCTTCAATTTTGTAATATATATATAGATAACACTGAAGTACTTATTCTACCCACTTTCATTTATAAATCAGATCTATGAACTATGAATATTAAAAGGTTGTTACCGATGTTAAGGGCATTCTAATCGAATTTGGCATTAGTTATACGACTATTTCGAAGGTATTTGGTATTCAAGTGGTTATCACCCTCGGAGATTAATTTCTAGGTTACGGGTATTTTTCTCGCCTGATATGCTATTGCCACGTACCGACGATGAAGGAAAACATCGTGAGGAAACCTGCATACCGAGACCACTGGTACGTGTAACCCACCAATCCGCCTTGGAAATGCGTGTCGGGAATGCTGTCCCTTCCCTCTAGGGCAAGGCCTCGGCCGAGCAGTGGCACGAATATGGTACGAGTATTACGTAGTACGAGTATTATTTATTTTTAATTATAATTTTTGATAATTTTATGTCGTAAGATTAATCTTAGTTTTTTTTATTAGTCTTGATGTGTATACTACATTATATATACTACATTTCTTATGCATTTTCTTAAAAATAAAACCAGTGTAAAAGTTGTTAATTGTATATTCAAACATTATTTAAACAATACTTAGAACACTCGATAGAGTAATGTGTAACTCAATCCATAAAATAACTTGATAGGGCTGTCCTGGTCACTTTACATTAGCTTGTTTTTACATTTTATTAGTTTTACTTCCATTTTTTTAATTATTTTTTCAATTTATATAATATATTATATTGGGGAGGGACAAAAGGACATGCTGCGGAGATGAGAATATTGAGATGGATGTGTGGAGTTACGAAAATGGATAAAATTAGAAATGAGGTATATTAGAGGAAGTGTGGAAGTAGCGCCAGTTATTGAAAAACTTAAAAGTAATAGACTAGCGTGTTTTGGCCATGTAATGCAAAGGGCAGAATGCCAAACAAGGAGAATGATAGAAATCAAAGTGGATGGATACAGGAGTAGTGGTAGACCAAAAAAAGATGGATGGATTGCGTAAAAGATGATATGGCAAAAAAGGATGTGGAAATGAAGTGAAAAGTGGAAGAAGAGAACATGTTGCGCCGACCCCATAGGCCCATATAATGTGGGATAAAGGCAGGAGGAAGAAGAAGATTTTTTATAATATTTCTTCAGTTGACTGGTTCATATATCTCGTCACGGTACATGTTAGCTTTACAGAATATTTCCTATTAGTTAAGTAAACGCTTGGAGGCAATTACTTAGTAATTGTTGGTAGTACTGAGAATATAGTAAATATATATAAGTGTGCCATATACCTACGGTGAAGGAAAACACCGTGAGGACATCCGCGTACCGAGATCATCAGTATGTGAAACCCACCTTCTCAATTCATCTTCAATCCGCCTTGGATAAGCGTGGCGGGTATATTGTCCGTTTTCTCTAGGAGAAAGCCTGAGCCCAGCGGGGCGCAAGGGCTATTATTATTATAGAATGAAATAGAATATTCTTTATTGCACGTAGAAAAAAACATGGACTTATATACAATAGGCGGTCATATCACTAATAGTGATTTATTCCAGACAACTATCTTATTTAAATTCAATATGATCTGTAATAGGTCGGTCATTGTGCGCATTAGTTACAAATAAAATGAAATTGAATAAATAAAATAAAAAGAAACTATATAAAATGGAAAATATGTAAAAGAAAACAAATTACATATACATACATAAGATACATTATAAATGAAGAATTATAAATGAAGAAATATTATATAAAGAAACTGAAGGTAAAAATAACTCGCGGTCATTCATCAACAAGATGGTCCATCAAGTGAAAGACTCATCGTCATCCAAATTCTACACGGTCGCAGATGTGCTGGACAGAAACCGGTGGAGACAAATCATCCGTTCTAGATGCAATATTGATGCTGACCACGATCCTTAGACATGAGGGACCGACCCCAGAGAGAGAGAAAGATAAAGAAAATAACCCATGCGCACTGACCTGCAAATCCAATTTCCGTACACATCGTAACACGGTTGGCAAATGCCTTGCCAACACTGTAGGCTGCCATTGCCATGTCTATTGCAACATGGTCCGAAACATTTTTCACCTAATCCTGTAATGAAAATAAATAGATTAATTATTTTCTCTTATTTATAGTTAAACAAAGACGTTTTATAAAAGCAGTTGAGAAACTTTATGGCGCAATAACTTCTATTCTTGTCCTAAGTCTTGGTGTTTATGTATTTTTATCCGTGCAGGGGCGGAGAAAGAATACTGACCTTTGCGGCCGGGGTCGGTCGGTTGTAAAAGACAACTAAACAACCCAAGCCCTACTACCCAAGGTAGTAGGGCGCCAAGCCCATCGGGATGGCAACCACCCCTGATTTTAAAATGCGCCTCCATAATAGGTAACTTTGTGTTCCGGCATAAGTGACCACGTTCTAGTACCACTACGCGGTTAGCAGCGTGTTAACGATGCGTATTAGCGTTGCAAACACCCATAGGCGACGGTAACTGCTAAATTCTAAGTGCTGTCAGCCTGTCTGCTGTCCTACAGCAATAAAAAAATATATATTTACAAAAATACATTAGTAGAATGCCAATTCTCGGGTACCCTAAGCGCTTTGCTACTTACTTTTAGCCTAGATGGCGCTCTATAATTTATTTGGCATCTATCTGACTGGCATTTATTTATTTAAAAAAAGAGTGACCAAAGATACCAGTTGTTTTTTTGATATTCTAGAAAACACTGTCATCTTAGCACTAAATTCCTATTGCATTATAATAATAACAATAAGCTATAGCTTCTAAGAAGCCACTTATACGTCATACCACCCGTTAAGCTCACGCACTATGGACGATGAAAAAACTTAGCAGTCTAGCAACGCATCTTTGCGTGGATTTATGTAAGAATGAATGTCGGCAAAGCGCTAAAGCTTAGGTTGCGCATATTAAGCTTATTCAGTACTAGGGTGCGGGGTGGTCAGCCTGTGGCCCCGCATTTGTCAACCAAAGAAACGCAATGTAACTTTAATTATTTAAAATTTAATATTGGCGTCACAGACAAGTTCAATGTTGCGGTGGGTTGACACCAAGGCGATCCTTGCCAAATCCAAGCCGATGCTCTTAGTCCTTATCTGTTCCTCCTTTTGGTAGATGCAGTAACATCAGAAATACAGGCGGAGGCACCTTGGTGTATGCATGCTCTTTTCCGATGACATTGTGCTGGTTGGAGAAAATGCTCACGAAGTTCAGAGTAGATTGGCTAAATGGCAGGAGAGATTGGAGGGTGTTGGGTCGAAGATAAGTAAACCCAAAAATGAACATTTAATTTGCGACTTTGGTGGAAATTCCGCCTTCACCCCGATTACCTTAGGAGGCGTGTCTTTTTTTTTTGGTCTCGGGGAAAAACCTCTCTTGACGGGTTCCCCCGGCCCGGGGGGACTGAGGGATATGTGGGACTCCGGGAAAGATGTTTGGCCATCCGACTACCCACTAAAAAACCCCGCTGTTCTCCTATCGCCTACGCCCGGGCCCACGGATATATGGCCAGCCGATCTCGTGGCCCGGGCTGGCGCCGGCCCGCCGTTTGTCTTGAGGCGGGCCCCTTCTAAAGTGTTGGCGTCAGGGGGTCAGGATTTCGTCCCCCCGGCGCTCTCCTAACAACTCTAGGAGTTGAGGGGGGTCGCGGAACAGCACGCAGCCCTCACCCTCGCGGCAATGGTGCGGGCGGTGGATCCTCCCCCGAGGGGCCGCCCGCGGCCGCTTTTTACGGCGGCCGGAGGTCGTTAGTTGCCCTCCGACGCCGCCGACGTGGCCTGCGTTGGCGGGAGGGGAGTGTGGTAGTCAACTCCCGCTCCCGCTCCGCCGCCTTCATTGCGGACATGACTGCCTCGCAGAAGGAGGCGACGGCTGTCCATCCAAGATCGCCCCCGACCATGGACAGAACCAGGGCCGGGAGCGACAGGTCCGCGGCCAATTCCGAACGGGACTCGCATCCCCGTCGCGTGCTAGTCAGGCGTAGGTACGACTACCAGACGACACTCCAGAAAAACCAGGGAGTCGCCTGACGTCGTAGCCGGCCCAGCAAGACCAAACGACAGCGAGGATGCAATTCCCGCCCCGGGAACACTCTCTGTGCAGGCACAGTCGAAATAGCCATGGTTTCGACTATCAAATCAGGGCCCAGGGCAGAACCTGGGACCCCAATCAGTATTGGCAACCATCCCACCGGGGACCACGTCACGAACAGAGAGCTAAATTTGAAAGGATGTAGGAGGTAGACGGGAAGAAAGGTAGGACTCTGTCGCCTCGGACGGAGAGGGGAGTGAAGCGACGGATGCTCGGGCACCTCGGGTACGCACACCCGTGCACTCCTCGGACAGAGGAGCGCCCCTGAGGGGGTAGGCGTGTCTCTGCCAACTTGCTCTGGGTTCATGAATCCAGAATGACGGTAAGATATGCCAAGATGTGAAAAACAGAGTGAATGCAGGATGGATGAAATGGTGACAGGTCTCAGTAACAATTTGCGATCCCCAAGTGCCGTTTAGACATAAAGGTAAAATTTATAAAGACCTGTCATATTGCATACATACATAATATATCAGAGTGCTGGGCCATAAATGGGAAAGATGAAAATTTATTATATGCAGCAAAGATGCGAAATTTGAGATGAGTGAGCGGAGTTACAAAAACGGATAAAATTAGAAATGAATATATTAGGAGGTTTGAAAGTAGCGCCAGTGATTGAGTAGCTGAAAAGTTATAGGTTAACCTGGTATAGCCATATAATGCGAAGAGAGGAGCGTCATGTAAGAAAGAGAATGCTAGAAATGAGATTGGATGGATATAAGAGGAGAGGTAGACCAAAGAAAAGATGGATGGATTGTGTAAAAGATGATATGGTAAAAAAAGGTGTGAATGTTCAGATTACGGCAAATAGAGGATAGTGGAAGGAGAAAACATGTTGTGCCACCCACATAGGGGCAGGAAGAAGAAGAACTTAATATTGGTGTCTGTACTTTTAATTTGTGCATGCATTTGACGTAACAACGTGTACAAAATTGTGCAATGACGTTGATATGGAATGAGGAAGAATTTAATGAAATATTGAAATTTATAGCTAGTAGGTACCCTCTAGGACTCTGTGCCCGGGTGCACCACCTCCCCTTGAACCCCCGGGTAAAGACGGCCCTGGTTGCGCATTTCATTCAAAATTAAACACATTCTAAACTCAGAAAAGAACGTTTGTGCTCTTATTATTCTAAGTTTGTGCTTTTATTTTTTCGTTATTCATCAAGTATTTAGGACTTTGATAGTCTGTGATGATTAATTTGGAACATCATCAAACAACCATTTATCTAAGAATATTATTTACAAATATTGAAAGAAAAATATAATCATTACTTTACGTATTGAAGAAGTATAGATGATTATGCTAATAATTAGATAAATAATCTATAGGTACTTACTACTACTGACTGATATATCAATAAATGTTTTACATTTAACAATGAATTATAATTTAATCTGGCCCCAATGTTTTCAGCCTAACGATATCAATTGTAAATCTTATGATTGCAAAATATTATCTGCTTCGATAAATGTATAAGACGTAAATTTGATAACTTTTGGTAATCTTCATTATTTTAAAGCAGACTTTATTTTATATTGTGAAAAAATATGTAACTATTATTTTTCTCCTTTTCTAGTTCTGTGGTGATCCACAAAGGCTGTTATGATCGAAAGAGCCTTAGAAAGATCTAATCGAGTTCTTACTCTTGTACGTTGTCACATTTGCAACCATTTCATTCGTTTTTAACCAAGGCGAAAGAGATGGCACGATTAAAGGCTTAACATTTGGCAAAATTTCTGGCTTCTAAATGATATAGTCAGTCAGAAACCATCCTTGCTTCTGAATTTAGTATGCTAGCTTACTGACTGCTATTACACTTCACTGAATTCAGTAGCGACTGAATTCAGTCGACTAAATTTAGCCAAATGTCATCATCATCATCTCAGCGTTCAATCCCGGTTGCAGCCTAAACTCTCGCTTCGGCGCCCGGGGACCGCTTTCCGAATTTTTCTTCTCCACTTCGCACGGTCTTCAGCATCCCTGGTAGTGAGCCCATTGGCACGCATATCATCCTTTACGATGTCAAGCCAGCACTTTTTGGGTCTACCCCTCCTTCCGGGGCCGGCGGAGGCGGCATGGCCGGACATTTGTTTCCCACGTAAGCATCCGGTTGCCGTAAAACGTGGCCGTACCAACGGAGCCGACACTCCTGCAGTTTATCCGCAATGTTACGGACGTGAAGACTGCCGCGAATGCGGGAGTTCCTAACGCGGTCCTTCCGCGTCATTCCACACATCCACCGAAGCATATTCATCTCCGTGACACGCAGTTCTTGCTTGTGTCGCTCTAACACCGGCCACGCTTTACAGCCGTATAAAAGGACAGGCCTAATGATGGTCTTATAGACCTGTCCCTTCAACTTTACATCTTGGGGTCACAAATGACACCAGTTACCTCACGCCATTTGGCCCACGCAGCAGCAATGTGTGCCTTGACGTCGAAATCGATGTCACCAGACACATGAAATACAGATCCCAAGTATTTCACTTGGTCCGTGCGCTCGACCGTGTTGCTGTCTATGCGTACGGGTGTGGGATCTGTGGAGTTACAGGCCAAGTACTCAGTCTTCGCCACATTGATCTTCAGACCACCGTTCTCAAGCGAATCCTTCCACGACTTCACGCGTTGCACCAGTCTACCCCTGTCCGAATCTGCCAGCGAGATATCATCAGCATACATGAGCAGCCACGGGGGCAGCTTGTCTTTTGGACTTATACTATCTTGTAGGATAGTGTCCTGCTTTTGAATAAACGGTGTCACAAGGTTTAATATTAGGTCAAACGATCTCGAATCCATTCGTAGATAATTTCTGAAGTCTGCAGGTTCTAAATCACTCATAATGTTCATATTTGCTAACTTTCCGTGCAGCAATAAATATTTATTCACCCATATTCTTCTTTTTTTTATTTCAATTGAGCCGACAGCGAGGGCTACGTCAAGACTAATTTTTTGTTGTTTAAACATTACTAGGGCCATCCTCGTACACACGACACGTCCAACTTTGTCGCGTTTACACTGGCAATTGATTCAGTAACTAGCCGTGGGCGTTATTTCACGTCACCAGTTACAGTAACTAGCAACGCGGCAAGTAACCGAATCACTCACTAGTTTCGAGTCAACTGAGAAGTAGTGATTTTTGTAAATACGTTATTACTGTTATCTGTGATTGTTGGATGTGATCATGTGATGTGTATAATAAGTAGCCGAACAAGCGAGAATGCGAGAGCGTTACATTTCTTGGAATTTCTTCTTTATCGTGCCTACTGGCCAGCCGAGCGAGCGGGATGGCAGATCGAAAATTTCGGGTAACACGAATAAATCCGAAGTAATTCGAATCAGTAACTGAATTAAGAACAGTGTGATCAGAAGCTTCTAACTTGCTTCCAAATTTGCTTCTGAATTCAATCGACTAAATTTAGCCAAGTGTAATAAGCCTTTTACATCTGTATGTTTCTGGACTTCCCTGACTGTGTTCATATAATAAGTGGTACCTATGTACGCTCCGTTTCATTCATTACGTTAGTGAAAAAACGTTCCACCACCGCGATTTGCAGTATTTTGTGATACGTCAATGTGAGGCCTGCCGTATACAGTATTTACTGAAAAAATCGTGGATTGTGTGTGTACGCCTTACAACATTCAAAGCCAAATGGACTTCATGACTTATACGTCATTTAATCTACGCTTCAATAATGCATTCCATCTGCAAATTAGACGTTTTACTCGATGTCACTGAACTGAACGCAACAACAGTGATTTTAAATTAATACCTACATTCAAAAATGACATTGTTTAGAAATAATTAAAATATCGGAACTGTTTCATAAAGTACAAAAACTTTATTTTAATACTTTTAAAGTGTGATTATCAATTTTTATTTGACAACAAATTCATAAAGGTAATGGGAATGAAATATGTATGTATACGCATTTTAATATGTAACTAATTAATAATTAGCTTGCTAATAAATGTATCGTAGCTAATTTTAAGTATCCATTGTCACATAGCTAATGTATGCGTTGCTGGATATCGTGACACTTTCTTTTCTTGTGCCAAGACACAAAAAATAGATGCTACTGACATATAACCATTTGAATTCTTATCTCACCAGGGGTCCACGAGAGACTCGACGGGGGTTTACGTTGGCATGGCAAAAAAATGAGTGGGTTCACAACTCGTAAGCGGGGTTCACGAAAATTTATTTGATTTCGATAATGAAGAACTAAAATGTTGGCTTGACTTCACATATCGATGTAGGCAGATAATATTTTAAGAAGCTTAAAGACTGTTACTTGTAAAAACTTGCATATTCCATATTCAGTACAACGTGTCGAGACTTGTAAAGCGCAGTCGCTGCCGCCACCGCCGCGCCGTCCGCAACGCTTATTCAGACGTGCAAAAGAACGAAATTCAACTTGTGGTGGGTGTACTTGTACTTGCAATCTTGCATGAACTTGTTTGATTCTTCACCAAAATAAATAAGAATGCCAAGGGTAAATGTTACTCATTTGTTACAATTAATTAACCAATCAATTTCTTTTTTTTCGAAAACTATTATTTCGTGGTCTATTAACTCAGCCGCAACGCAAATTTCCATAATCTTCACATTTTTTGTCGATTTTTGGGAATATGGTAGATGCAGGAGGTCCACCGGAACCAGCTAAATTTTGAAAATGGTCTATGAGAAAAAAGTCTGCGAACCTCTGATTTAAAGCATAAAGAAGATCTAAAGATCTTCATAACAACGTAAATAAATGTCAGAGACTCATATCTGGTTTAGCAAAGTTGTAATGCATTCTTATTTATATTTATTAACGAGCATTGACTTGATCTTAAAGGTATTGGGTATGTATACTCAACAAGTGTGAAGTATTAATTAATTGTAAATGACGCCTGAGGGGGTCACGAGCTCGATTTCCATCTTGAGTCTAGGTGTTTATTTACAAAACAACAAGTAATCAGTGTTTATTTGCAAGTAGTATTTAAATAGAATATTAGTTGTCTAATACCAATTACAAATGCGCTCTGCTACTTACTTTGGGCCTACATGCCATTGTGTGAGTTATCATACAATATTTATTTATTATTTCCATTAAACCAACACCATGAATCACCGTATACAAGTTTTATGTGAAGGCTAATACTTTCATAAGGGAATCCCATGAGAGTTTTATTTTTTTAGCAAATGGGGTACAATAGTTTGTTTAATTAAAAACTTACCGGGACATCGCACACATCGCACTTGAAAGTGGTTTGGTATGTACCCATCTGCGCAGTGGCATTGCCCTTTGATGCATTTATATTCTTCGCCCACGCAATTGATATCAGCACACTGCTCTACAACGTTCAATTCAACGTTAATATACATATATTCGTATGTAATTCGTATTGCTTTATATTTTAGATAAAATGTATTAAAAAATGTATGTAGTATTAGTATGTTTATAATAAAAAATATAATAACAGAATTGTTACTATAAACTTATCTGTGTATAATATTGAACAGTTCAGATATTTATAAAGCTATTCTAAATAACATTATTATAACAATGGTTTTATTACAAGTCATTCTATGTATACAAAGATTTACTTGTCTCTTAATTCCTCGTCAAACACTATACTCTTAACTAAAGTTTTGATGAATTATAATCTGGTGCGGTATGCACCAGAAAAATAATTAATCTATATCTTATATTAAATACTTTCTCTATGGACAGATAGATAATTTAGTATGCATTATTTTTATACGGGATAAGCTTGATACTCGTATATCGTCGGCTTATTGCAAGAACTCATTAACTGCAAAAAAATTACTAATACGTTTTTATCTATGGGCTCATTTTTGCATATTCTACAAAATGCAAAACACTAATTTCTAGCTGGACAATCTTAGCCGTTACGTCTTTGGCTAATCAACATAACCACTAACTAATTCCAACTAAAATTCTGTTTTCCCAAAATAGTGAAATGTCACATAATGACTTCTTGCAATAAGCCGATCATATATTTACAATTGGTTATTACATTACAATATATGATTCATTTTAAACACGTTTAAATTAATATTAACAATACACTATATTATTTAAAAACACTCTTAAAAAACCATTGACTTTATGATCCCAGCCTATGAGAAGAGAGCGTTTTGTTTTTGGGGTATCGTAGGTGACGTCAAATGGATTACCCCGTGTAATTCGAATAATTGTAGTATATAGAGATTTTAAATTTATATAAAATTCCACACTTATAAAATACACTCATTACAAATTCAAATTCACTGAATTTGCTTTTAAAGTATAAGCTTAGTTACCTTCACTCTCACTTTTAGGCTGAGCACACACTGTCACGAGTAAACAGAAAAATGATAACCAGTATAGCATTTTCCTAATAATCAAAACGAGTGTCACATTACATGACTATACGCAAAACGGCAGTTAAGAGTTGTGGCTAATTTTAACACGAAAGTAATGGTGATATGTTATCAGAGATCTGTTTAGTTGCGATACGGTTATCGTCAGCTCACGTCACTCATTACACTAGTCGTGATTAGCATAACCATAGAGATTTACGTGTGACCTTGACAGCTAACTTATCATTGGAGAGACAATCCATATTGTTATCTCAGAAAATAACATTTTTAAACGTATATGCAACCTAGGTAGCATATATAACGAGATTCACGTGCCTTGGTAGCCGTAAAATATCCCAATGAAGCCAGTTATACATAGTAGCTTAGTTAAGTTAGTCACAACCATGTTTCACATGGTAATTAGTTTAATAAACAGAAACAGTAAAAATTAAAACTAAAAGCTAGTTTATTTTTATAAATCTATTATAAGTGAAAACAATTGAATCGATATTAATACAAATTGGGGTACGCTAAAATCCTCATACAAACAAGAAAAGTGTGTTCTATTTTTTTTAAAGACAGGCCCTTGCTTTATGTGATATCATGTATTACAGGGCTTGTTTTTTCATTGCTATAGAACAGCAGACAGTCTGACGGCCAATTAACTCTAAGTAGGCCGTTTTTATCCGTGCAGGGGCAGAGAAAGAATACTGACCTCCGCGGCCGGGATCGGCCTGTCGTAAAAGATGAGAAAAGAACCCACCCTAGCTACGTGGTAGGGCCCCAAGCCCATCTGGTTGGTGACCACCTTTGGTCTTAAGTATAACTTATATAACCGCCATAATAACTTTGTGTTGTGTTCCGGCATTAGTGACTCAAGTTCCTGTACCCTTATGGGACAGCAGCGTGTTAGCGATGCCACTGGCGTTGCAAACACCCATAGGCTACAGTAACTGCTAAATGCTAAGCAGGCTGTCAGCCTGTCTGCTGTCCTACAGCATTAAAAAAAATTGTAATGTAAGCCGTAATAATAAACGTTTGGACGAAAAAGCATATACTTTCTGACGGCCGAAATTCGAATAAACCGTCGTACAATTGAGTTCGACTCTCAAAAGTTTAGCGTTTGTATAATTTGAAATATTTACTTCTAGTTGACTCAGCAAACGTTGTTCTGCCATATGAATTTTTTAAAAAAAGTAGCACATGTCCTTCTCCAAGGTCCAATCTATGACTATACCGAAATTCAATAAAATTGGTTGAGCGGTTTAGGCGTGAAAGCGTAACAAACAAACTCACTTTTGCATTTATAATATTTGTTAGAATACATACACAACCTATATGATACGAAGTAACTCAGTCGATAGTTTTTCATTATCTCGACCTTTAATTGAAATGTATATTTAACAAAGTGATTATAAATAAACAAAGACCTTCTTTAGAATAAATGATACTCATTGTACTATTTATTGTCGCCTTATTAATTTTTATTACAACATTCTAGAAGCAATATCATAAGGACTATTCAACAAATTCCAAGAACGACTACACAGTACAGATGTAGGTACTCATTATTAATTGGAGATTGTTGGAGCAAAGATAATTCTTGCAATTACATTAAGAGGTATTTTGTAGGGTAAGTTTAATATTGGGAAAAGTTAGTATAAAATTAACTTATCCTTATGCATCCCTTGAAATTTAATTAATTGTAGTAATTAGCTTAATTATAATGAAATGAATTTGTTGTATTAATTTATAAAATATCACTGTAATTAAATTAAGTGATGGCCGTTCCTTAGAATGGGAAGTAAAAAAATTGCTTTCATTTGATCGATGTACTTTATAGTAACAATAGTAACATAGAGGTTACGCTCTCTTTGCAGGATTCCAACTAAAATAAAAAATTATAAAAAAAAAAACAAAAATACTTCCGAAATAAGCTCGCAGGCACTAATATGGCCAAACATCTTTCCCGGAATCCCACATATCCCTCGGTCCTCCCGGGCCGTGGGAACCCCTCTAAAGAGGGTTTTCCCCCGAGACAAAAAAAAGATCGGATGTGGGATTCTATAAAAATATAAATTAGACAAATAGTATTTCACAGACAAACTTCGGGTACTGTTTGTATTAGTATTTGGTGGTACGAGACAAATAAAATACTATGCGAATATAACGCCAGTTACCTACCTACTACAATATAATGTTGTCCCTTTTCTTATTACCTTATATCCGCTTGCCGTCTTTTTCAAAACAAGTGTGACCAATATAAAAATAAATACTTAACGTCTAACGGTCGCTCGTGGATCGTTGATTCCGTTCTACTATAAAATATATAATAATCGAGAGTAAATAAATGTCTGTATGTGTTTCAAGAGTCGCAAGAATCAAGGGGCCGATGCGAGATATGGACAAGAAAAGAGAATCGGGAGTAACCTTCACATAAATTTCCCTTGCTACCAATACCAGCGTGAACATAGAGATAAAGGAATTATATTTTCTTAAATCACACTGAGCTTTGCTAAGTTTTAAATAATCTATAATGATTTTTAAGTTTTGTTTTCTTATTTAATATCAGTAATAAATATTTTTTTTATTGCTGTAGGACAGCAGACAGGCTAACGGTCCGCTTAGAATTTTGCAGTTACCGTCGCCTATGGGTGTTTGCAACGCCAGTGGTATCGCTAACACGCTGCTGTCCCATAAGGGTACAGGAACTTGGGTCACTAATACCGGAACACAACATAAGGTTATTATGGTGGCATACTTCAGACCGAAGGTGGTCGGCATCCAGACGGGCTTGGGGTCCTACCACGTAGCTAGGGTGGGTTGTTTTGTTGCCTTTTACGACAGGCCGACCCCTGCCGCAGAGGTTAGTATTCTTTCTCCGCCACTGCACGGATAACTTGGAGTCTGTGTGATCTTAAACCTATTACTAAATATAACAAAAATTATATATGTACTTTTGTACGCACAATAAATATTTCATCCCGTACTCCACAACTTTTGTTTATAAAAGTAATAATAATAAAACATTAATAAAAAATAATTTATAATGTAAATAATTAAAAAGAATATACCGATAGTTAACTTCAAATCTATACGCTTATAACGTATCACGTAACACGTATCAAATGGTACAAAACTATTTTAAGTGCACTTGGTAGCACTGTAGTTTTACATCGCGTAGTAGTTTCCAAATTGTGTTTCATTCACACTTTGTAGATATTATGAATATTTGGGAGACTACTGTGAATATAGTTACAAGTTTTCACGGAACACTCTAAGACAGTTATCTGCTATCTTCATCATGTTGCATCGTAGCAATTGTACTCTCATAACTTTTCCAAACGCCATTTAAGAAGTATAACTTAAAAAAATTAAAACGTATTATAACAATAATACGTATTATAATATAATAACCTACAGTTATCTCTGGAAATTAACCACTGTAACAAATCAAAGATACTTTAAAGGAATTAATAAATCACCGATAAATTTAATAATATACCGCATAATAAATCTGGTTACCGTCGTAGGTAAGTATGCTGTAGACGGGATATGAAAAAAATATGACCCACTTTAGTTAAACCTTAGAGCCATCCCTTAAAAGGCTTTCCTTTCATTCAAGGAAATGACTTTCATATCTTATGAAAAGGTTTGATTATTATTTTAAAAATTTCTTGCCCAATAACGCTGGAAGTTGATTGGAGAAACGCTTGATCTACAGGGAATTCGGAGGTGTTCCGTGTTTCATAAGGAAAAAACATAAAATTTATCAAGTTGTTAATCTAGGGTCCACAACAAAAACTTAAGTGACCTTTATAATAAATGCCTGTCGGCGACTCTATTGTTTCAAGATCAAGAAAAAGATGGAAAATATATTCCTGAATATGGTTTTTTACTGGCGTACCTTCTGTCTGGAGGATCAGATAGATGGAGGATCCAACTTCGAAAAGACCAACCGATCAGTGCTCTACCTTTTAATTTTTTTGAAGCGAAACTTCTTTATGACCGTTGTGATTTGAAAATTCGATAAAATCCAAAAAGTGACGCCAAAAAGAGATAAACTTCTTCATAAATAGGATTTAGCCTGCGAGGGAATGAGATAGAATACAGTGTTTCCTATAATCTTCGTCTTTATATGAAATGTAATATTTTGTATTAAAATATAAAATGATTTTAAAGCTTAGTAAAAATATTATAAAAATAATAAAGCTTATAATTTTCCCAATACTCAGTACTATTTCATCTCATTCTTTCTGAAGTTTTACTTCTGTCGTATGTGAATTGCACACACACACTTTTTATTTAAAAATCATTTACTGCATCAAGCTAAAACATATTATATCGCAAGACTTTTTACTATCATACAGTTAACAGAAACATACACCAATATTAGAACAAATTGTTTGCAGATCACAATTTTTTACTTTCGTGGGACTACCCATTGACTATTAAGTCAGCTTGGTAATCGTCCTTTATTATCTACTAGCTGTGCCCGCGACTCCGTCCGCGTGGAATAGTGACTTTGGGCAGCACTTTTTGGATATATCTTATGGTTTGTTTTGGAGTACAAACATTAAAAACCCTAAAATATAAATAAATGAAAAATACAAACTGCGTTCGAACCTACATAGTCTAGCCTAAGTTGAACCCTATTTTATATGATTGATGATATAAATCTGAGGTCAACTTAAATTGGATTTCAAAATCCGAAACTGATCACTTTTAACTAAAATCATTTTTTTTTTTCTAAAATAAAAGTAGCCTAAGTTACTCCTTGTTACATCAGCTATCTGCCAGTGAAAGCCCCGTAAAAATCGGTCCAGCCGTTTCAGAGATTAGCCGGAACAGACAGACAGACAAAAATTGTAAAAAATGTTGTTTTGGTATATGTACGTGTGTGTATACATCCAAATGCACTTAGTAAAAAGCGGTTATTTTAATATTACAAATTTTATTTATTTGTATAGATGAATAAGGATACTTTAATTAATGTAACTTAATTAAGGATATTTAAATAATTTATTGTTTTTTCTTGTATTTATAATGCCTAAACAATGTCTATTTAATTTAAGTTAAACTCATTTGCTAGAATTAATGACGTAACGCAATAAGTTAAAATATTAGATGAATACTAAGCAGTAACAGATAAACTGTAATAGATATGAACACAATAGACAAAAAATGTAAAAAATTATTAAACAAATATCTACTAAAAATATGAAAGATAAAAATAAGATATACAAAAGAAAATAATTGGAAAAGAACGACCGAAAGCACAATAAAGTAAATAGCGGGAAATAATAACTGGTGAAAAAATGGAAATACAAATTATTAGCCATGTTAATAATAAAAAACAGCCAATATTAGTTAAAAAAGGACTAGCATAAGGAACAATTCATTATTTGTCTCTTCCGCCCCTCAGGGGCGCTCTTCTATCCTAGGAGTGCACGGGTGTGCATACCCGAGGTGCTCGAGTATCCGCTGCCTCACTCTCCTTCCCGTCCGAGGCAACGGAGTCCTTATCTTTCTTCCCGTCTACCTCCCACATTCTTTCCCAACTTCGCTCTCTGTGCGTGACGCGGTCTTCAGTGGGTTGGTTGCGAATGCTGGAGAGGTTACCTCTGGTGACTTTAGAGAGGTTGCCTGTAAAGGGCGGAGTCGTTGTTATGGGAGATGGAGACTCGGACGGTTAGGTCCGCTCGGAGGTGTCCTTCTGGATAATTCCGAGTGGCACGAGCACTCAAGTGCATACTCCCTTTCGCATTGGTCCGGGATCCGTCCTGGGCAAGCGTAAGAGGGGGCCTGTGTGGGCGGAAATGACCACGGAGTCTTCACGTTGAAGGAGGATGCTTCTATGGACGGGTCTATCACTAAAGCCGGACCGTCTAAATGTGGGTGAGGCCGCCCAGCGTCTACAGGGCAATACGTCGGGATCAGTAGAGCTCGGAGAGAACTCCAAGTGGCCCGGCAGGAAGAGAGGGAGCTCGCCAAGTACGAGGACGAGCTCCGCCACCAACCGGCACCTAGAGATGGAGGGGCTGAACCTGGCGAACGAACAATTCGGGTTCTGCCAGGGGGGTTCTACTTTGCATACGATCACGCGTCTGAAGAGCCAAGCGGAGGATACGGTGGCTCGAGACAGCGTGCTGTTGGCGGTGTCGCTCGACATCGCCAACGGCTTCAACACCCTGCCGTGGAGCGGGAGGCGCTCAAGTACCATTGGGTGCCTCTCTACCTCCGCCGCATAGTCGGGGCATATTTAGGAGACCGTGCCGTCGTCTACCCGGTACAGGGTAGAAAATCAGCGAGACTTCGTGTGCGGTGTTCCACAGGGGTCAGTCCTGTGGAACAGCGCATACGATTGGGTCCTGAGGAGGGCGCTCCTGCCCGGCGTCGGCGTAATTTACGGGCCCCGATCTGGGCGGATCGCCTGAAGGTGTAAACGACGGCGAGGCCGCAGCGCCTCTTGGCCGTCAGGGCAATACGGGGATACCGCATGGTGTCCTTTGAAGTAGCCTCCCTGCTGGCCGAAACCCCACCATGGGACCTCGAGGCTCGCGTCCTGGCGCTGTTATATCAGTGCCACCGAGACGTGGCGACACTGTCGTCATATTTCCCGAAGTCCCACATATTCCTCGGTCCCCCGGGCTGGGAGAACCCGTCAAGAGAAGGTTTTTCCCCGAGACAAAAAAAAACTCGTCTCTTCCGACTCTAATTATAACTCTAAGCGTTTTTGCTAAGCCTAATTGGCTATCCATCTGATTTGCTCAAAATGTTTTTTTCGCCGTCAGTAAGTTACAATTAAGTGATTAAGTCAAAACAGCTAAGATATACATATTATATCTTAATAAAATATTTTCTGTAGTGAGTTTTGAATCCGAATATTTTGGGTTGCAATCGGAGTCTATCAATCTACCACTAACAAAGTTTTTAATAGCAAAATCTCGTATGTATTTCCAATTAGCAAAATGTTTCGGAAGCAATTCCGTGAGTTCTAACTTTTTAATTAAAAAGTATAGAATGATTTTTAATTATTCAGATGTCAAAAGCAAGGTCTTGATGGAGGTTGCGGTTGCCTCCGACTCCTATAGCTTCTGGTTACGGAGCTCGTTTATATGGATTACACTGACATTTCCATTTGGCCTCTTGAATTATAGGTGATTTAACTTAATATGATCGCTTTAGAATTTCTAATATCTGTTAATGTGTGGCTTTCTGGATAATACTCGTAATGGCATTTTATTCAGATGTGCAGTAATCTGATATGTTAAGTATAGCTAGTAACCTACTTAGATTATTTGTTACTGATTTACTTCTTTAGTTATATAGGATGCTTCAATATTTATTAAGTGTCCACATATGTTTCGGTGTTGGAGAGATGATTAGACTACCCGTATTACAAGCCCTACGGATCTGTTTGTCGGCATTAATTCTAGAAATTAATAAATGGTATCGTTTTTAATTCTGGTAATAAGGTAAGATATAAAGACTCTCGTTCGGTACCGGTAAATAAAAAAATAGGATCAATCCGTGCCGTGATTAAAAATGATTACGCAATTTAGATGATGATTTTACTAATAATTGAATATTTTTTTGCATACAAGATAGGTATATAATTATTAATGTAAATCAAAACATAAATCATAAAAACACATCAACTCACTTAAACAACTGTTACATAACAACTGCGCGTCCAAAATGGCTGAAACTGGTGTATAACTGTCAACAGATGAACAACGAAATTCACTAGTTTTTATTTACGAGTGCTGCTATCTTCATGTTGAGGTCGGAAACTTTTCAGACCACCCTCGATTTCGCCTTAATAACCTTGTGTCGTGTTCCGGCATAAGTGACCCAGGTTTCAGTTCTGATACGTCGCAAACATGTATGAGCTTCAGTAATGGCTTACTATTAATTGAATCAGCCTGTCTGCTGTTCCACAACATTAAAAAAATATATATTTTCGTATATGAGGCAACACGCTTTAATTATTTATTTACTTACAGCCTTTAAGAAATATATACAACATCTACGTGAGATAAGAATGTTATTGAAGTATTATGGTAAATAAGGCCGAGGTACCTACTTGGATCCTTGTCAACGAGTTTCTTTCCACACAGTCGTCTAAGTTTTTGTTTAAACAAAAGTTTTATCAAATTCTATTAGAGTCCTCATTTATATTCAAAGAGGGTGTCCGAGTTGGATATTTCTGCAAATACGAATTATTTGAAAAGAACAATAAGAATAAAGAAGTAACAAAAAGGGTTCAATGAAATCTATGTTTAGATTTGATTTAAAAAACGAGGAAAATTTTGTTTTATAATATTAGCAAACATTTGCAAATATTATAATTTTGTAAATATCGTTTCAAATCATTATTAGACATTTAAAAAACTGACCTAAAGGGTTGTTGTCTAAATATATTATAACAGAAGCTTTTTGATTTAAAATTAAATTACTAAATTATTTGATACAAACTGATATGTCAGTTTATTCAAGTGTTACAATTGATTGATTTTACGCCTTAAAACTAGGCATAGCCTGTATTTTGGAGATGTAGAATGATTGACTACTAATATGTACATTGGGTATTTCCAACGTTTAATTAATACAACTGTAACTGTTTATATTTTTAATTTTCTACAATTATGCCTCTTAATTTTTGTACTAATCCCTTTAGTTGAAGTACTATTTGTTTAGGCATATGGTACTTCAAAAACGTTCCCATAAAAGTCAAATAATAGTCAAACAATGGAATCAGATTGAAAAGTTTGGACTGAATAGCTGCATAAACATGACTTGTCCTTTGCTAATATCCTATATCTTTGAACGAGCAATTCTTGTATATATATATATATACCTAGTCAGGTCATAAGTATTGTCACACAGTAAAAACTTTTCTTTTAGAATGCTGGCCACAAAAAAGTTTATTGAATTCGAATTTCGAATTGTTCATGAAAATAAAAATGTATAACTTTTAGAATTTTACTCATTTTTAAATATGGAGTGGACGCTTAAAGAAGACCGTGTTGCAGTTATTGCATTGCATCGTTACAGTTACGCGCCAATTCAAATTTTTAACATACTGTTAAATTTGAATATAACCAAAAGATTCGTTTATCGTACCATCAAACGATACAATGAAGACTCTAGTGTAGATGACAGGTCAAGAAGTGGTCGCCCTCGGTCTGTTAGGACTCCAGCAGTGATAAAAGCTGTGAAGGCACGAATTCAAAGAAATCCCAAACGTAAGCAGAAACTGTTGGCCCTTCAGATGGGGTTAAGCAGAACCACGGTGAAAAGGGTGTTAAATGAAGACTTAGGGCTTCGGGCATATCGAAGAAAAACAGGACATCGTTTGAATGCTCGTCTAATGGACCTGAGACTGAAGAGATGCCACGCTTTGTTGAAGCGGTACGCGGGAAAAAAATATCGGGAAATTCTTTTTTCGGATGAAAAAATGTTTACCGTAGAAGAGAGCTACAACAAACAAAATGATAAGGTGTACGCACACAGTAGTGAAGAAGCGAGCAACCGTATTCCGCGTGTCCAACGAGGTCATTTTCCATCCTTGCTCATGGTATGGTTGGGAGTTTCTTATTGGGGCTTAACAGAGGTACATTTTTGTGAGAAAGGTGTAAAAACGAATGCTGTTGTGTATCAAAATACAGTCCTGACGAACCTTGTGGAATCTGTTTCTCATACCATGTTCAATAACAGGCACTGGGTATTCCAACAAGATTCGGCGCCAGCTCATAGAGCGAAGAGCAAACAAGACTGGCTGGCGGCGCGTGAAATCGACTTCATCCGGCACGAAGACTGGCCCTCCTCCAGTCCAGATTTGGATCCGTTAGATTACAAGATATGGCAACACTTGGAGGAAAAGGCGTGCTCAAAGCCTCATCCCAATTTGGAGTCACTCAAGACATCCTTGATTAAGGCAGCCGCCGATATTGACATGGACCTCGTTCGTGCTGCGATAGACAACTGGTCGCGCAGATTGAAGGCTTGTATTCAAAATCACGGAGGTCATTTTGAATAAACTTTAATGTCATAAGAATCTATGTTTTGTTAAGTTCATTTTGGTATATGAATGGTTACATAATTAATAAACTTGTTACAATTATTTTACATTAAACATGTGACAGAATTTATGACCTGACTAGGTATATATATATATATATATATATATATATATATATATATATATATATATATATATATATATATATATATATATATATATATATATATATATATATATATATATATATATATATATATATATATATATATATTATATCTCTCTCGGAATCGGCTCCAACAATTTTCATGAAATTTAGTATACGAGGGGTTTCGGGGCGATAAATCGATCTAGCTAGGAATCATTTCTAGAAAATGTCATTTTATTCGCTTTTTTTATTGGACGAAAAATAACAAAAAGGTGACTCTTCCTGACATCTATCGGCGAATAATAATACTATTTTTTTTAAATTGCTTTAACGACACAATAACACTAAAGCTATTCCAGCAGATGGCGTTGTTAAGTAACACGAAGTCAATGAGTGTTTGCTTTGAGGTTAGACTAAGAAAATCAATTGTTAATTTCCAAAAAATACCGAGCAAAGCTCGGTCATCCGGATATTGTGTATTTAAATGTATGATGTATGTATGCCATACGTATAGTATAAATTAAAGTAAAATTTCCAGAACAAGTCAAGCAGATTATAAGTAAGTTTGAGCTTTTTCTGTAAGGTGATACATTATATGTAATATACATAATGAAAATGTATTAGAAGTTACACTAATTTAAGCATAAACTAGTCAGTACTCCCTTGAAAAGTAAATTAGTTCTCTTATGTCAGCATTAAAATTCGAATTCTATTATTGCCCGTCTGGATAGCGACCACCTTTGGTCTTAAGTATGCCGCCATAATACAAGGTTATTATTAAACAAGGTTGTTGTTAAACGTTGTGTTTCGGCACTAGTGACCCAAATTCCTGTACCCTTATGGAACAGCAACGTGTTCGCGATTCCACTGGCGTTGCAAACACCCATAGGCGACGGTAACTGTTATATTGTAAGCGGGCCGTCAGCCTGTCTGCTGTCCTACAGCAATAAAAAATTAAATTCTATTCATTCTAGACATTCCCGCTACTTTTCGGTACCCATTTTCATTTTTTTTGAGGAACAGTTGACATGCTGACGGCCCAATTAATAGTAAGCAGTTACCGTCGCCATAGATGTTTGCGACGCTAGGGACACCGCGAACGCGCTGCTGTCCCATAGGGGTACAGGAACCTGAGTCACTAATACCGGAACACAACACAAGGTTATTATGGCGGCATACTTATAGACCAATGGTGCTTGCCATCCAGACGGGCTTGGGGCCCTAGCACGTAGCTAGGGATGTTTTGTTGCCTTTTACGATAGGTCGACCCTAGACGCAGAGGTTAGTATTCTTACTCCGGCCATGCACGCAGAAAGTTTTATTAACTTTCTTGGAATATTTCCTTTAAAAGACTTATCTTCTTCTATCTTCTTCTATCTATATATTTAAAAATAAATGTTTGTCTGTATGTCCTTTATAGAATCGTAAACTATGCATTTGATCATGTCATGATCTTCAGCAAAGTGTTGTGCATGAGCCCACAAAGGTTTCTGAGTTGGTACTAAAGATGAATTTATTTATCTGTTAATTGGTAATTGATATTTTTTTACCGATATTTTTTATTATTGGTTGAAAATATCGGTAAATGTTTTCGTTGATTTAATTTTGCTACTGAAACTCATAGATATATCTATGGTTAAACTCGAATGGTTGATTTTTTTAACATTGTGCTTTATTTTGAGGGCTATAGAGTATACAATCGAATCATCAAAATTCAATATTTACATGATAAGTTGAAAACGTTAATTTTATTTATCGAATAGAAGTGATAATTTTTTTACCGGTAAATTTATTGGTTAATGGTTATATTTGCCACCATTAGTTGGTACGACCAATCTTTGACAGATGGCGTCACTATCATTCCAATGAATTTCATTTATTGCCGTTACAATTGAACGTAAGAATTTATGTAAATTGTGAAATTAAAATCCATGTTTTAATATTATGGATGTATCGAAAAAGTTTTGCATCTTTTCCTTCAAAACTCTTTCATTTATATATTATGAACATATTTATCATAGCCAGTTTGATTCGATAGTAAAATATTTAAAAATTAGAATATAAGAACTTTTTTATTGTATCGCCCCGCCAATTATTGTGCGTATTTTTATATTTGGGGGGGTTTTCGAATATTTTGTGCATTTCATTGTGAGTTAAATTAATTTAGATAAATAATTCAATGTAATTGAATTTTCGTAATTTCCGTGAGCTGATTTCATTCATTCTCTACAGTGAATGCATCGAAGATCATCCCAGTTATACCACATTCAACAACCACTGAACTTAATGCATGTTTCAAATCATCAGTTTTATGGCATCATTTACAGAAATTGACTTTGAAAACCAACATGCGTGTACAACTACAACGAGATGCATTGGCTGAAAATTTTGCAAAACAAGTAATGGATATTGGAAATGGGCGAATGCAAATTGATGAATCTACGCAATGTATTGACGAATCGGTGCAAAAAAATTTTCCCAAACATTGCACAGAACTACAAAAATCATCAGTGGCTCAGTACGCGTGCTATATTAGCGGCGAAAAACATCGATGTCAATATCATCAACTTCACTATTCAGAATGGGATACCCAGCGAAACGACAACATATAAGTCCATCGATACTGTGGTCAATCAAGACGAAATTGTCAACTATCCAACTGAATTCTTGAAAATTGGCGTAGCCATCAACATAAATCCACCACGACTTTGCAACGGAACTAGACTCTCAGTCAAGAAAATGATGAACAATGTTATCGAGGCATCAATTTTGACAGGAAAATTCAAAGGTGAAGACATACTGTTGCCACGTATTCCAATGATCCCGACAGATATGCCATTCGAATTCAAACGTTTGCAGTTCTCGTTGCGACTCGCTTTCGCAATGATTATCAACAAAGCACAATGACAATCGTTGCAAGTGTGTGGATTTAATTTGGAGAATCCATGCTTCTCACGTGGGCAGCTCTATGTGCCTGCTCACGCATCGAAAAATCTTCTGATTTATTCGTTTACGCACCAGATGGAAAAACAACAAATATAGTGTATCCCACAGCACTTCAATAAATATCCAATTGAAACGAAACGCTGCAATGTCACAATTTTTTCGACATGAACATAATAAAATGACTCGAAATAAATTCATATTTGTGTAATGTCTTTCCTTCAAATTTATTTTAGTAAGTAGCGCAGGTTACAGCTAGTGTTAATTTAAATATTTACTTAGTATTTGAGAGAGTGTTAAATAGGCTTGCGTTTACTCACCCGCCTTAAGATGTGTCCCACGAATACACCTTTTCATGTAAAGTTGTCACGTTTTGGGCCGGATAATTCAAGATTACGACTCGTAAATACAAAACACATAAGACAAAAAGTAAGTGTAAGGTAGGGCACGTAGATTAAAGCTCTACTATGTACACACGCCTTATTTGGGCTTATCTGTAATCTTATGTCAGTGATACGAGTTACTGAAGTAGTTTTAGTTTAGGCAACTACTTAATAAAAATTAAACTAAACACGGTAAGTGGATATTAATGTTTTGTTAACATTTTAAATCTTGTACTAAATATTATTGCCGGAACTGATGAGAATATAATAAGGGAAGTACACACATCCGGTGTCTAGCTGGCATCACCGACAAGTTTACTGCCTTAGTGGGTTTACACCAAGGATGGACCAAGGCCTCTATCTTTTTGTTCTGTTGTACTAACTTCTTTTAATATAAGTTTTTTTTGAAGTGATAATTTCTTATGGGAGGGTAAACCGCATCGTTACGTAATGCGTTACGGCGCCAGTCTGTCTGGCTTCCCTTTCTCTCACGCATACGGCAGCTGTACGCAGGCTCCTCCTCTCACTCTAACCCACAGTGCTAGATCTATTCGAATTGCGACTTTATTACAATTGAATAATGTATGTATATGTATATGTATGCATGTATGTGTAAGTATGTGTATAAATCTATGTATATGTGTATGTATTTATGTGTATGTAAGTTTAAATGTAAGTATTTGTAGTATATTGCTTTTATGTTTGATCTTGTTTGATTAACATACTCCTATTCAATTGTGCACCTACCATGTAAACTATCTCTGCATCACCCCAAGGTAGACTGGCAGAGAATGCCTTAAGGCATTAAGTCCGCCTTGTACTTTAAGTGCTAAAGTTTAAATAAATAAATACAGTTGAGTTTTTTTTTTCTGTAAAGAATCTGCATTAGGGAATAATTTAATTTAATATTTATTGTTGAGGTGAGACAGACTTAGGGCCCACTTAATAGTAAGCGGTTACCGTCCCCTATGGATGTTTCCGACGCTGCCACGAAAACGCTGTTATCCCATAGGGATACAGGAAATTGAGTCACTAATGCTGGAATTCAACATAAGGTTATTATGGAGGTATTCTTAAAGGCCCTACAACCTAGCTAGAGTTGTTTTGTCGCCTTTTAAGATAGGCCGATCCCGGCCGCAGAGGTAAGTATTCTTACTCCGCCCTTGCACGGAGAATAATCCCCTGAACGGGGATAAATAAGCATAGGAAGAAGATTAATTGTTATGCCTGTCCTTGTACCAATATACTGTGCACCTTCAAACTCCTTAAACAAATATAATGTAGCCAGACACAGTTATATCCGTCGGCCTGTCCTAAAGGGCGACAAAACAAGTCTAGCTACGTTGTAGGGCCCCAAACCCGTCTGGATGGCGACCACCTTTGTTCTTAAGTATGCCGCCATAATAACCTTGTGTTGTGTTCTGGCATTAGTGACCCAAGTTCCTGTACCCTTATAGGACAGCAGCGTGTTCGCGATGTCACTGGCGTTGCAAACGCCCATAGGCGACGGTAACGGTGCTAAATTCTAAGCGTCAGCCTGTCTGCTGTCTTACAGCAGCAGCAGCAAAAATTAAATAATTACATTAAATTATTACAAATATTACACACTACCGGCACGCTATGATGGCTGTTTTGACGTTTGTCCACTCATGAAGTTTTGTATTAATTAGTAATTAATTACATTTGAAGGAGCAAATTGGTGTTTTTTTATTGTCAATAGAGACGTGCAGTTAGTCATAAAATTTATCGAATGTATAACTTTAGGACACAAAATTTATTTATTAAATTGATTTCTAAACTATATATATTAGGGTCCCGCGAACATTTATTTTACATTTATCTGTTACGGTTTCATACTTAAACCGCTGGACCAATTTTGATGAGTTTCGGTATACCGAAATTCATCAATTCATCATTATTAATATGGCTGAACAACGTTTGCTAGTCAGCTAATCTAATTATAAGAACAAGTATTTCTAATATTGTAAACTATTTCATATTATTAGTATCGGCGATGTTCCAAGCTTCAACCGGCAGTAAGTGAGGGATTAGTCCCGCTGCACAGGTGCGCTTTGCAACTTCGAAGCTTAGCTTTAATTAATGCACAATGCTGTAGACAGTGGCATACATACACCGATTATATTATATCTATATGTATTTTTGTTACTTTGTTTTTGAGTAAACATAATCATCTATATGTATATTTTAGATTAAAATCGATAAATTCTTTAACAGGGAATTAACAAATACTTATTTTTTTTACATATAATTATGTCATTCCAACAACACAAACATAAAATTTACCACAAACGTTTACATAATGAGATCTAGACATGACCTTGACAAAGAAGATTCCGAAAGCCCATCACACCGCCCGACTGAAAAGTCACAGTCAGACTAACGTCACGAAATGACCTGCTTGTTAAGGCCAAAGAAAAAATGCGGTGGTGTTAATGGGTACACCGGCAACGTGTGCTTCCTAACCAAGAGACAGGGGAGATATAGGGATGCATTGCAGTAGACTGACCAGTGGGATACTCTATCCCTGAGCACTTACCCACACATTGGGGTATAGGCATTTCAACCTTCGAAAAACTATGTTACTATACAAGATTAATAATATATAATAGAGTTACTTTCATATATTTGTAGTACCTAATAATGTAGTGGTATCAAATTCGAATCGAAATCGATTTTTTATAACATGTATCTCTGCCAATTTTTTGAAATAATTTATCCATAAATTAAAATAAATATATTTGAAAAAGTAATTATCTAACGTTTTATTTATTTCGAGTCATTTTATTGATTATGTTCATGTCGAAATAATTGTGACATTGTAGCGTTTCGTTTCAATTCTATATTTATTGAAGTGCTGTGCTTATGCAAAGATGCAATTTTTTTTTTCGACATATCCTTAATATTAAAACATGGATTTTAATTTCACAATATTTCTTGTTTTTTTCTTGTTTTTCTATCTGGTGCCTAAATGAATAAATCAGATGGTTTTCCGAGTCGTGAGCAGGCCACATAGAGCTGCCCATGTGAGAAGCATGGATTCTCCAAATTTAATCCACAGACTTGCAACGATTGTCCTTGTGCTTTGTTGATAGTTATTGCGAAAGCGAGTCGCACCGGGAACTGCAAACGTTTGAATTCGAATGGCATATCGGTCGGGATCATTGGGATACGTGGTGTTCGGTATCGGGAGTGTAATTACTGCGACACAAATGCACGACCACTTACCTCTGTCTTCGTGCTGCTGGGGATCTTCGATTATGGCTGTAGAAGGCACTGGCACGAACTACTTTCGATTGCGCTTGTTAATTTCTTGAAATATTGAAATAGAACAACGGAAATCGACGCGACGCGTGCGCAGCATATATTTTAAATGTACGAATCGAGAGATGGCAGCGTCGTCGTAGAATAGGGGTGGCAATGCATTTGCTTAGATACGATTAACTCGATACTAGGAAATATTCGCGGTAAATTGATTGTGCTAAATACGCAACACGTGGCAACAGTACGTCTTCACAATATTTTATTATCGAATCAAGCTGGCTATGATAAATATATTCGTAATATAAAGCAAAGAGTTTATATGCAAAGATGCAATTTTTTTTTCGATATATCCATAATATTTAAACATGGATTTTAATTTCACAATTTACATAAATTCTTACGTTTCGACTGTCACGGCAATAAATGAAATTCATTGAAATGATAGTGGCGCCATCTGTCAAAGATTGGTCGTGCCAACTCAGAAACCTTTGTGGGCTCATGCACAACACTTTGCTGAAGATCATGACATGATCAAATGCATAGTTTACGATTCTATAAAGGACATACAGACAAACATTCATTTTTATAGATCTAGAAGACTAGATAGAAGATTGAAAATGGAAGCCTAGATGCAGTCGTTTGTATAAAATGAAACAAAAATACAAATTCACGCATCTATTTCTGTTAGAGTAACTGAATAGCGAATTTCTAATTGGGTTACGAATATAAATTGTTTCCGGTATTTATACGACCTGATACGGTATAGAATTTGTTAAAGTTTCGACTCACCGCAACACCTGAGAGATCACATCTGAATTATGTTTGCAGATTCCGTTGAATTTATGCAAATCTGATGCTAAGCCACTATAACTTATTAACTGTCGATGCTTCGCTGTTTGAATTATTTTGAATCTGTTTACGTCGTACCCTCGTTTGTTGATGTTTAAATCAGGTTTAAGATACTTGAAATAATATATTACTGGCAAATACCTTTGCAAAACATATTTAGTGTTCTTTGGTTTACCTATACTCTATAAAAAAATGAATGTATATTTTTTTACTATATACAATTCCTCCTTTGTGTCCTCTTTCCATTATTTTTCTACGCTTCGTTAGGTCTTCGGCATCCCTGCGAGAGTCCTGTAGCCAACATTTGATTCTTCTATTTACACGCAGTGCGTACATATGAAGGCTGTCTCTGTTGCCTTAGCTTCAAAGTCAGTTAATAAATGTCATCATAATTAAGTAACAATAGTATACTGTGACAAAAACAGAGTAATTTCAAAGTTTATTATGGAATCTTTTTACTTATCTTAAAAAATAATAAATTTCTTAAAAATATTATTTTAAATAAACATCCAGAAATGCTTTTCGACGTGGGAAAGCCGTTGTTCCAAGGAGATCATAGAAAACTTCTACATTTTAATTTAACAAAAGAAAGACTTTCTGCGTGCAGGGGCGGAGTAAGAATACTATCTAACCCCTGTGGCCAGGGTCGGCCTGTCATAAAAGCCGACAAAACAACCCTAGCTACGTAGGTAGGTAGTAGGTAGAGCTCCAAACCAGTCTGGATGGCAACCACCTTTGGTTTATAAGTATGCCGCCATAATAATCTTGTGTTGTATTCCGGCATTAGTGACCCAGTTTCCTGTACTACTCTTATGGGACAGCAGCGTGTTCGTGGTGCCTCTAGCGTCGCAAACATCCATAGGCAACGGTAACTGCTTACTATTAAGTGGGCCGTCAGCCTGTCTGCTGATTCTTGGCAATAAAAAAAGGAACACATTAACTTAACGAAACATGTAAAAAGGTTTCAAACTAAACAAATAAGAAAAAATACAACAAAACTGTTAATCTTTTGATGAAGTAAATACTCACATGCGGAGTTGTGTGATTTCGGTATTGGAGTTTAGTGAGCGACAGGATGGGAATAGTATCGGAAACTATTTTAGGGCGAACTTTTCCAATATTCTCTCCCCTCCCGCCTATCTGATGAATTTCGTTACTGAAAGCTTTTATACTTGATAGCTCGGTGAGATAATCCCCAGTTTATTAGGAAGGCACGCAGTGAGCATTAGGCTTACGCTCATTGTAAGTTTAATTTTAAAAATATGATTCATCCAGCCATTTTATATGCGGTTACTACCGGGATTAAACTTTAAGTTCTATACATATACATCATAAGAAGATGTAAACCATGACGTTTATAATTTTTATCATGCAGGGGCGGAGTAAGAATACTAACCCCTGCTGCTGGGGGTGGCTTCGATAGGCCGATTTTACGATTAAAATGCAAATAAACATCGCTAGGCAGAGCTTGAATCTCGTCTGGTTTTCAATCACCCCCAGGGGGTGAGACTGGTCTCAATAACAAAATATGTCGTCATAATAACCTTGTGTTGTCTTCCGGCATTAGTAATCAGGTTCCAATTTCCCTACGCGTACGGTAGCATGTTAGCGGTGCTTCTGACATCGCCATCATCCTTGGGCGACAGTAACTGTTAACTATTTAGTAGACTGTTAGCCAGTCTGCCGTTCTACAACGACAAAAACAATAATCCAAAATGTACAGAAGTTCAAAAGTCATATTAAATATACATGTTTTAGTTAGAGTTCGAATAAATGATGAGCTCATTTATATCCTGAGATATTCAAACAATTATTATTATAACTCCAGTCTGGATGTAGTTATTTCGCTTTCCGGTCGGTGACCTATTGTTTCTCATTCCTTTTCGTAATGATTTACTATACTGATTATGAGAATATTGGTCCAAATATCTTCTGTAACATTAAAGCAACAACTCTTTTGTTAAATATTGTACAATAGAACCTCGATAAGTTAAAGTCCAAGAGAAACACAAAATATTTTAAGTTATAGAGGTTTTAAGTTATCAAGGGTCTATGTTAGGGATAGGTTAATATATATAGAGGTAAGTATATACATATGTATGTATGTACCCTTGTTCCTATTTTTACTCGAATGCGTCAGAGGGATTGGTTCAATAAAATACAGAAATTTAAATAATCAAATGTATTTATTTATTCACATTGCACACGTTACATAAAAATAAAACAACAATTAAAGGTTTAGTCTACTTAAGTCTGTGATTTTGTTTTGTTTTAAACAATTCACAGTTTCTAAATAGATTTGATTTTCAATGACAAATAGAGAGGAGAAAACATTATCTTTTATGTTATTTATACAAATTAAGTTACTGTATTTAGACGTATTGTTTACATTTTTGAAGCCATTTGGTAAACATGTGTAAGCAATAACAATGGTCTACAGGGAGTCTTTTTTGTTTGCACATTCATTTAAATTGATAGATGATTGAAGTTACAAAGGTCATCGTCATTACAACCTTGAGTTACTGAGGTGTGATGCTTAAATTATTCGTTTAAGTTATAGAGGTTGTGTATTTTAAGTTATAGAGGATTTGGGCTCTGATGGGAAGGGAACATTTTATTTTTTGAAGTTATAGAGGTTTTTAAGTTACCGAGGTTTGAGTTATCGAGGTTCTACTGTATTATGTAGCTAGTTTAAAAAATAACTCTCTGCAGAGGTATTAAATATGCTCTCATTAAAATAAAATGTTGTCATGCAAAGTACATGTAACGTAAGTATGAAAATATAATTTCATTCCGTCCGAATAGAGTCAGATTATGCAAACGAGCTAAAATCCAGCTCTGTAAAAGACTCACAGTCAAATGGCGTTGTAGAGAGGTCCATTCGAGATATATTTTATCGTCCCAATCACTTGAGAGGGCTAGAAAAAGATTAGATTCCCTCTCATTTGAACTGAAACGTGACTGGCAATGGAAAGTGATGAAGTGATTGTTATGGGTAAAAGAGGTAGCGAGGTATAATGTTCGTTATCCTTGTACGTGTTTTGAACAAATTATTCTATTGTATTGGGAGGAATTCAGACAATGCAGCCACCGGCGGGTCTGGACGTCGCAATTGTACGATATTGTTTTTTGCTTGTTATTCGGTAATAAGACCTAGAAACGAAACAAAAGAGCTTTCCCCGGCATTGCGGCTTTGTGATTCCAACATTCTTTCTTACTATTTGACATTGATTTCAGTGAATTAGAGTTGTCGTTTTTGTCGTTATAATATTTCATTTACAAAATTCTTTTATGTCTGTAACGTAGAACCATAGTATGGGAGTAAAATATGTTTATTAACAATAAAAAGATACATTTATATAAACATCACAAATACAAGAAAGAAACGTATGATATGAGTTATTAATTTTTAATGTATGTAGTCTTAAACAATTTTTTTTTACTGCTGTAGGCCAGCAGACAATCTGACAGCCAGCTTATAATTTAGCAGTTACCGTCGCCTATGGGTGTTTACAACGCCAGTGGCATCGCAAACACGCTACTGTTCCATAATAAGAGTTTTGAAAAATTAAAATTAATAGATTTTATAAGTTAAGTAGGTATTTCATAAAAAAATATCATATCGATGTGCACATATTTTGTTTCTCGTTATTTCTCAACATTTATTTCCTAAGAGGATTAGATTTCATGTGGATGTAGAAAATATAAGTAACTGCTAAATTCGAATATGGTATTAGTAATTAATAACAAATCTGAAGATCGCGCGAAATGGAGTAGAAAAAGTCGGAAAGCGGACCCCGGGCACCGAAACGAAAGTTTGGGTGGCAACCGGGACTAACGCTAGGATGATGATGATGAATTAATAACAAATCTGGACCCAGGGTTCAGAAGAAAAATCAAGATTACGGTGCTTTAAAAAGAAGATCATATGCATATTAGCACTAGTTTTCCAAGATACAGTTTTTTTTCTATTGTAGTTTCTAAGCTAATTTTACCAAATGTTGTACTTTCTATTCTACTATTGTAACTATTTTGTAATTGAATAAATAAATTTCTGAAAATTATACAATTTTCGAAAATTTCAAGTTGACCACCATTTAAATAATATAATAATATCTGTAACATATAAATAATTTCTAAAATATTGAGCTTGCTACATATATTAAATTACAAATAACTTCAACCTTGAAGGTTGGAATGCTATTTTCTTGGCGTCTCTATGAATATAATGGAAATGGAATAAACTATTATCTTTGGCATGAAACAGAACCAAAAGTATTTACGCTACTGACCATTAAGATGTTTTTGTTATTTTATTATAGTTGGTTTCCATTGCGTTAGGTATTTATTTAATTATTTCACTATATTAAACAATCTTTTTTATATCTAATCGATTTACTTACGCAATATGTAGTTATACAAAATGCCGCTATTTTGTATTAACTATTTAATTTTAGAAAAAATACATTGTCAGTTACACTTCTTGTTAGAAGTTGAACTTAATTAATTTGCGTCCTTAAATATTTCACTCTTCAATTGTTTTAAATCCGAATTTCCCAGAGTAAATTTTAAAGAGCATTTTAATTGATGTACAATATAATTTTGTTGTTTATTTGTTTAGTCGTGATAATGTCACACAATGACTATTTAAATACTTCTGTTGAGTTTAAATACTGAATTTTTTTTAGCAAAAACGCATATTTTTGCACGTCCGTTTTTATCCGTGCAGGGGCGTAGAAAGAATATTGACCTTTACGACCAGGGTCAGCCCGTCGTAAAAGGCGACAAAACAACTTACCCTAGCGACGTGGTAGGGCGCCCCAGGCCCGTATAGATGGTGACTACCCAAAGGTAGTCACCATCTATACGGCTACGACGGCATTCTTAACACCAAAGTGTTAAGAATGCCGTCATAATAACTTTGTGTTGTGTTCCGGCATTAGGGACTCAAGTTCTTGAACCCTTATGGGACAGCAGTGTGATCGCGATGCCACTGACGTTGCAAACACCCATAGGCGACGGTAACTGCTAAATCCTAAGTGGGCTGTCAGCCTGTCTGCTGTCCTACAGAAATAAAAAAATCCATATTATATTACATCAAAATCCTTAGTCATTTTGCCGCGGGAAAGGTAACATGCAGATTTGTTTTCATAATAATAAGTAAGATTTCTGTAAGACTACAGATAAGTTTTTTCAGTGCTAAGGACGCATTTTTAAGCTTATTGCAGTACTTATTAGTAATCCAAGCAATTTAAGAGGATAAATAAACATATCATGATTCAATAATCATATTTCGGATAAAAAGTCCAAAGTGTTTCTTTACCTGGAACTTGTTTACACCACAAAATATTAAAGAAGATAGAAGTAAGGTCATATATATTTCACTTTAGAGTAACGCACAATACATTGCTAACGGGTATGTTATTTTAAACCTAGACTTAGAAATTCCAAGCGTGGCTTTGCTATATCTGACTACTGCGACACACTGTGCTAAATATTTTTGACGGCGCTCCCCACCACTCAATCTCCTGGTGATATAGTTATACAATTGATATAGATATACAAGCCCATAAAGTTTTTCTCCGTGCAGGGATGGAGTAAAATACTTAATAATCTCTGCTGCCGAGATCGGCCTATCGTAAAAGACGACAAAATAACCCGTGGTAGGGCTCCAAGCCCATCTAGATAGCAACCAGTCCTGGAGTATAAGTATGCCGTCATAATAACCTTGCGTTGTGTTCCGGCATTAGTGTCCCAGGTTCTTGTACCCCTATGTTACAGCAGCGTGATCGCGATGCCCTTAGTTTAGCAAACATCCATTGGCGACGGTAACTGCTACTATTAAGTAAGTCATCAGCCTCTCTTATGTTCCTCAACAATAAAAAATAGTCACATTGAGTGCGCCGCCACCCTCAAACAGTACTGACAGTCGATTCTATCACTAGGAAGTTGAAGCGGATAAACACACTTAGGCTTTTGGTCTAACGCCTTTATTAGCTTAAAAAAGCGCGAGCTAAGCGTAGTTATATAAAGCAAAAGTACATATGAGATTTACTTCTATGCTCTTCAGAGTTTTGTGCTTTTGCTTATTTCGAATAATAGGAGGGTCGGGCGTAGAAAGCTGTTCTTTGTATGCATTCAAAATTCATGTTGTTTTAGTTCGTATTTTCAATACGTCGAAGGCTACGATAATAAAAATTCAAGGCCTATAAATTCACATAAGACTTCTTTCAAACGATCAAAGAGATAAAAGGCACTTCACTCAAACGATCTATATCATACATAGATCGTTTGACTGAAGTGGATCTTCAGTACTTCTTGCTAGGGTTTCTGCGAGAAATAGATCATTATTACAATTTTTCTATTTAATATCACAGTAAAGAACCCACTGGGTTTTCCATTTTAGATTAAGGGATCAGACGCTAGTATATGTATTTTTATAGTTCCATGTATTTAAAAAAGTCTTGTACTCCCTTGCATAAGGAAGAGAAGGATCATCGATAGGAAATAAAAAAGCAACAAGTAGTAGTGACAATAAATGAAGATGTATCACAGGTTCCAAATTGATCATGTAAGGACAAAAAGTTTAGAAAAAGAAATAAGTTCTTCAACAAAGACTGGGAAACTTGCCAACACAATATATGAATTCAATTATTTAAAAAATCAAAATATGCTTATCATCAATAAAATTGAAACACTACTGGAAGTATTTTTCAGGCGGCATTTAAATGAAAAATAGTATTTATATTATTTATTAAAGAAATACGCCAATAATTATAGCTGACAGATATTGTGTAAATAGTGTACCAGAATTCCAAATTTGAATTTATATTTTCGAATTTTCATTCAATAAATGAATGTAGAGATTATATTCAATGTGTATTCCGCCGGAATTTCTGTATCTATTCATAAATTCATAAATCTATGTATAAATTATCGTTGTTTTTAAAACACTGAGTTGAGCTGAGCGTGATTGTTAACTAAGCTCTGTGACATCCTACCAAAGAGATCTTTTCTTAAAAAATATGGATACCTCGCCCACAAAAGCCGCCCAAGTCGTGGTGTTGCTGGATGCCGGGTATAGTCAGCGTGTTGTGGCTGCACGATTGCATCTAAGACTCTTTGCTGTCAATAAAGTATATCAGCGTTATTGAGAGACTGGCCGTCCAAGATCAGACATCGAGTCATATCTGAGCAAGATGACCGGTATATTGTGTCAGTTTCTATAAGAAATCGCCACTTTACCTTTGTTCAACTGCAGCAGCGCTTCCGTGAGGTTCGAGGATTGACTGTAAAGCAATTCTCCCATAAGAAGAAGATTGACGGAGCATGGCATGAAAGTTTATAAATCAGCTAATGTCCCAAAATTGACGGTAGAACACTAAAGAGCACACCTCAAGTTTGCACTTGAGCACTTAAATTGTTCATTTACCTTCAATGGAGCAAAGTTCTCTTTTCTGACGAGAGTAAGATCATGCTGTATAGTACTGACGGAAGAAAAAATGTGTATCGAAAAAAGGGAGAGCGTTTTGCACAGTGCTGCATTGAAGAAAGAGTCAGTTACAGTGGCGGTTCATGGACGGTTTGGGGAGGCATAAGCGCCGGTGGAAAAACCGAACTTGCATTTGTACTTGCCCCTCGGATACCGTCATTAAATGGGTCACATTACATCGAAGAGTGTCTGGCGTTTCATGTGGTACCCTACGCACATTTTACTGGCGAAGACTTCATTTTTATGCAGGACAATGCCAGGGTTCATATTGCAGGTATTATAAATTAATATCTAAGTGAAGTCGGTATTGCGGTTATGGGCTGGCCAATAAGAAGCCTGGATATGATTACCATAGAACACCTATGAGATGAGTTGAAGAGACAAGTCAAGCGAGAGATCCTGCTCCAAAGACGCTTGGCTAGCTTAAAACAGCTATATAAGAAGAGTGGGATAACATCCCACAACACAAGATTGTGACGCTTATCCGTTCCACGAGGAACCGCATGGAAGTAGTGATAAGAGCCCGGGGCGGAAATACGAGATACTGTATAAACGTTTTTTAACATTTTTCTGTTTTACATCTTTGTTTATAACATTTAATAATTTCTTCTTAAATGGTAAAAACATGCCTGTTGAACAAAACACAATAGCTAAAGAAATTTAATTTTAATTTGAAACATTAATATTCGTTACTTATAACATCCAAAATTTACTGGCATGTTGACATTATATATATATATATATATATATATATATATATATATATATATATATATATATATATATATATATATATATATATATATATATATATATATATATATATATATATATATATATATATATATATATATATATATATATATATATATATATATATATATATATATATATATATATATATATATATATATATATATATATACCTAGTCAGGTCATAAGTATTGTCACATAGTAAAAACTTTTCTTTTAGAATGCTGGCCACAAAAAAGTTTATTGAATTAGAATTTCGAATTGTTCATGAAAATAAAAATGTATAACTTTTAGAATTTTACTCATTTTTAAATATGGAGTGGACGCTTAAAGAAGACCGTGTTGCAGTTATTGCGTTGCATCGTTGCGGTTACGCGCCAATTCAAATTTTTAACATACTGAAAAATTTGAATATTACCAAAAGATTCGTTTATCGTACCATCAAACGATACAATGAAGACTCTAGTGTAGATGACAGGTCAAGAAGTGGTCGCCCTCGGTCTGTTAGGACTCCAGCAGTGATAAAAGCTGTGAAGGCACGAATTCAAAGAAATCCCAAACGTAAGCAGAAACTGTTGGCCCTTCAGATGGGGTTAAGCAGAACCACGGTGAAAAGGGTGTTAAATGAAGACTTAGGGCTTCGGGCATATCGAAGAAAAACAGGACATCGTTTGAATGCTCGTCTAATGGACCTGAGACTGAAGAGATGCCGCGCTTTGTTGAAGCGGTACGCGGGAAAAAAATATCGGGAAATTCTTTTTTCGGATGAAAAAATGTTTACCGTAGAAGAGAGTTACAACAAACAAAATGATAAGGTGTACGCACACAGTAGTGAAGAAGCGAGCAACCGTATTCCGCGTGTCCAACGAGGTCATTTTCCATCCTCGCTCATGGTATGGTTGGGAGTTTCTTATTGGGGCTTAACAGAGGTACATTTTTGTGAGAAAGGTGTAAAAACGATTGCTGTTGTGTATCAAAATACAGTCCTGACGAACCTTGTGGAACCTGTTTCTCATACCATGTTCAATAACAGGCACTGGGTATTCCAACAAGATTCGGCGCCAGCTCATAGAGCGAAGAGCACACAAGACTGGCTGGCGGCGCGTGAAATCGACTTCATCCGGCACGAAGACTGGCCCTCCTCCAGTCCAGATTTGAATCCGTTAGATTACAAGATATGGCAACACTTGGAGGAAAAGGCGTGCTCAAAGCCTCATCCCAATTTGGAGTCACTCAAGACATCCTTGATTAAGGCAGCCGCCGATATTGACATGGACCTCGTTCGTGCTGCGATAGACAACTGGCCGCGCAGATTGAAGGCTTGTATTCAAAATCACGGAGGTCATTTTGAATAAACTTTAATGTCATAAGAATCTATGTTTTGTCAAGTTCATTTTGGTATATGAATGGTTACATAATTAATAAACTTGTTACAATTATTTTACATTAAACATGTGACAGAATTTATGACCTGACTAGGTATATACCTAGTCAGGTCATAAGTATTGTCACACAGTAAAAACTTTTCTTTTAGAATGCTGGCCACAAAAAAGTTTATTGAATTCGAATCTCGAATTGTTCATGAAAATAAAAATGTATACTTTTAGAATTTTACTCATTTTTTAAATATGGAGTGGACGTTTAAAGAAGACCGTGTTGCAGTTATTGCGTTGCATCGTTGCGGTTACGCGCCAATTCAAATTTTTAACATACTGAAAAATTTGAATATAACCAAAAGATTCATTTATCGTACCATCAAACGATACAATGAAGACTCTAGTGTAGATGACAGGTCAAGAAGTGGTCGCCCTCGGTCTGTTAGGACTCCAGCAGTGATAAAAGCTGTGAAGGCACGAATTCAAAGAAATCCCAAACGTAAGCAGAAACTGTTGGCCCTTCAGATGGGGTTAAGCAGAACCACGGTGAAAAGGGTGTTAAATGAAGACTTAGGGCTTCGGGCATATCGAAGAAAAACAGGACATCGTTTGAATGCTCGTCTAATGGACCTGAGACTGAAGAGATGCCGCGCTTTGTTGAAGCGGTACGCGGGAAAAAAATATCGGGAAATTCTTTTTTCGGATGAAAAAATGTTTACCGTAGAAGAGAGCTACAACAAACAAAATGATAAGGTGTACGCACACAGTAGTGAAGAAGCGAGCAACCGTATTCCGCGTGTCCAACGAGGTCATTTTCCATCCTCGCTCATGGTATGGTTGGGAGTTTCTTATTGGGGCTTAACAGAGGTACATTTTTGTGAGAAAGGTGTAAAAACGAATGCTGTTGTGTATCAAAATACAGTCCTGACGAACCTTGTGGAACCTGTTTCTCATACCATGTTCAATAACAGGCACTGGGTATTCCAACAAGATTCGGCGCCAGCTCATAGAGCGAAGAACACACAAGACTGGCTGGCGGCGCGTGAAATCGACTTCATCCGGCACGAAGACTGGCCCTCCTCCAGTCCAGATTTGAATCCGTTAGATTACAAGATATGGCAACACTTGGAGGAAAAGGCGTGCTCAAAGCCTCATCCCAATTTGGAGTCACTCAAGACATCCTTGATTAAGGCAGCCGCCGATATTGACATGGACCTCGTTCGTGCTGCGATAGACGACTGGCCGCGCAGATTGAAGGCCTGTATTCAAAATCACGGAGGTCATTTTGAATAAACTTTAATGTCATAAGAATCTATGTTTTGTTAAGTTCATTTTGGTATATGAATGGTTACATAATGAATAAACTTGTTACAATTATTTTACATTAAACATGTGACAGAATTTATGACCTGACTAGGTATATATATATATATATATATATATATATATATATATATATATATATATATATATATATATATATATATATATATATATATATATATATATATATATATATATATATATATATATATATATAATGTTTTGATTTCGTCACCGTTGTCTGACATTTCCTATGCGTTATGTTGTTGAGATAGTTTTTCGGCCAAAGACGAGGATCTTGCCTTCATATACTCAAAAATACATTTATTTTATGTAGTTTAGGGGGTGCGATAATATTTTTCGAGTCACTGGAGAATGATGTGCTTATGTTGTTAGGTGATATCGAGGCCTCTCTCTTTCTTTTTTCTGTATCTGGTGTTTCTTTTATAACTATTTTATTGTTTTGAATGAATGCATTTTTTCCTTTTTGTTTTTCTTGTTTGAGGGTTTCCGGAAGGTTTTTCCGCACTTCCATTGTTTCTATAAGTTCGTTTCCGCATTTTAAATTTATTTTTCAGTATTATTAGGTTCTTTTGGAATTATCTAAAAGACATAGATAGGGTATTGGCCTTACTTTACTCTCTCCTTATTAATTTCCTAATCTATAGTAGTTATTTATTTCGAATATATCTATGTCGATATCTAGGTATTTCAGTGTTTCTTTAATTAAATTGAATAATTCTTGGTGGTTCTTTTCTGTTCATACCAGTAATTCTAGTAACAAATTGTTTATCCTATTTATCTCTTCTAAATATTTTACTTTTTCTTTCAATCTTTGTACCTCGTTTTGCAAATATTTGTTTTCTTCCAAAAATGGTTGTAGCTTCTCATCTATGTTGTGCATGATGTTTTCAGTTATGCTCCTTGTAATTTTTTCGACCAACAAGTCTTGACTAATAAGTCAAGTTCAGATTTCATCATTTCTCAGATACAGAAATTGGACTATACCATTTTATTACAAACTTGGCCACATTTATTGTTTACACTATCCGAACGTATAGGTTTGGTTTCGAAATTAAATTGCAATACATGCCATGAATAATAATGAGTTTAACTTTGCTTTATTTAATGTCGATACCTAAATAAAAGTTAGATTGATTCTATTTAGATTAGAGGATAATCTTGCACGTACTATTTTCCAATTAGGGAAAATTGGCCTGCTTACACCATTGAGATACGTGCTTTATAATAGAGGAGACAACACGGCGAATTATTGTAAAGCGCTCTGAACCTCTTTGGTTTACTTTTTTAATATGTACTCGTATGAGTGTAATTCTCATCACGGTATATGTACAATTATTTCTTAGATAAAAACCTTTGTGTTCTATATTTTTCTGCATGCAGGGGCGGAGTAAGAATACTGACACCTGCGGTCGAGGTTGGCCTGTTATAAAAGGCGATAAAACAACCTTAGCTAGGTAGGGCCCTAAGCTTGTCTGGATGACTACCACCTTTGGTCTATAAGTATGCCGCTATAATAATATTGTGCGGTGCCTGTGACTGCTTACAATTAAGTGGGTCGTCAGCCTGTCTGGTGTTCCTCAACATTAAAAATAATAATAACATTTTCTTTCTCTTAAGATTTTATATCGTTTGAATTCAAAACCCTGGACGTCAACATTTTCAGGACTCCGCCAATTAGGCGATCAAGATTCGCTGTTGATGAGCGTCTTAGAACTGAACTTCTTTAGATATGATATTTAGATGGATAGTTACCACATGATCTTATGTGAAGTGTAATATAAAATACTCAGTTAACAAACTGCTCCTTGAAACTGATTCGTCTGCTCCATTAATATATATTACTCAATGGTTCAGGCACATGAATTCTTGTTTAGCAAAACGGTTTATTAAAATTGCCACATGGAACGTCGTGAACAATAAAATCAGTGACAGAAACGCGATAAAACTGTGCGTACAAATTAAAATAGACTGCCCGAGTGAAATAAACGAGTGTCGAACACTGTTTGTGTACAGTTCGGTTTGATGTTAGCTTTTGTTTCGAATTGTCAATCAACGCCCGATGTTGGGAGGTACTATTCCCGACGTTTTAGTTTAGTCTTTTATAGTTGATTTTGAGGACTGTGAGAGGCACCACCTAGATGCTGGGTTGTACGAGTAAAGCTAAGATTTTAAGATGACAGTTGTCCTTTTAAATCATAAATAAGCTAAATTTATTTTCCTGTACAGACTATATTGTTGCTAAGAAAGGTTGACGCCTCTTTTTAGTTCTGACGTCAATACTCTGCTGTGACCAGAAGAGTATGAAAATATAAATATTCCTCTTTATTTGGAATAAAAAGCAATTACATGTAGTAAAACTATATTAGTCTATCGTAACGCTAAGAATATTGCGTACAAATTTAAGTATTAATTTTATATTGATATATCTAGTATTGGTCTTATCATCCCGACTACAATAAGCATGGAATCATTTCGTATAGTTTCTAAGGCTTTGAAAATGAATTTCTCCGTCTGCAATCTGAATGCTCTGGCATCTCCGTAGACACAGCATGGATATATTTATTAGTTATACAAATAGTCGGTACCCGTAATATGTGGTCATACTAGTGAAGGAGACTCTATTACAGTTTCTTTGCTGTACGGATATGAAAGCAACTGCGAATAGGGGACGTCCAGACGCATCCACGTGTCTCCATGCGTGACGCACAGCTCTTGTTTGTGTTTCATGTACCTGTAATAGAAGAGTTCCTTCTTGTAGAAGAGTTTCTATAAAAAAAGCGTAATCAGTTATTAGCGCAGTCTAATACTTAGACATATTTAGGGTTTTAAAAATTGCTTCAAGCGGAATGGGATCGTCGTACATCAATGATCAAAATCGATCTTTGAATCCCCCACAAAGGCTCAGGTGACAACCAGGGTTTTGAGTGGCTACTTCCACTGTCTATCATCTGCGAGCCAGGTGTGAGGTTGCAGTAAGGGAGTACGGCGAACCCCACAGACCCGCGTCGGCTTTCCCACGAAGTTCCAACAGAGCACTGATACATTTTAGGGTTTAAGGTTTAACCCGGAGCATAAAGAGGCGGTGTCGGGATAAATATACATTAATGATGGGTGACAAACTTAGGACGAATGTTTATAATATGGCGATTAAACAAAATTATTTCGCAAATGAGTCAACTTTAATGTCACCGATATCAAGTAATTGGGATCACGGTAGACATAACACTCGTAAGTTAACTGAAGAAGTGTGTCAATTGATCTTTATTATATTTTTATCAATTAAATTTATTTGTGTACAGCGATGGCGGCGAATGCGGCTGCCTCTGACTTGTTTACGAGACCCGATGCGTGTTTATCAGGCGCCGCAGTTTAGGGATGTCTCCGGCATGTTTCCACGTCATATGACATCCGTAACGAATGTATTTAATTCAACGAAACTTACCGATTATATGACTGCAAACTATAATTTCAACAGAAAGAAAATAAAACTATTATAAAAATAATAATAACCTTTTTGTACCTGGTGGCTCAGAGGTTTCCAGTTGGAGTGCATAGCACTGCTTAGGCAGTTTTTCTCGCCTAATATGTGTATTATATTATTATTATTAGCATAATAGCCATGCCAGGAAAATGTCGTGAGGGTTATCTGCAATCCGAGATCACTGGTGTGTGTATGTCGCCAATCCGCCTTGAACAAGCGTAGCAGGTATTTTGCCTATTCCCTCTGGGGTTAGGAGAGGACCGAGCCTAGCAGTGGGACGTTAAGGCGTGTTATTATTGACCTCTTAATGAATTATAAATAGCCTTTTACTTTCCTTATAATTTCAGTTTTATGATTAGGTACAGATAGGACAAATAAAATAGGCGTTATTTTTTACATCAAAGATTCATTTATTCTGGAAATAATAGAATCAGTTTAGGATCTATTTAATTAATAAAAAAAAATTGCTAATTTGATATAACCCACATTACTAAAAAAAGTCCACTGCTGCAGTGATTGCGGTCTTCACCGTGGCTGAAAACAAAAAAAAGATCATTAATCTGTAAGGTATTGCCTATACAATGCCCCTTAGGAGTTAATTTTTTTTTACAAAATAGCAGACTGAAAAAAATAACGAATTTTGTTCAAAAATGAGATGATTTATTGGCCCACCAAAATTACATTTTTCATATAATCGAAAAGCTGAAGGGAGTGTACAAAGAAAACATACAAAATAAGCAGAAAAATATATTAAAGCGATCGGATAAATTGTCTTCGAGTTACAACTGCAGCCAATTTAAAAAATATAGTGTTGAGAAAAACGCCTTTAAAGATAAAATAATTGATTTTATTGTTTTCAATAGATCAAAATCATACTTACAGCTAATCTACTATTCCAAGTCCATACAATTCACATTCATCTTCTTCATATTGCGTCTGCTGGGCTGTAGAAGCTCTTCTTTGTAAATATATTATAATTAGTTGCGATGGCCACAGGGCCCTAACAATAACTCTGGATGGCCCCGTAGCAAAGGTAACTTTCTAATAGCTGAGCAACTACACTTTAGAAGGCTGTAACTCAAAAACTATTTGAAATATTGATTTAAAATTTTAGTATGTTATTTTTAAACGTATAGACTAACGAAATATGCAAATTGATTTTAAAAATCGATAATCGAAATTCACACTAGGTGTGCCCCTTAATGATAGGTAATTAATTGAAATAACCCTTCATTTTCTATATAATACCAACAAATATTATGTAAATGGTATTTTTTTAAAATAAATATTGAACTTCATATACCAACAAAAGCCTGTTTTAAAGTTCAATTTTATTAGTATAGTTGAATATAATGACAATTTTGTCAACGCAAAATCGCGTTTAGGGAAGGATTAGTCGAGAAAAAGAAGAGAAAAATAATAATTTTTTGATGAGTTTTCTTTGTGTATGTCTTATTGACTGTTTTATTTATACTGTGACAGTGAAATGAATATAATGATAATCAATACAGTAAAAAACTAGCATCACACGGTTAGCGAAATAATCTTAATATTTCGTTCCTAATTTGTCTTAAAGGCACAATAATGATATGGTACAATTTTGCGAAAAGGACCTATCTGTAATGCATTTTTGTCATTTGTGATAAATATTGAATTATAAAAACATTAAAACGGATAATTCTCCTGCTCTCTAGCAGTAAAAGCTGACCATCGGTTTCAACTTTTATCGTTTTGGGCCAGAAGAGATCCTTTAAAAAATCAAATTGAATCACATATATTCATGGACGAGCATTGACGTAAAAAGGGCCAGATTTTTAGTAAAAACAAGTACTAGCTTGACGTCATTAATTGCGATATATGTGCTAATTTACTATGAGGAATGCTGAAGATAGTGTAAAGTGGAGAAGAAAAAGTCGGAGCAGACCTCGGGCATCGAAGCGAAAGTTTTGGTTGCAACCGGGATTTATTTAAAAGATGATGATGAAAAGTGACCCAAGCGGCCAAAATAGAATATTAGTTAAAATTCTTATAAATAAAGATCTTTCCTATTTAATTAATTAAATAATTGATACAATATAGAGATGTACATCCCTAATCACATTTATTCAAATTTAGGGCACAAAGACACTTCCATATACTTAACATATTACAATGTCTGGTAAATAATGCTTAGTGACCCAACGAATTGTTATTTTTAATGTTATATTTGTATTTCGCTTCGTGGAAACTTGTGATAGGGACTGTTGTATAACCACTGCGCCACTGCTCAAGACCAGTGTATCAGGGTGTAGCGCAGTGGGGTGTGTCGATCGCGGTGGCCGCCGAGGCCATACAGAGTCCCCCAACGAAGCGACACCGTAGAGGACGACGATGACTCGGTAGCCATCTTCACTAGCACGGTCGGAAGTGTCCCACCCCCAACGAAAACCGTACGGGGCTGCGTGGCGGCCACGATCAGAGTGTTAGTAGTCGTCGGGGTCTACTTCTTCCCGAATCGACGTCTTGCCGAATTTGAAGGGTTCCAGGAGCTTAGTACCGTGGTCTCACGGAGTGCTCGAACCATTTTGGTCTTCGGGGACTTCAACGTGAAGTCTTGCGTATGGGGTTCCCCGAGGACTGACGCGCGGGATGAGACTGTCGAAGAGTGGGCTATCGAGCTGGGCCTTATGCTCCTCAATTAAGGCACTGTACAAACGTGCATGCGGCAGCGGGGTGGCTCCATGGTCGACGTCTCGTTCGCTTGCCCTACTGCTGCGCGTCGAGTTCAGGGCTGGAGGGTCCTGATGAGGGTGGAGACGTATTTGAATTACAGATATATCCAATTCACCGTCTCCTCTCGTCGGCAAATACCCTCAGCCCGTGAGCCCCCGGGAGAGGACTGTCCGCGCTGGGCGCTAGAAAAGCTTACAATGTCACTCGTTCCCGGTACACACGGTACCGCAGAAGGCGTCGCAGTCTGACCGACTCGGCGACCGTGGAGGCGCAACTGTACGAAGAGTACAGGAACGCCAAGAAGATTTTTCGGGCCGCTATTATAGCGGCCAAGTAGGCTGCGTGGGAGGAGTTCTTGGATCGACCAACATCCCTGTGGGCGCCCGTACAAAATGGTCCGGAACAAGCTCTAGCTGTGGACGCCCCCGGTTACCGAGAACCTTCCACGGCAGCTGCTTGAACAAGTCATTGGCGCCTTGATACCTCGACGACGAACTCATTGGACTATATGTTATGCCTGACAGAGCTGTCGTCTACCCGGTCCAGGGAGGATGGTGTCAGTGAGACGTCGTATGCGGTGTTCCTTCGGTGCTAGGTCCGCTCCTGTGAAACATCGCATTTGATGGGGTGATTCGTGGTACGGTCACGCCTGGCATACATAACGGTGAGAAGCATCCGCATCGGCTTCGGGGCTACGCTCAAGTATCTGGGCCTTATCATTAACCGCCAATGGGACTTTTATGCATACTTTGAGTGCCTGGCCCCTCGACTTACGGGAGCGGCCGGGGCACTCACCCGACTGTTCCCCAACATCGGGGGACCGAACTCAGTGTGCTGGAAACTGTACCAAGGGACTGTACGGTCAATGGTTATAGAGCCGCCGTTTGGGCGGAGCACCTGACGGCCAAAAGTGCTGCGTTGCTGCGAAAATAGCAGCGCACGCTAACCATCAGAGCCATTAGAGGACACCGTACGGTGTCCTATGAGGCGGCCTTCCTCTTCGCCGGATCCATGCCGGCGAATCTCGCAGCTCAGCTCTTGGCGTCGCTATATCAATGGCGCCAGGAGGTTGTTGCCGGGGTTCTCGTCGTGCGCCTCGTGAAATCGAGCTCCGGGGAGATCAGTTTGAAAGGAAAGACTTGCACAACCCAGTACGGGCCAAAACACCATTACAATGGTGCTGCCCGCCCTGCAAGATTGGTTTGACAGGCGTCACGGCACTCTGTCGTTTCACGTGACACAGGAACTCTCGGGGCACGGCTGCTTCGGGCGGTACCTGTGTTGCATCACTTGGTGCCGGGCAGACCTCTGGCTGCTGTAGTGACCGGTCGCGGGCGCGGCCCCCTGGGAAAGGGTCACAGCTTGCATACACATGACCGAGTGAAAGGCGCGCGTGGGTGGGACGGGCCCAGCTCACCTCTATGTGAGAAAGAAGACGCCGGGGCTTGTCACTCACCCAGCTTTGAAGAGGCCCACGAAAGCGGGTCGGCGCCAGTCGGGGTCGCAACCTGACTAATCCATCGCGTTCCGCTACTTCGGCACTAAAGGCGTTTGAAGGAACATCAGGGTGATTTTAGTGGGTATACCAGCGACGTGCGTCCCCCAGCCTAGGGAAGGGGACGTACGGGCGCATTGCACGGGAAGTCCCATACTACCCCGCCGCCCGTTCCAACGCGGCGGGGTGGTGGGGTGTCATGCATTTCCACCTCGCAAAAAAAAGGGACTGTTGGTATGTGCACTAAGCACTCTCAAATATGATTACGTAGAGTTAAAAACGAATTGAAACGCTTAATTTTTTAACAGTTTTAGCCTTCAAATAGCCAGAAAAAGACCTCGCCGATAAATGTGTCGTATATAATATGGCGGTTATATCCATAATGGGGAGTGTTATCAGTTTTACATAGTATTGCTCCGTCCTTTGTTATTCCATGCGTGTTACCACTAGATGGAGTTGTATTTATGAACTTAAAATGTTATTTATTTTGATTGAAAAAGGTTTTTATGTGAGATTTATACAAATTATCTATTGTGAATAGAATAGAATAAAATAGAATTTGTTAATTTATTAGTTAAAAAAATAAAGTATAAATCTGTTGATTATACTTGATACATAATGAATATTATAAATGTCTTTAGTAAATAATTGTGTATGTGGTTAGAAGGGAGCCGTTATCTTACTGCCATGACAATGTTTTGTAAACGCTTTTATCGATGTAAACAAGTTTTAAATAATTCCGTAATATGGACCACTGGGAGCTATTTTTAGAGCTGCAGTATTGTGATGCACCCATTCATAAGGTAACTTTTAAACGGACCAAGCATTTATTGTGCTCGCAGTGGCAACAAATCAGGATATTGACAAAATGAATTTTATATATTTCGTACGTTTATTTCTTTATTACTTTTTGCAGTGAATTGTTTTAGCGTGTTTATTTATATAAAATTGGACTGTTTTGGTAGTGATATTTATGAATTTAGAAAAGTGTAGCGATTTGAAACAGTTATGAAATAAAATCGTAATATTGATTTAAAAAAGTGAAATAATTTCGGAAAGTATAATATCATCCTTTTTGAAAGTAGAATATTCTGTTCTAAATTAGTGAAAAATATGCGGACAAAAAACGGGGGATAATAAAAAAATCATTCAAGTTCATATTCGAATAATTAGTGCAGATTGGAACTACAAAATCCATTTTGTGTTTGCTGTACGACCATTTTTCAAAGTTACAGTTTGTTAAAATAACCTATAAATTTAAAATGTATTTTTTCCATTAGTACATTTTATTACGGATTGGTCTGTAACAGATTATTAACGTGTAAATTTATACAATTATTTATTCATGTTTATTATAAATATTTATTTATTTACACATTAACTTACACCGAATTTCAATACGCATCGGTCCGTTTTTGGGTTTCATACCCGATGGAACTTAACAGGGTAATTTCCGTTGGCACCCATCGTTCTCGGATTAAGGCTGAGCCTCCGCTGTCTGTTCATGTCTGTAAGCGGGTTTATATTCTATGAACCGCATTATATTGACAGTTAAGTTGAGAATAGAATTAAATAGGATATTCTTTATTGAGCCGAGCAATACAAATATATATAATGACATTTATTAACGAGTGTACCTACAATAGGCGGTTAGGTTATGCTTATGTTTTAAAATGGCTTTTATACTGGTCTACGCGCTTGCCTATTAACGAGTTATGTTTAGTGAAAAACTTTTTTGCAAGGTTGCCATCCAGGTGGGTTTGGGGTCCTACCACCTAATAAATTAATATTTTTTGCCACATTAATTTCGAAATTAAAAGAATTTGTTAAGGGTGTTCTGGAATGTCATTACTTCGTAAAGGACTTCTACCATATTTATTAAGAAAGTTTCAAGCTAAGTTTTGGTTCCAGTTCTCCTAAATGGACAGCAGCGTGTTAGCATTGCCACTGGCACCGCCAACATTTGTAGGCGACAGAAACTACTTACTATTAAATGGGCCGCTAGCCTATCTACTGCTCACGGCAATAAAAAAAAGGTTTTCCACTGCATCACTTTATGAGTATTCTCAAAAAAAGTGTCCCCATATTTCAGCTGTTGTGGTTTTTATTCACAGATGGCAGAAATTATTTACCATCAGTTCATCTAACTGCTCTTTTCTTCATCATTATTAACTGTGCATGATTTAGGGGTCACAAATTCGATCAATTTGCTTTGTTAAGATTAACTAATAAGTGTTTAAATTGATATGTCTACAATAATCATAAGCCCTGTCTTTTTATGCGGTTGTGAATAAGATATTGCAAATATATTGCAGTAGATTCTATTTCGCTGGTGTGGCTACGTTTTGTGGTGTCAATCGGTTACTTACTTAGGTAACACGCCACCTCCGCCAGGCCCTAAAAGGAGTGGTGGACACAAAAAGTGCTGGCTTGACGTCGAAAGGGTATGCGTGCCAATGGACTCACTTAAGGGCATACTGGAGACCGTGTGAAGTGGAGAAATAAAGTCGGAAAGTGGATGCCGGGCAATGAAGCAGAAGACTGGTTCGCAAGGTTGTGAATTTATATATTTATTTATCGCTTTATAATAATATGTAAATATTATAAAATAAATGATGAAGACTGAAACTGCAAACAAAGAACGCATCTATAAAAATTATTTCATCATCATGATAGCAGTGTTAAATTCCGGTCAAAACCTAAAATTCTGCTTCAGTGTCACAAAACAATGTATTTATCATTAATTTCTTGCAGGTGTTATAACAAGTGCTATCCGTGCAGGGGCGGAGAAAGTATACTAACATCTGCGGCCGGGTCGGTCTGTCGTAAAAGGCGACAAAACAACCCACCTTAGCTACGTGGTAGGACTTCAAGCCCGTCTGGATGGCGACCACCTTGGTCTTAAGTATGCCGCCATAATAACCTTGTGTTGTGTTCCGGCATTAGTGACCCAAGTTCCTGTACCCTTATGGGACAGCAGCGTGTTAGCAATGCCACTGGCGTTGCAAACACCCATAGGCAACGGTATATGCTAAATTCTAAGCCTGCTGTCCTACAGCAATAAAAAAAAGACAAGACCAAAACTTGTATTATCATTGTTGCAGATATACATCGTCATGATATTGTACAGAAATGACATATCGGTATACGCAACCAGGACGTATAGCATCAACGATAAAGTCATCAGCTGTAGTGGATGGCTGTCCACAATTATATATAACTTTTGTAATAACACATATAAAATTGTGAAAAGGGATACATCTCATATGATAGGTAAGCAAATCTATTTCAGCGGAAGGAATCTAACACCTTGGGGGTAAACCAAACCTACAAAACCAAAGACAAACAAACCTTTTTCTCTGAGCAGGGGTGGAGTAAGAATACTAACCTCTGCGACCGCGGTCAGCTTGTCGTAAAAGGCAACAAAACGGAGTGATTATATAAAGTATATTATAGTAGTATATATGTAACTTAGTATATACTAAGTTTGCTAATAAGGTGTGTATGTCTTCCTGCTCAGGGTAGGCCGTTTTCCTTTGAGCTGAATTCTAGCCGTAAAAAATGTTCTTTACACTTTCTTCTTTCTATATAGAAGAGTTAATAATCTAAAAAATTGTTCAGTGTTTATCTTTGAAAGTCAAATGATTGACAAACATAATTGGGCCAATGATCCCGCCACAAAATAAATGCTGTTTGTTGCAAAAATGTTGTAGTACATTGCTATCAATTTAACATTGATATTGTATGAATGCTTTTATTGTATGTATTGAATGGTAAGTATTCATATAACAATGATGTTTCAACGTATTTACTCATTACTGTGAATGTTCATACGGAGTGCAATATTGATATCCCTCATGAATTATACGATTGTGTATATATACATGTGTTTCTTCATCATGTCTATTATACGGGTGCCAGACTTGAGCTCTGATAGAACGTTTAATACACAAAATAAAAGTTTGTCTGGGTTAGAGACAGGTGCCGTGTGGTCCCGGCCGAAGAAAGAATAGGGCCACCCCAAATCATCCCAAGGGAGTCGTAAAAGCCGACTGATGGGTCACTCCCTCTGCCAGCTTGCATGCGGCGAGGGAAGGACACCTCTAGGTTTCCCTTTAGAGGTTGGGAGGTCGGACGGCAGTCGCTCCCGTAAAAACCAAAACAAGCCAAACAAAAATGGTACGGACACGGAAAGGTATTGTCACGGATAGGGCGTCGCCGCAAAACGACGCGCAGGAACTTCGCCCGACTCCTGTGACAAGTGGACTAGGGCTGCCGTGCCGTGGGCGAGCACGGCTAAAGACACTAGCCCCATCCAAAAGGAAACTCCGCTTCGCAACGTGGAATATTGGCACGCTAACCGGACGCGCGAGAGAGTTGGCCGATGTGCTCTCCAGGCGGAGGGTGGCCGTGGCGTTCCTGCAGGAGACTCGGTGGAAGGCCAGCAGATCCCGGTTCATTGGGAATGGCTACAAGCTGATCTACACAGGTGCACCTGGTGGGGAGAATGGGGTTGCCATAGTGCTCTCGGAGGAGTTCCAGAACGACATTTTGGAAGTGAAACGTCATAGCGACCGGCTTATGGTCGTTAGGGTGCTTATCGATGGGGTAGTTACCCACTTGATAAGTGCCTATGCGCCACAGGCCGGTTGTGACGACGCCGATAAAATAGCGTTTTGGAATCAACTCGGAGAAGTGCTCCGTGGAATCCCATTATCACAGGGGATCGTTTTGGGGGGTGATCTGAACGGTCATGTGGGTAATGAATGTGGGGAATTTGAGCGTGTTCACGGTGGATTTGGGTACGGTAGCCGCAACGCGGAAGGGGAGGACATCCTCAATACGTGTGCGGCTGCCGACCTTGCCATCGTGAACACATATTTCAAAAAGAGACCCGAGCATCTCATCACCTACAAGAGCGGGAGGAATGCTACCCAAATCGACTTCCTACTCACTAGGAGACACCACATCAGCAAAGTGGCCAACTGCAAGGTCATACCCGGTGAGAGTCTCACTGCACAACACCGTCTTCTTGTCATGGACCTCTGCGTAAAGCCCAAAGGCAAATGTGTCGACCGCCTTCAACGCCGAATCAGGTGGTGGCTGCTTGATGAAGTCAAGTCCCAGGAGTTCGCCTCTGCCATCGGCGACAAGTGCGCTGGTGGTGAGGGCGAACCGGTTCAAGCTTACTGGGACAGGATTCAGGCGGCTATCCTTGGGTCGGCGAGAGAGGTGCTTGGCGTGTCTAAGGGCGGACGCAAATGTGACAAGGAGACTTGGTGGTGGAACGACTCAGTCCAGAGGGAGACCAGGGCGAAAAAAGCCCTCTTTAAGAAGTGGCAAGCGTCCAGATCTCCTGAAGATCGCGACGCATACAAAGATGCCAAACGCGCCACCAAGAAAGCTGTAGCCAGAGCCAGACGAGACCACTTACAACCACTTTACGATAAGTTGGACTCGTCTGAGGGGCAGAAGCTCATATATAAGTTGGCGCGCTCCAGGGTCAAAGCGGCACAGGATATCTCCAAGTGCCGCTGTGTAAAAGACCCCGGGGGCAACTTGTTATGCGAGGACCTCGCGGTGAAGGAGAGATGGCGCTCATATTTCCACGAGCTGCTGAACAAGCAGCATAAAGAGGTGCAGCCGCCAGATCTTCCTCCGAACCAAGGACTAGTGCCACTGATAACGCCTGCAGAGGTCCAGAATTGTCTTCGCCGCATGAAGAATCGGAAAGCTGTTGGATCCGATGGAGTCCCCATCGAAGCCTGGAAGGCGATGGGCTCACGTGGTGTGGGCACTTTAACCGACCTTTTTAACCGGACACTCCTCACCGGTACGGTCCCGAACCAATGGAGGCTGAGTATCATTACTCCAGTCTTCAAAGGCAAGGGATCGGTGCAGGAGTGCGGTAGCTACCGCGGTATAAAGGTCATGTCCCACACCATGAAGCTCTTCGAGAGGGTTATCGACTCTCGGATTCGACAGGAGTGCACTGTCTCGGAATGTCAATATGGGTTTCGCCCTGGTCACGGGACAATGGACCCTATTTTCGCCCTAAGGACTGTCGCGGAGAAATACAGGGCGAAGAATACGCCTCTGCATTGTCTGTTTCTTGACTTGCAGAAGGCCTTCGACTGTGTTCCTCGCGCGATAATCTGGTGGGCATTGCGGTCCAAAGGGATTCCAGAGGCCTATATTGGGATCATCCGAGACATGTACCGTGATTCCGATTCCGTAGTTCGGACCGCTGTTGGCGACACAAAACCTTTCCCCATCACCGTCGGTGTGCACCAAGGATCCGTCCTAAGTCCGTTTCTGTTTAGCGTGGTATTAGACGTATTGTCAGACAGCATCAGAAACTCACATGAGCAGCCACCGTGGCTGCTCATGTATGCTGATGATATCGCGCTGGCAGATTCGGACAGGGGTAGGCTGGTGCGACGTGTGAAGGTGTGGAAGGAGTCGCTTGAGAACGGTGGTCTGAAGCTCAATGTGGCGAAGACCGAGTACTTGGCCTGTAACTCCACAGATCCCACACCCGTACGCATAGACGGCAACACGGTCGAGCGCACGGACCATGTGAAATACCTGGGATCTGTGTTTCATGCGTCTGGTGACATCGATTGCGACGTCAAGGCACGCATTGCTGCCGCGTGGGCCAAATGGCGTGAGGTAACTGGTGTCATTTGTGACCCCAAGATGCCGGTAAAGTTGAAGGGACAGGTCTATAAGACCATCATTAGGCCTGTCCTTTTATACGGCTGTGAAGCGTGGCCGGTGTTAGAGCGACACAAGCAGGAACTGCGTGTCACGGAGATGAATATGCTGCGGTGGATGTGTGGAGTGACGCGGAAGGACCGCGTTAGGAACTCCCGCATTCGCGGTAGTCTTCGTGTCCGTGACATTGCAGATAAATTGCAGGAGTGTCGGCTCCGTTGGTATGGCCATGTTTTACGGCAACCGGATGCTTACGTGGGAAACAAATGTCTGGCCATGCCTCCTCCGCCGGGCTCCGGCAGGAGGGGTAGACCCAAAAAGTGCTGGCTTGACGTCATAAAGGGTGATATGCGTGCCAATGGGCTCACTACCAGGGATGCTGAAGATCGCGCGAAGTGGAGTAGAAAAAGTCGGAAAGCGGACCCCGGGCACCGAAACGAAAGTTTGGGTGGCAACCGGGACTAACGCTAGGATGATGATGATGACACTAGGTATTAAAAGAAGAGACAAAGTAACATTAAAAGATATAAAAAGAAAAATAAATTTCAAAAATGGATATATGACGTACAATCAACTAAAATGGAGATTGACAGGGCATATCATGAGAGAAAAGAAAGATAAATGGTCAAGAATACTAATAGAGTGGTTCCCAAGAGACAGCAAAAGGAACAGAGGTAGACAAACCAAGAGGTGGGAAGATGACATAAAAAAAGTAGTGGGGCCAACGTGGACACGTATAAAAAAAGACAAGATACAGTGGAAGTCTTTAGAGAAGGCCTTTGTTGGAGGATAAGCTGGACTGTTTGCCGATATTTATAAATGTTATTATTATGAAAAAATTAAAATATCGTCTATGTAATTATCTGAAAAGTCTTCTAAATCGTGCTTCCTTAAAATATTAGATAAAATTCTCTGGAAAATAGCTAGTGCTGTTTTTAATCCGAATGGTAGACAAGTCTATTGAAAGTGCCCCTTTTGAGTAACGAATCCTGTTTTCTGTTGATCTTCAATGCGAAGTAGGATTGCCCAAAAAGCAGAGTTTATGTCCAACGTGGTAAAGTATTTACAGTTTCTTGTTTTTATTATTAAATCATTTGTTAATGAAAATGGATGGGCAACGGTTTGGTTAGGTTGTGGTATAATTATTTTTTTCAATTCACGGAAATCTATACACAATCTTGATCGTGCGTTCTCATCTTTTTTGAATGCTAGAGTTACTGGTGCTGCGAATGGGCTGTTAGATTCTTCAATCAACTTATTTTCTAGTAATTTAGCCACTTGCGTTTCTGTTTCCATTTTATCCTCTATATTACATCTATATGGTCTTTTACTACAATATTTATCAAATAATAAATCTATACGAGCATCGTAGTCTGTAACAGTGCAAATATCATATTTATTATATGCAAATATTTTCTATAAGTTTTTCTATCTTTAACTTCTTCATACCGTCCAAGTCATTCAAATTCATTTTGATGTCATACATATTCGTTAAAATTTACTTTATTCTATATTTTTTTATTCTTATTCAATGTATTTATTTTATCTCTATATGTGTTTCTGAGATATTTGTAAATTTTATTTTGAATTAGTTTGAATTTCTTTATTATGTCCAAATCAATAAGAAAATCTTTAAAGTCACTTCTTTCTGCAATGAATCCGTCAACAATTTCCTCTTTTTCAATTTTTTTTGCTTTTGTGGTTACTAAACCTTTGGTTTGTGTCACACCATTGACTGTATTTAAATATATTTTATTTACATCTTCTGCCTTCTCCTTTACATTAACTAATTTGGAATTTATGAGAGAGACTTGGGAATCTAAATCATATGTATCGTTTACCTCTAATTTTCCTTCTAATAGTATTTTAATTTTAATCAATGGTGTGATTATTCGTATTTTTTTGTTCTGTATTTAAATTTACTTCAATCATTGAAATGCTTTCAGTTACTCTAGCTTCAAAACCAGGATGAATCCTTTTGCTAGTATCTAATACCTTTACTGAGTTTTTCACAATTTCTACAGGGCTTCTTCTCTATAAATTTCTTCTTATTGTCTTTTCTTTTCTCTTTTTTTGAAAAATTATTTTTATTTACAGATTTCACATTTTCTAATTTCATGTAGTAGTCTGGTTGAATTATTACAAATTTCCCTATCTATTTTATTTATAAAAAACCAGGTATTCTTGCTGCTATAAGTATCACTAGGGTCTTTGTACTAATATCATCGTTGTAAGCGTTGTTAGTATTGCTGAGTGCCAGTTTAAACACGACTTGTTCAGAAATAGTCGTATCTCGATCTTCGTATCATCTTCACTGATTTTAAATTCAACATTGCTTTGCATTTGAGTGTATGCATACCAATTTTTCAATTACAAACCTCTCAGTTATATATTTCAAATTTGTTTTATTTTCTTTCTTGTGTGTAGGTTCTAGTACACTTGTTTCCACTATGTGTTCTAGGTATAAATAGTTAAATATTATATCATATTCTTCAATATCAAAATAAATCTTCTCCATTTCCTAACATGTAATTCATAATATCCTTTCTTGGCCTCTTTGGTTGAGGCTTTTTCTCCCTCTTTTATAGCTTTCTATTTTTGTCAACTCATTGTGATTACTTACAAACATTTCAGCTTCAGGTAATAAATACATAGTAATAATACATAGTTCTTATTATCCTCTGTTGTAACAGAGGTTATATAAATTACATTTGTCTTTTTGTAGGTCGGTGATGCCAAATACTTAAATGCAAATTGCAGTTTTTTTGCAATTATCAACAAGAATTGTCGTTTTATAAGACAATTATTATGTGTGGTGATAAAATAGACGAAACGACTTAATTGACGACTCTTCTTTACCGGTATAACCAATAGGACGTCTATTATAACTTGTTCCTGTGCTATGTTGCTGCTATTTTTCCTATCTTAAACTCGAATATTAATATTAATTTGTTATTTTATGGTTGTGTTAAATATTTTAAATTCTATGCAAAATTAGGGAAAAAAGTGTTCATAAATGTAATAATGATATAAATCTAACTTTGAGTTCGAATAACTTTTGAACTCGTCGGTTTATCGAAAAATGATAAGAGAATTTTTTTGAAAAACGTTCAATTTCTTACAAAAATGAACTAGAAATTGTCGATGCGTGACCTCTAAATATTAAAATTACGAGCTCTGGTTTTAACAGGTGCCTGTTTTCGGTACCATGAAGATATTTCAGTGCGAAAAGAATCAGATATATATATATATATATATATATATATATATATATATATATATATATATATATATATATATATATATATATATATATATATATATATATATATATATATATATATATATATATATATATATATATATATATATATATATGATGTGTGGTCAAGTATTGTCACACAGTAAAAACTTTTCTTTTAGAATGCTGGCCACAAAAAAGTTTATTGAATTAGAATTTCGAATTGTTCATGAAAATAAAAATGTATAACTTTTAGAATTTTACTCATTTTTAAATATGGAGTGGACGCTTAAAGAAGACCGTGTTGCAGTTATTGCGTTGTATCGTTGCGGTTACGCGCCAATTCAAATTTTTAACATACTGAAAAATTTGAATATTACCAAAAGATTCGTTTATCGTACCATCAAACGATACAATGAAGACTCTAGTGTAGATGACAGGTCAAGAAGTGGTCGCCCTCGGTCTGTTAGGACTCCAGCAGTGATAAAAGCTGTGAAGGCACGAATTCAAAGAAATCCCAAACGTAAGCAGAAACTGTTGGCCCTTCAGATGGGGTTAAGCAGAACCACGGTGAAAAGGGTGTTAAATGAAGACTTAGGGCTTCGGGCATATCGAAGAAAAACAGGACATCGTTTGAATGCTCGTCTAATGGACCTGAGACTGAAGAGATGCCGCGCTTTGTTGAAGCGGTACGCGGGAAAAAAATATCGGGAAATTCTTTTTTCGGATGAAAAAATGTTTACCGTAGAAGAGAGCTACAACAAACAAAATGATAAGGTGTACGCACACAGTAGTGAAGAAGCGAGCAACCGTATTCCGCGTGTCCAACGAGGTCATTTTCCATCCTCGCTCATGGTATGGTTGGGAGTTTCTTATTGGGGCTTAACAGAGGTACATTTTTGTGAGAAAGGTGTAAAAACGAATGCTGTTGTGTATCAAAATACAGTCCTGACCAACCTTGTGGAACCTGTTTCTCATACCATGTTCAATAACAGGCACTGGGTATTCCAACAAGATTCGGCGCCAGCTCATAGAGCGAAGAGCACACAAGACTGGCTGGCGGCGCGTGAAATCGACTTCATCCGGCACGAAGACTGGCCCTCCTCCAGTCCAGATTTGAATCCGTTAGATTACAAGATATGGCAACACTTGGAGGAAAAGGCGTGCTCAAAGCCTCATCCCAATTTGGAGTCACTCAAGACATCCTTGATTAAGGCAGCCGCCGATATTGACATGGACCTCGTACGTGCTGCGATAGACAACTGGCCACGCAGATTGAAGGCTTGTATTCAAAATCACGGAGGTCATTTTGAATAAACTTTAATGTCATAAGAATCTATGTTTTGTTAAGTTCATTTTGGTATATGAATGGTTACATAATTAATAAACTTGTTACAATTATTTTACATTAAACATGTGACAGAATTTATGACCTGACTAGGTATATATATATATATATATATATATATATATATATATATATATATATATATATATATATATATATATATGTAACTAGTTTTATAATAATATCGATAATTTACCAAAAAATAATTTACTGCAATGTGTTGACGTTGATGTACGAGTTAGCGAAATTAATATAAGAATCACCATTTTTACTTTATCCATATAATTATTTCAATTTATACTAGTACTTTTATTTACCAAAGACTTTTTAATATATTTCAAATTCATATAATGTTGAAAACTAAGACGATTCAAGACCTTTTGTATTTTCGGTAACAGGAGTGTAATAAATAAAATTTAATTTTTTATCAATAAATTAATTTCTGAAACAAATTCCAATGTAGTGACGTCATTAAAAAAATATAACAGACATACGCTGATACATCCATACTAATATTATAAATATGAAAGTCTGTCTGTTACATTTTTACGCCTTTACGCTGAACCAACTATAATAAATTTCACTATAGAGATAGATTAGACCTTGGAGAAGAACATGGCTACTTTTTTTAATTTATATGGCAGAACAACATACATATTATTTGCACCTCCATAGTAACGGCTTTCGCACGTCAGAACGCTTGCGTGGGTGACGGGTTTGTCTCGAGTCTGGGTATTTATTAATAATATGTATTTCTTTCCAAAAGAATAGAAAATAAATTGGATTCATAACACAATCGTTCTAATAACTTTGCGACTAGATTGCGACTTTGTTCATTGTCCCAGTTTATCAATTTGATTTAATTAATATTTATTTTCCAGAAAAAATGACTCCTGATGGTCTGAAGCAAGATACGGCAAAGAGACGTTTAGTGGCGGCCGAGAGATGGCACCGTGTGCGTAGGCAAGTGGCTACGGAGTGCTGTCTACGAGCGTGCACCGTAGCAGACATCATCATGTACTGCCCAAATGACGCTAAACTGTTAATAGAGAACCCTGAAATATTTGAATAAATACAAATCCTGACGCCACACGTGTAAGTACAATGTACTGCTTGGATATAATATATTAAATATTAAAGTATTATTAACATTTGAAAAGAAAATTAAAAATGATCACCAAAGCATTGTCTTATTATTTTATCAATTAATAATAGTTTAAAAAAGTTCTCTATCTTATCTATAAAATATCCTGTATCGTAGGATTTTTCACAAACATACAATTGAAGAAAACATCCTACATCCTACTAAACATCCTCACCACAACAAACTATTTGCATCGGTGTTTTATACAATACAAAAGATGTTCAACCAAATTAATTAAAAAAAGTAGCCTATGTCCTTCTCCAAGGTCCAGTCTATGTTTTTAGTGAATTTTCTCAAAATTTAGACATAGAAGCAAACAAACAAACAAAAAAACTCACATTCACATTCAAAATATTAGTGTGGATGAAAACCAGCCAACTCACCACCAGAACGCAGATCAGATGCCCCGGAATATACGCGGAAATTTTCTGTGCACTGAGATTTGCTCTAAAATCATGATGAAAACTAAAAACTACACTAAACTACAAACTAAAAACACTTGAAGGTAATGCGATAACATATTGGATATAAGTTCTGTATTGTATGATAAAGTTGATAGTATGACAATTGTCTTAAGTCCCTTGTGTATCAGGTTTTAAAATAAGTCCTTGGTGGTAAATTAATTTATTGGATCTACGCGAGAACATTATGTAATACAAATAAAGGCTTGTTACGTTTTGCTTAAGAGCGAAATATCGAATAATAATATCTTGATGAAATATTACGGAATGTTTACTTTTAATGTTTGATTTTGTTGTATTTCACAATAAAACGTTTACGGTCTGAATTATATTCAACTTAAAGATCTTGTTCCTGCAAAAGAATTACATTGTCATGAAAGTGTCTAGTAGAATCTAAGGGATTCTCGTTATAGAAACCAATTTCTTCAACTTTCGAAACAGATTTTAGGGTGATCAATCAGGAGAATAAATGGAATGGTATGATATACTTTTCAGCAATCATTACTTGCTGGTTGATGCACACTGCTGAGCAAAATAGTAAACTTGGTCTTGCTTATATTTCAATTAGGTCATATGTTAAAAGCCTTTCAAACGCCGACAAATTTTATCAATAATTTCCTTCGAAAAATATATCACAATTACGAGATACTCGTAGTATACAATGGTACGGATGTAACGTAAGAGGACATCACAAATTCATGTTTCAAACTCTTTCAACGGTAAAATACCCTACCAAAAATATTGTTTACTTAAAGCTTATTTATACAGTCAGTTACTTCCATGTTTACTCGTATAATTTTAGGATATTTCATTGATTACATGAGTGAAAGTGACATGTTTAAGCAAATAATATGCATGAAGGAATTAATGACTAAGATTATGCACAAAACGTATATGAGTAAATTGTTTAGCAAGGCAGTGATCACAGTGAATTGTTATCTAACCGGTGTAAAATTAAACTATATATTTATTTAGACTATTGGTAAGTTACAATTTAATATACAAATTCCATCTTGTCACAAATGTTTATGCTAGTTGCATTTGTTTTTGAAGTAAAATTTCTTTAGCACCATTGTGATTTGAAAATTCAATAAAACGAAAAAGCGACACCAAAAGAGACAAACATATTAATTAATTATCATAAATATGTTAAATAAAAAATAAAATAAAAATGTATCCTGCAAGAGAATGAGATAAAATACAAGTGTACAAAGTGTAAAATACAGTGTTTCGGCTGAAACTGATCTGTCAAATGAGGTTTAATTTTATTATCATAATTAATATCCGCTCGCTGATCAAACATGTACAGTTTCTTAAGTATTTATTATATAAGGGGAAAATTTCTCGAAATTTTCATACACCTCTAGCCTCTTGCAGAGATCAGAAGATACTTTAAGGTAAGTTTAATTAACTTAAATTATTACTGAAAATTTATTTAGCTGCTATGTATGACATTCGTGGACTACAAAAAAACCTTATTTGAGACATGGGTCTTTTTGAATTGCAATGATGTATTAACTTTTTGAGGTGCTAAAATATTGACCCAACGTAATTTAAATAAAAGACCAGAAGAAAACAGCAATCAGTCTCCGTAAGGACTATGTTATATCGCCGAAACTGTTCACGAACACAAAGAAAGAAGTTTTGAGGAGGCTAAGCTCTTCGCTTCAATTAAATCTAATTCATCTTCTAGACCTGTTGATTTCGGTATGAATTGGGAGAAAATATGTCACATGTCGATAATATTATTGTTGAAGTTGTGCAGGATTCTGGACAGGCGGTCCACTTTGGCAGGCATAACTTCGAAAGTCATTAGGAGATATAGTTAGTTTGGGCTGCATCATAATATTGCGAAGATCGAAGAAGATGCGAAGATGAACATCGCGTTGGTGGCTGAATTAGAACCCATGTCTGATTCTGGGATTGAACTGGCTGATTTTGTACTAGAATTATTGTTATATGCAGTTTTGTCACTTTTAAAGAATGTGCCAAAAAGTAGTCCATAAATACATAGCTCATATGTATTTTGATTTCATAGAAAATACTTAACCCACTGTTTAACTATCATAAGAACTTTTCTAATGAAGAGGGTTTATTATAAAAATCCAATTATCTGCCACCAACTATAATGAGATTTTCTTTTTTGACTTATTAACCTTAATTAACATTCTTTAGAAAGTATGATTCAGTTAAAATATAATTTGCTCTTGTTTCTTTTATACAAATGTTCTATACATTTTGAAATAAATATGACGGAACGTAAGAGAGAAGATTCTAGAAATATACCGAGCCTTAATAAGATTTAAGTAGCAACAACTGTTGTAGCTGCTGAAATATAGGTTGCTGATTTTTTTCCAACGTTTAAATCAGATAGCATTGTTTTAAAATCGAAAATATTTAGTACTAATCAGAAAAAAGATGGCAGAGAATACAAAAAAATGGTATTTAAATCTAAAGTGGATATTGTCACCGTTATTTAATTATTTAAGCACCAACATTAAGTTGGCAATATATAATTTAATTAGAAAGCTAGTTACCAAGTTTAAAGATATTTTACCACCTTCAACTGTAAATTTCAACGTTAATAGCTTTTGTTTCAAATTGTAAACGACATTCAACCCGAAGACTTTACAAAGAAAACAAAGAATATATCAGTATAGAATACTTAGTACACAATAAATATATTTTTAAATTTATTTTCAAGCAAATATTTATTATTCAATTCAAAACTGTGTCTACGAAACATGCTATAATAAAATTACTCAGAGTTTAATATTTTACTATTATATTTTCAACACGTTATAACTTTCAGCTGTTCTTTTTATATTAATAAACATTTAATGATATATGTAGATAATGATGCGATTTGCTGCGATATGGTGCTTGGCGTTCACGTGTGTTTATGCCGGTCATACACCTATAATACTATGTGGCAGACAATTGGCAGAAGCTCGAGCGATCCTTTGTTTGGGCGCTGAATTTACTAAGAGGAGCATGGGACTTCCGATGATGCGTAAGTATTGGTGTCATTTTTAAAGGCCTTATAACTTGGTTGGCAAATATAACTTGGTATAAGAATGTCGCCGATCTTTTTGAAGATAGACATCTATATATTATATACGAGTTAGGGTAGGAAGAGACCACTTCTTTCCACTTGCTACGATCCTTACATACTTGTTTCGCTTCGTCCACTTTCATTATTCCCTTCATACATGCCCTTCGGTTTAGGGTACTCTTGACCTGGCCTTTTTTCAAGACGTCCCTGATCTAGTCTCGAAACGTCCGCTTAGGTCTAGCCCTTCCAACACTTCCATTCACACTCGCCTTATATACTTTTTTCGTCAATCGTTCTTCAATCATTCTCTCAACATGGCCAAACCATCTCAGCATATCTTTCTCAATTATATATATATATATATATATATATATATATATATATATATACATATAACTATATTATGTACTTTGTGATATAACTAAGTAGTAACTAATAACTGTCTTACTTTTCACGGAAACTTGGAAGACAGTTATCCGCTCACTTCATCATAATCGTACATATTTACATCATACTTATTTAAATAGCCGATTCATTGGTAATTTTTCACTTACGTTGATTAATTGATCGTTTTCACCAACAAACAATTATAACAATTGTCTGGAAAGTATTTATTAAATGTCACGATAGTAGAAGAAAGTTTAAAACTTGTTTCAAAGGACGTTGTTCTTTAAGGTAGTCATTATTTTCAGCTGAATTTGTAAATCAAAAGGACTATGAAGTTGAAATTCCCTGGACTGGCGTGCATGGGACATTAGAAACGAGGTGGCCACGACTCAAGCGACAGGGTCTAGCCGATGAATGCTGCTTGAAGCCGTGTACCGCTGACATCATTCTGAGTTATTGTTAAAAAATATATTTGAGTAATGATTTTAAGTACATACTCATGAATTCCTGATTAAATATGTCACTCTTGATTCTGTTTATAATTTTGACGTAATCATATCTAGTTTAGAACTCCTTACATCGTGTCATTGTGAATTAAATACTAGGTATATATATAAACCCGTAAAATCTAGTTACAAATGCTGTTTAGCGGTGAAAAATCACATCACACCAGGCGAGAAAACTGCGTAAGCGATGCATGACATGTAGGGTTCTAACCTGAGACCTCCAAATTGATTTCCAAATGTAATACGGCTGAGTTACAAAGTAAATCATCATCATCATCATCTAAGCGCAGTATCCCGGTTGCAACCTAAATTTCGTTTCGGTGCCCGGGGTCCGCTTCCCGACTTTTCCTACCAGGTAAATATTTGTATGAAATAAACTTATTTGTAATTTCGCAAACTGCATTTATAGTTTTATTAAAAATAAATTTAATTTAATTTACTATTAGGTACTGTCAAATATGCTTAATTTTCGTGTCCGACTTTACTTTAGGAACTAGATGGATACTTAGCACAAGTTTTTATGGCCGAATGCCGTTTTTCACATAGTCCTTAAGAGTCTTGTTCCAGAGCTTCATTTGTTTAGCTGGATGCACCACTTAGCAGGTTAAAGTTAGGCAGGTTAAGTTTCTGGTTGGACCATGGATTTCAAGAAATATTTTGGGAATTTTTCAGCAATCTTGGTCATATATAAGTTATAAGAATAAACTGAAAAAAAAATTCTAAGAAAATAAAAACACTCATTTAAAGTCTGTAAAACACTATTTTGATTTTATATAACACCTACGTAAACCTAAGAAAATATTATGATAAAAGTATTTCAAAGGTTCATCATATCATTTAAATACGAGGAAAAAAGTTATCAAAAATAATAACGAAACCTTTAAGACATAATGAGGAAATACTTAAGAGTTGAAACGAGAAATTTCCTTCGAAATAATTTTATTAAGAACAGTTTTACCCCGCTGGTATTGTCGCAATGCGAAAAGTTAGCGTGCTCAGTTCTAAAATTTTGCACTAAAGTATTTTGTACTGGGAAAATTACGACAGAACATTTTTTGATAACAAAATAACATCGATATATTAAGCAATGCATTTATTTTAAATATCAGATTTATTTATACGACCTACAGGTATTGTATTCCCAGAAGTTTGAAAAACGAATGTTATTTATAGTTAGAACTGTGTACATTGTATGGTATATGTATATTGGTTAGTACATTTTGTTACAACAGTTTGCCTTTTTAAAGCGTACAATATTTATAAAGGTATTTTTAAGTTTAAATCATTAGAAAATAATAGTAACATACTCATTTATTTGCATTTATAATTTTGTTATATCTAATTGTTTTATTAACTTGGAACACAAAACATATAGTTTTAAATTAATTTTGACAAAGAAGAAAAAATAATTTAGAAGTCATTTATCAATTAATAATGTAATATGTACCTATCAATTTTTTATGTCAATTTCATAATAATTTGCTCTTAATTAAGAAAATTGTCCTTCAGATATTCATCTAAGTTATAATACGACTTCTCAATTAACATTTGTTTCAATTTGTTTTTAAAAGTATGTTCCGAATTAATATCTAGTAGCAATTTGGGCAACTGATTATATATTCTGGGGGCCATACAAAATATGCTTTTGTTTAGGTAAGTCGTATTACTAGGTGGGCAACAAATATTGTTTTTTTTTTATTGCTATAGGACAACAGACAGGCTGACGGCCCATTTAGAATTTAGCAGTTACCGTTGCCTATGGACGTTTGCAACGCCAGTGGCATCGCGAACACGCTGCTGTCCCATAAGGGTACAGGAACTTGGGTCACTAATGCGTTTTGATGGCGATTCATTATAAATTTATTAAATAGATGCATATTATTTCTTATAAACATTATTACTTCATAGCACAGGCGGATTAAACGTTGAAAGCGCCGTAGGCAAGCATCTCATCGACGCCCCTATATTAAAAATAACTCTTACTATAGTTTCACTGAAACCGCTGTAGCGCACCTTAGGAAAACGTGGTGAGATGGGGCCTAGGAAAAAAGAGCATGAGTTTTACATGAGATCGATATTGTCGGACAGATCTTATGATTTCGGTTTACAATATTTTAAAGGTACGACTGGCATGTAAACCCCAAAATTACGAAATTCCCTACAAAATAATTTCTGGATTTCCACGCCAGTTGTATGAATTAATTTATTGAATAGGAAAAAAAATTAATTAATATCTCATTTATATACTTAAATAACTTTAATATACAGTATTATTATAGTTACTCAATTCGACCTCTATAGTATAATTATGTATATAGTGGCCTAGGCGTCTGCCGTTAGCGCGGAAGGTCCCGGATTTCTTTCTCGGTCGGGGAAATTTTGGAAACGAACGTCGCCGTGAATTGTCTGGCGCTTTCATTAATTTTAAGAATTTATTAATACTTGGTAAATAAAAAAATCAAGTTATGAATTATTTATTTAAACACTGATACAGGGTGAAATTTTACCACTACCCGAATTTTTATGTATACTTAGAGTGAGTGAGACACTCTGGTAACTTAAAGTTAAGATATACTTTGAAATAATTGAATTATTTGCAGAAATTATTTAAAGTAAAAAATTAAATAAAATTATAATGGTATGTATGTAAAAGCCATTCAGTGCAATATATTCTTGTGTTTCGTTATTGCTATCTCACTTGGCTGGGTCACAATTCACAATAAACAGTTTATTTCGCGACTGCAACTGCCTCTCAACTTCTACTGCTGGTGAAGTAGGCAGCGTAGGCACGCACAAATTTTATGGTTGTTTATAACTAGTAAGAATTTTTCATTGCATAGAGTCGGCAGCAGACACACTTTGGATTGCCTTAGAAGATTCAGAATCATCACTTTAATTTTGTTAAAAATGTCTCAATATTTTTCGTGTGTTTTATTACATTTTGATATTTTTCTCCTTGGCCTTCCTTTTATATTCTGCACCACTAGGTTTTTTCTTTAATTCACTCATTCTTTGAGTAATAAACAAACAATTTATGGACTAATTAAAAACACACATCGCAGCGAGATCGTCAACAAAAAGCGCGCGTAACCAACAACAAAAAGTTGAAAGTCGTGTCACTCTCCACTCATTCCTTCGCGTCGGACCACTTAGCTCCCACCCCCGCGCCGCTCCCTCGACCCCGCAATTTTAGAAGCAGGAAGAATAGTTTTATTGTGTAAGTAGGTGGCTTACTTACTACCGCAATTAATTTTATGATATTTTGTTTTCTTATTTTTTACAATTCCGCCCGCGCGCCCCTTGTACCCTCGCGCCCCTAGGCACATGCCTAGTTTGCCTTAAGGATAATCCGCCTCTGCTTCATAGATATATAAACGTTACCACGTAACTCTACCGAGTTTAATCATTTATTTTAGGAAAATAAGGCTTACAACTTACAATTTGCTTTAGATTAAATATGGACCTTATAAACCTTTTTTGTGTTTTAAATACAATATCTTTAGCTGTTGAATTACAATAAAATAATATACCATATCCTAATAAAAATGTCACATTGCCATTATATGCAATAATAACAGTAAATAAGTTGGTTTTTAGACAACTTGCGTAAAGCGTATGAGTATAAGGTTTTCATGTTAGTTTATTTATTTGCAGAATATAGTTAGTTAAGATGTTACAATTTTTATATATTGTTTGAGTTACAGTTATTGTTTGTGCAAACTCTTATGTTGATTATATAATTATGTATCTGTAATAAATAACTTTTAAGGTTATATTGACTGCCTAAAACACAATCGATGAATGTGTAAGAATTAATAAGTTGAAGATCATTAATTTAATTACATATTTTAGTTCAGTAATAATTTTAGTTAGTTTTATTCATTAATTATTTCATTTTTATATTCGAAAAATTCATTCATTGTATAGACATATTAGTCTAGAGAGTTAGTATAGAAAATTGGTCCAATAAGCATTCATGACTACCTCGTGGCGTAGCGGCTAACGCAAATCAGTATGCTTGTGGAAGTCACGGGTTCGATTGCCGTCTCGCGTCTGGGTGTTTAAGTATAATATGTATTTATTTACATAAAAGTATATCAGTTATCTAGTACCCATAACACAAGTGCTTTGCAACTTAGTTGGGGACTACAAAGAAGGTGTTGAATGAAATGTCCCAATATATTTATTATTTATTAATTTTAAATTGAAATAAGTCAATTGATAAGTCAATTAAATTTTATGGAAGCCATATAGTGTTGAATGAAGAATAGTTAAGCGTAAAAAAAATTATAGCATGATCCTGGGTTCCGTAGTTGTCTTTAACTAATAAATATAACATTTTCCACATAAGTAAGGGTGCTTTAATCTTCTGAAAGTTCAAAAGCAAATCATGCCATAAAGCTGATATCGCCAACATTTACATATTACTATTAAGTATACTTTTTTTTTTTGGTCTCGGGGAAAAACCTCTCTTGACGGGGTCCCCCGGCCCGGGGGGACCGAGGGATATGTGGGACTCCGGGAAAGATGATTGGCCATCCGACTACCCACTAAAAAACCCCGCTGTTCTCCTATCGCCTACGCCCGGGCCCACGGATATATGGCCTGCCGATCTCGTGGCCCGGGCCGGCGCCGGCCCGCCCTTTGTCTTGAGGCGGGCCCCTTCTAAAGTGTTGGCGCCAGGGGATCAGGGTTTCGTCCCCCCGGCGCTCTCCTAACAACTCTAGGAGTTGAGGGGGGCCGCGGAACAGCACGCAGCCCTCACCCTCGCGGCAATAGTGCGGGCGGCGGGTCCTCCCCCGAGGGGCCGCCCGCGGCCGCTTTTTACGGCGGCCGGAGGTCGTTACTGATCCTCCGGCGCCGCCGGCGTGGCCTGCGTTGGCGGGAGGGGAGTGTGGTGGTCAACTCCCGCTTCCGCTCCGCCGCCTCCTTTGCGGACATGACTGCCTCGCAGAAGGAGGCGACGGCCGTCCATCCAGGATCGCCCCCGACCATGGACAGAACCAGGGCCGGGAGCGACAGGTCCACGCCGATTTGGGCGACGAGGGCGCGGCGCTCCTCGCGCCACGCAGGGTACACGGCGACAGTGTGGTTCACCGTGTCCTCCTCGTCGCCCGCGCCACAGTGGTGGCACCCCGACGTCATCTCCCGCCCTATGCGACACAGGTACCTCCCAAAGCAACTGTGCCCCGAGAGGACCTGCGTCAGGCGGAAGGTCAGGGCGCCGTGGCGCCTTTCCAGCCATTCGGCCAGGACGGGCCTCACCGCTTCGATGGTGGCGAGGCCCGCGCTGGGGTGCGCGAGGCGCTCTTTCCACTCCACCATGAGCACCTCGTCGCGCAGCTCCGCCCGCTTTACCTCAACTTCGCGAGGCGCGGGGCGAGAGCCACGCTCGGCCGCGTCCCGGCGCCACCGGTATAATAGCGCCAGGACCCGGGCCTCGAGGTCCCATGGTGGGAATCCGGCCAGCAGGGAGGCCGCTTCGAAGGACACCGTGCGGTATCCCCTAATCGCCCTGACGGCCAGGACGCGCTGCGGCCTGCGTAGCAGCGCCGTCGTTTTGGCCGTCAGGCGATCCGCCCAGATTGGGGCCCCGTAAAGGGCCATCGACCGCACGGTTCCCTCGAAGAGTCTGCGGCACACTGCGCCCGGCCCGCCAACGTTCGGCAGCAAACGGGAGAGTCCCGCCGCCGCCCGAACTTATACTACCTCATCATCATCCAAGCGTTATGTCCTGGTTGCAACCTAAACTTTCGTTTCGATGTCCGGGGTCCGCTATTAAATATACTACCTATTGTAGAGTAAAGAACAATTGTGGATTTATTGGATAATACCGTCATATGTTTCTAGAATTTTCTAAGCGGGCGGTCAGCCTGTCTGCTGTCCTATAGCAATAAAAAAAAGAATATATTTCCTATATTTATTTATTTATTTCAACAATGATCAAATACAGCACAAATTTCAAACTTACATACTAATATATAAAGAACAGGAAATTGGCCAAATAAGATCACACTTTGTAGACTATATACAAAAGAAGACATAATAAAAAAAGTAAATAGCATGAAATATTAATTTGAAATTTTACAAAAAAGTAAAATACAATTTCAAGAAAAAAAACAAACAAACATAATTTACGGAGAAAAATAAATTACGCATTGCCACACAGAATTACTAATAAAGAGGGTATTTAAATATAATGTGAGTGCGGAATGTTGTGTTTTGTGTAGTGTGAGAGTGAATGAATGAATAAAAAGTGAAAGAGTGAGGGTACAATGTTACGAATTATATATAATGTGATTTCTTAACAAACTTGTTGGTATCTAAATAAATGAAATAAAAAAATATTTAAGTTGACGTGTTGCTAGAGAATTTGTTCTGCTTATTCTCTTTAGAATCCTCACACACATTGTAAGATGATAATGTTAATTTAGATTAAAAATAATTATAAAATACAAGATATTTGACTTTTAAATTAAAAATTATATCTGTTTTTCTAAATATACTTTTGCTCTTCCAACTTTTACTGTCAACACGAATTGGGTATTTCGGAGTATATACATGAAATTATAAAGTATTCAAACTTATGAATTTTTATTGAATTACCCGACTTTTACGTCTGGGATCCTTTCTGATTATATAAGAGATGAGTTCAAGGCTTCAGATCAAGAACTATCATGAACGTGATTTGAATAGTGATTTACGGAACGCTAACCCTACAGATAAATAAATACATATACTGGGACAATTCACAAGACGCCATCAGTCCTAAAGTAAGTAATATAACACCTGAGTTATGGGTACTAGGCAACTGATATTTTATTTCTTTTTTTATCTTTACATCTTTTTTGTCTGTATTCTTTTAAAATATATACATACATATAATCACGCCTCTTTCCCGTAGAGGTAGGCAGAAACCACTTCTTTCCACTTGCTACGATCCTTACATACTTGTTTCGCTTCGTCCACTTTCATTATTCCCTTCATACATACCAGTCTCCCGATAACACTGATACACTTTATTGACAGCAGAGAGGCTTACATGCAATCTTGCAGCCACAACACGCTGACTATGCCCTGCACCCGCCTAGGTCTTCCAACCCTTCCCCTTCCCTTCCAACACTTCCATTCACACTCGCCTTATACACTTTTTTCGTCAATCGTTCTTCATTCATTCTCTCGACATGGCCAAACCATCTTAGCATAACTTTCTCAATTTTTGTCACTACATCTTCTTTCAGACCACAACGTTTCCTTATCTCACTATTTCTTATCCTGTCACTCAGTTTAACTCCTGTCATACTTCTTAACGCTCTCATCTCAACTGTATTTATTCTGCTTTCATGTTTCTTCTGCCATACCCAACTTTCACTTCCGTACATGAGTGTCAGAACCAACACCCCCTTATGCACAGCCAAACGAGCCTTGTTAGACATCTTCCAACTGTTCATAAAGGAGTGCAAAGCTCCATTCACCATGTTTCCTGCATTCACTCTTCTTTCAATATCACTCTCACACTTTCCATCTCTTGTAAACTTTAAACCCAGATACACAAACTCATTCACCTGTTCAATTTGTTAATCTTCAGTTACAATATAGCAGTCTGTCACTGTTTCATCTTTGTCTATGAGATATATTTTTGTAAATGTGGAGGTGGGCACTGAAATCCAGCGCTGTGTATCAACACAGCACCATGCTAAGTGCTTTGGCCGAGAAGAGACGTTAATTTCTATAGAAGTTATATTTATTTTTGTTTATTTTATAAAATAATAATAAATATATTGGGATATTGCACACAACCCCATCTAGTCCCGAACTATGTTATGCTATGGTATGAACTATGCTATGGGTACTAGATAACTGATATACTACATATTTAATTTTTTTTGTATAATAATACATAAACGCCCAGATGCAAGATGGAATCAGATCCGTGACCTCTGCAAGCGTAAAGAAGTGCGATAGCCGTTACGCCACGGAGATCATCACATTAGGCAGTAATTAATCTTTGAATAAATTAAATAAAATACTAAATTCATCATTATAACTACATTATTTTCAGCCGCTGTTTTCAAAAAAAATAACGAAGCAAAAGACGTAGCCAGCTGAAAATCTAGTATAATATTATGTGGTGCGTTTGACAAAACACTCGTAGCGTTTTATTGTTCCAAACAATACAGGCTCCTGATATTGACATTTGAAGGAGAAGCTAAACAAACTCATATTGGATTTTATTTCAATGAAATTTGGCCAAAATTTAAATTACAATTATCGATGTGAAATATGTTTTTTATTACACTAATAGTATACTAATTATTGTTAGTCATAAAAATGTTTTATTTTTTTATGCTGAAGAACAGCAAACAGGTTGACCCATTTATTAATAAGCACATATAGTTACTGTGCTTATAGATGTTTCCGACGTCATGGGCATCGCTATCATGCGGTCGTCCACGTAGGGAATCTGTAACCCGGGTAACTTATGTCGAAATACAACACAAGGTTATTATAGCGGCATATTTAGGGACCAGGGGTGGTTGTCAATAAAGACGGACTTGGAGCCGTACCACCTACTCGTAGCTAGGGATGTTTTGTCGCCTCTTACTACAGACCGCACCAAACCGCAGGGGTCAATATACTCCGTCCCTACACGGAGAAGAAGGAAAAGGTACTTTATAATAGTATAGTAAAGTATACTTTATGATAGTTGTCAAAATTAGTTATATTTATATATTTTCTTTGATTAATTAAGCGTAATATTAACATAATATATGTAATAAACAACTTTATTATTATTTGAAATATCGATTTAAAAAGACTTTTCTTGCACAACAAATATCATTATTAGTTACTTTGATAGATTTTGATAGATACATTTTGTGGTAACAATTTTATTGCTGTACATATTGTTGTAACCCCAGGGTAATGTCGAGAGAAAAATCCGAGAACCAATGTTAATGTGGCAGTGAAACTTTCGAGCTAATTATCAGAATAATTATACCTAGAAGCTGTGTTTATTGTTTAAATTAAGTCCTAAAATGTATAAAATGTTAGCTAAGACAATATCCCCGTCTCGTTCTGATTCCGATAATCTACCATTATTATTACCTAATAATTGTTATTCCTATTTTAAGCATTGATTTTGATTATAATAATATATTATGACTCAGCTAATTATAAATAACATTTTCTATTTTAATCAGCTTGAATTGTTTATTTGCCCAACTGCGCAAAAGGTAGGATTTCATTTTAACGAGAATTTTATGAAATAGTTGACTGATTCAACAAAATTCTCTCATAGACATGAAACTCGTTGACATCATTATTTAGAGCTTACAGAACAGATTAAAAAATATCTATAGACGTAACATTGCTTTGAAATATTATATTATTTTAGCTTATAATAAATGATAATAATATCTGACTGACTGTCCCACAGCTGAGCTTGGGCTTCTCCTTAGATAGAACCGACATGCTACCCGCCACGCTTGTATGAGGCGGATTGGCCAGTTTCACATATAGGTAGGTCTGTGATCTCGGTATGAAGGTTTTCTCACGATGTTTTCCTTCACCGTCTGTGCATGGTAATTACGGAGTATTAGATATAGCGAGTCTCAGATAGGTATACCGCTTAGCGGACACCATTAAAGCTCCATTGAGAAGATGACTTTGTAAATGGCTGATCTAAATTTAAAAAATATACTACATATATATCTATACTACTATTATAAAGAGGAAAGATTTGATTGTTTGTTTGTTTGTTTGCTTTGAATAGGCTCCGAAACTACTGACCCGATTTAAAAAATTCTTTCATTGTTGGGAAGCTACACTATCCCCGGGTGACATAGGCTATATTATATTTTCAAAAAAATTAGGGATCCTTACTAAAACTCCAATAATGTAACCCAAAGTGTAAAAAAATTACCTAAAATATTATTTAAATCGCGTGCGTTGCGAAAACTATTGATGATAGAATAAAATAATGTACTACAACTTTGCAGAACACATCATTATTTACAAAAAGTGTCGCGACAGCATATGTCTAACTATTATAGTTATGCCACAATAAGTGTTCTTTTATTTTAAAAATTTAATTGAATTGCCGCCCCTAGAAAAGGCTCTTTATTAGGATCTTGGTATTAATCCTTATCAAAATAAATTACTTCATATTCAAAACTGTTTCAATACCTTTATATAACTTTTTGAATTATTCAATTCGGATATTCCATTCGAAAGATATCACGAGTTTAAAAATGTAAGTATTAGAAAAATGTTGCGTGGTAGCCGCTCACCCTGTTCGGCTAGCTAGGCAGCACCTTATGCAATGTAGGCGTGCGTCACTGGGGTTTTTACAAAAATTAGAATACTTATTAAAAAATAACGAAAAATAAATAAAAAGTAATAACAAAAAAAATCATTAAAATAAAAGCTCAGAAATAATAATATTCAAACTTTCTTTATAATTTTATTTTTTTAGTAACCTGACGCAAATAGAAGGGTTTGCCCTCAGGGGCGCTCCTCTGTCCGAGGAGTGCACGGGTGTGCGTACCCGAGGTGCCCGAGCATCCGTCGCTTCACTCCCCTCTCCGTTCGAGGCGACAGAGTCCTACCTTTCTTTCCGTCTACCTCTTACATCCTTTCCAACTTAGCTCTCTGTTCGTGGCGTGGTCCCCGGTGGGATGGTTGCGAATACTGATTGGGGTCCCGGGTTCTACCCTGGGACCTGATTTGGTAGTCGAAACCATGCCTATTTCGACTGCGCCTGCACAGAGAGTGTTCCCGGGGCGGGAATTGCATCCTCGCTGTCGGTTAGTCTTGCTGGGCCAGCTACGACGTCCTTTACGACGACTCTGCTTTTTCTGGAGTGTCGTCTGGTAGTCGTACCCACGCCTGACTAGCACGCGACGGGGATGCGAGTCCCGTCCGGAATTGGCCGCGGACCTGTCGCTCCCGGCCCTGGTTCTGTCCATGGTCGGGGGCGATCCTGGATGGACGGCCGTCGCCTCCTTTTGCGAGGCAGTAGTGTCTGCAAGGGAGGCGGCGGAACGGGAGCGGGAGTCCGCCACCGCACTCCCCTCCCGCCAACGTAGGCCGCGTCGTTGGCGCCGGAGGGCGGGCAACGATCTCCGGCCGCCGTAGAAAGCGGCCGCGGGCGGCCCCTCGGGGAAGGATCCGCCGCCCGCACTATTGCCGCGAGGGAGAAGGCCGCGTGCTGTTCCGCAGACCCCCTCAACTCCTAGAGTTGTTACAAGAGAGCGCCGGAGGGACGAAACCCTGACCCCCTGGCGCCAGCACTTTAGAAGGGGCCCGCTTTAAGACAAAGCGTGGGCCGGCGCCGGCCCGGTCCACGAGATCGGCAGACCATATATCCGTGGGCCCGAGCGTAGGCGATAGGAGAACAGCGGGGTTTTTAGTGGGTCGAACATCTTTTCCGGAGTCCCTTATATCCCTCGGTCCCCCCGGGCCGGGGGAACCCGTCAAGAGAGGTTTTTCCCCGAGACCGAAAAAAGAAGAAGGGTTTAATTTTTGATTTTTTGTTAAATACCCGTGCGAAGCTGGGACGGGCTGCTAGTTTAGAATAAACGTAATTGGATGACAGTTTAGTTTAAATCAATAATATCGAAAATTGTTTATATGGAAATCAGAAGTCTGTTTTCATGGAAAAGATTCTGAGGACCTCTCCAGTTCTTTTTTAGAGCGTTGTCTGTTTATTTAAAAATATGAAAATTACTTTTTCGTTATTACTTCTGGCCTGAGTCGGGGAGATCCCTTTTAATTCCTAAATCCCTATTTACCTTTAACACAAGCAAAATTATTTAGACAACTTAGTCATTATTATCTTCAGATCTTTTTAGGGTTTAGGTGCCTGGTAGCTCAGTGTTATACACACTCGAAGATAAATCTAAAGAAGGAAGAGGTCTCGGGTTCGAATTTTGCGATAGCATGCACAGTTTATTTCACCTAACGTGCGTGTTATAGCATAATTATCATAAACCAACGGTGAAATTAAACATTGTGAGGAAAACTGCAGGGTTTTATGTTTTTTTTTTGTTGTAATCATTATGTCTAATAACTCCTAAATCGAATAATGAACGAAATTTACATAGATATAACATACTATTTGATTAAGAGAAATATTTTATGATGAAACTTCACCTAGACTTTAACCGTTAAACAATAATGGAGTTGTGGGAACCTTGCCTATTCATCTCACAAGAAAACAAATAGAGACAAGAAATATAATAGTGACACGGAACTTTCGTTTTTAGAACGCCTCTTAACAAATAGGTGCCACCGCCAGCAACCAAAGAATTATTAATCTATTATGGTACGGTTTTTAAATTTCGTTTACAATACACGTAGAATTTACTAGGTTTTTATCTGTGCAGGGGCGGAGAAAGAATACTAACCTCTGCGGCCGGGGTCGGCCTGTCGTAAAAGCCGACAAAACAAGCCCTAGCTACGTGGTAGGGCCTCAAGCCCGTCTGGATGGCGACCACCTTTGGTCTTAAGTATACAGCCATAATAACCTTGTGTTGTGTTCCGGCATCAGTGACCCAAGTTCCTGTACCCTTATGGGACAGCAGCATGTTCGCGATGCCACTGGCGTTGCAAACACCCATAGGCGACGGTAACTGCTAAATTCTAAGCGGGCCGTCAGTCTGTCTGCTGTCCTACAGCAATAAAAAAATCTATAATAATATTACCTACTGGAAAAATTATAAAAGCGTAAAGCAGTAGGTACTTCTAGATAAGTATATTATTACTAGAAGTAGATGAAATAAACTTATTTGTTGAGATAACAGGTGGGTAACCGCGGGTAGCTCGGGGCGGTGCGATCATATTACACACGCGTGAAGAAATGACTGTAATTACGTGCCGACTTAGAGGTGCCTTGAGGGTGCTCCCTAGAGATTGGAGACGTTTAAGGGGTAGCAGCTTAGCGTTGACGGCACATATAAGGGCTAACGATCAGTCTATTACAACATAAGGGAAGGTAACTTTATACAATGAAATATTTTTGTATCTAAAGGTTAACTTCTTCTCCGGTATACGTATAGATGTGCTTAGTACATTTTTTGTCGTGCGTACTTCTGTACTGATTTTCTTATTTTCGTAATTTTGTAACTATATTCATAAATTTATTGTTATACCGCTTATGTAATAAATCTTGTATTTGCAAAAATACATTACTATTTAACATTTCTTATCTGAAGGCACTTTTGTACACTATTATAAATTCACCATACAAATTAGACTTCTATAGACTGTTTAGAAATTTTCGAGAGGGAATATATATTTAAATGTAAACTAGAACTGAGGGTAGGCTAAAATAATTTAATATTACTCATTGACGATTGTTGTATTTCTTAGTTGATAAAAAAATTGCTGAAAAGAGATCAAAACGTAATAAACGAGCTCCAAATCAGTAAAATAGTATACACTTACCATTTTTCATTAAAATATTTAATAATAATAACTGTGAAAATTTAGGAAAGTATGAAAATAGGTAAGTTACTCTAATTACCACGCTTTGCAAACTTTAAATGCAAACTTAGAAGTTTAAAAGCTGAAAACAAATCTTTTCGGAAGTTTTATCCGTACATGGGTGGAGAAAGAATATTGACCTCTGCGGCCGGGGTCGGCCTGTCGTAAAAGGCGACAAAACAACCCACCCTAGCTACGTGCTAGGGCCCCAAGCCCATCTGGATGGTGAACACCTTTGGTCTTAAGTATGCCGCCATTAGTTAAATTTATTACTTTGTGTTGTGTTCCGGCATTAGTGATCCAAGTTCCTGTACTCTTATGGGACAGCAGCATGTTCGCGACGCCACTGATATTGCAAACACACATAGGTGACGGTAACTCCTAAATTCTAAGGGGGCCGTAAGCCTGTCTGCTGTCCTACAGCAATAAATAATTCAAGGATACTTTAATTAAAGTTCTGATTTATATCATCAACATTTTTATTCTTTGTTGAAAAGGCACTTTGACTAAAGAATCTCATTTTCGTACAGAATTATCTTGAGCTTTTACAGACTTTCTTAATGTGTAAAATTCCATTCCAATTGTGAATGAGCTCATTTTACAATTTACTAAAAATATGTTGTTTAAGTACAAAACGTAATTTTAGTCAAAAATATACTTCTCATGAAAAATCGAAACACTACTGCAAGTATTTTTCAGGCGGCATTTAAATGAAACAGAGGATTGATGTCATTAAAAATATATAGCTGGCAGATTAGGCTACAAAATGGTGTAACGAGAATACTAAATTTGAAGATAAATTTACAAATTTTCATCAAACAAATGAATGTAGAGATTGTGTTCAATGTGTATTATAATTATATTCCGTGGGATTTTCTGCACTTAATATTTACATTTTGTTGCATAAATTATCTCTTTTTTTTTAACTGAGCTCTGAGCTGAGTTGAGCGTGATTGTTAACTAAGCTCTGTTATATCCTACCAAAGAGATCTTTTCCTAAACAAATGGATACCTCGTCCACAGAAGCTGTCCAAGTCGTGGCGTTGCTGGATGCAGGGCATAGTCAGCGTGTTGTGGCTGCACGATTGCATGTAAGCCTCTCTGCTGTCAATAAAGTGTATCAGCTTCATCGGGAGACTGGTATGTTTACTCGCCCTCCAGGATCTAGTAGACATCGCGTCACGATTGAGCAAAATGGTATATTGTGTCAGTTCTCTAATAAATCACCACTTTAACTCTACGAGAATTGACTGTAAGCGATTCTACCATAAGAAGAAGATTGGCTGAGCATGGCATGAAACTTTATAAATCAGCTAATGGCCTAAAATTTACTGTAGAACTGTAGACTACCGAAGAGCACGCCTCAACTTTGCACTTGAGCACTTAAATTGTTCATTTACCTTCAATGGAGCAAAGTTCTCTTTTCTGACGAGAGTAAGATCATGCTGTATGGTAATGACGGAAGAAAGAAGGTGTTTCGAAAAGAGGGAGAGCGTTTTGCACAGTTCTGCATTGAAGAAAGAGTCAGTTACGGTGGCGGTTCACAGATGGTTTGGGGAGGCATAATCGCCAGTAGAAAACCGAACATGCGTTTGTATTTGGCCCTCGGCTACCATCATTAAATGGGTCACATTACATCGAAGAGTATCTGGCACCTCATGTGGTACCCTACGCACATTTAATAAAATTGGCCAATGGGCCAAAACTTCATTTTTGTGCAGGACAATGCCAGGGCTCATACCGCAGGCATTGTAAATGAATACCTGAGTGAAGTTGGTATTGCGGTTATAGGCTGGCCAGCAAGAAGCCCGAATGTGAATTCCATAGAACACCTATGGGATGAGTTGAAGAGACGAGTCAGAGTGAGAGATCTTGCTCCGGAGACGCTTGGACAGCTTAAAACAGTTATGCAAGAAGAGTGGGACAACGTTCCACAACACAAGATTGTGACGCTTATCCATTCCATGAGCAACCGCATAGAAACAGTGAGAAGAGCCCAGGAGGAAATACGAGATACTGAATAAACGTTTTTTAACATTTTTCTGTTTTACACATTTGTTTATAACATTTAATAATTTCTTCTTAAAGGGTAAAAACATGCCTTTTGAACAAAACACAATAGCTAAAGAAATTTAATTTTTCTTTGAAAAATTAATATTCGTTAAATGATACCTTATAATATCCACAATTAACTGACATTATTTATATTTTTGATTAAATGTAAAAAAAATAATAAACTTTTGATGAGAAGTGTATTAACGAACAAAAATAGATAGAACTGTTGTTTAATGTTAGGTACAAGGACGATGAATTATCATCCAAATATAGAATCCTGATTGCATCAATTTGTGACATTTTTTCCTTTTATGTCTAGATAATTCTTCTTCCTGCCCTTATTCCAACTATGTGGGGTCGGCACAACATGTTCTCTCCTTCCACTCTCCTCTGTAAGCTGTCTTCTCAACATTCACACCCTTTTTCATCATATCATCTTTTACGCAATCCATCCATCTTTCCTTTAGTCTACTTCTCCTCTTATATCCATTCACTCTAATTTCTAGCAGCCTCCTTGTTACATGACGCTCCTTTTTTTGGATTATATGGCCATACCAGGCTAACCTATTACTTTTCAGCTTCTCAATCCCTGGAGCTACTTTCAAACTTCCCCTAATATACTCATTTCTAATTTGATCCATTTTTGTAAATATAAAAAATTTATGTCTAGTTGACAACAGCCCGCAACAATGACAACAGCCCGCAACATATCCCTCTTAGGCTTAGATATGCCCCTAGAGGTAACGTAAAATATATCCGCCACGCTTGTCCCAGACGAATTGATATACCGGTGATCTCGGTATGCAGATTTTCACGTGATGTTTCCCTTCGCCACCGGTAGAGGGCAATTATGTTATAATATGCATATTAGGCGAGAAAACTGCATAAGCCGAGAATGCCACCGTGGGATTTCTAGCCGCGTCTTTTGAGTTGGTCTCTAACTGTGATAACACTTGTTTATGGCGCATTTAAGTTTATTAAGTTCTCTACGTGCAGGGGTGGAGTAAGAATACTAACCTCTGTGGCCGGGGTCGGTCTGTCGTAAAAGGCGACAAAACAACCCCAGCTACGTAGTAGGGCTCCAAGCCCGTCTGGATGGCGACCCCAGGTGTATAAGTATGCCGTCATTTGGAACCCGAGAGGAGCAAAATCCTATCATATCCCTACAGCTGTCTCCAGTCTTTTTACCTTAACCTACCGCAAAGGTTGTGTCCCGGCTTCGTGGAAAGTGGCTCATGTTCACCCTGTTCCCAAAAAGGGTGACCGGACAGATCCGTCCAAGTACAGACCTATAGCGATAACTTATTTGTTGTCAAAGGTGATGATGGAGCGGATTATCAACGCACAGCTCTTGGGTTACCTGGAAGATTCCCAGCTGCTAAATGATCGCCAATTCGGTTTTCGGCATGGTCGGTCTGCTGGGGATCTTCTGGTTTACCTAACCCACCGTTGGACTGAAACCGTTGAGAGCAAAGGAGAATCCCTGGCTGTTAGCCTAGACGTCGCTAAGGCCTTCGATTGACTTTGGCTCTTCTCGCCAAGCATCCATTTTACGGGATGTCTTGGAGTTTTTGCACTTGGCTATCTAGCTTTCTGGCTAAGCGCAGCATTAAGGTCGTTGTTGACGGTTGCTGCTCCAGCCTATCAATACTGATGTTCCCCAGGGTTGTGTACTCATGCCGAGGCTATTTATTCTGCATATAAATGATATGTTGTCGATAGATAGTATTCATTAATATGCAGATGATAGCACCGGATATATAAGGTATACTGGTCGTGTAAACCTCTCTCCTGCGGTTTTGGAAGAAAGTCAAGTCAAACTTGTGTCTGAAATAGAGAACTCTCTGGAGAGAGTCTCTGAATGGGGACCGACAAAGCCTTGTCCAGATAAACCGCTCGAAGACGCAAGTTTGCGTATTCTCTGCCAAGAAATCCCCATTCGCACCTGCGCCACAGTTTCAAGGAACTCCTCTTTTTATCTCAAGCAGTATTGGGCTCCTGGGTGTCGATATCATGAATGATGTAGTTTAGGGGACATTTGGGAAGTAAAGTTTAGTTTGCCTCCAAAAAACTAGGTGTGTTAAACCGGTCCAAGCAGTGCTTCATTCCAAGGCAACTGCTTGTGCTATACAAAGCACAGGTCAGGCCACATATGGAGTACTGCTCACATTTATAGGCTGGAGCACTGGCCTGTCAGCTCAGTCCCCTAGACTCCATCCAACGGCGTGCAGTTTGTGTTGTCAACGATGCCATACTCACAGACTGACTAGACACGCTTGGAATTCGGAGAGACTTTGCGTCTTTTTGCGTATTCTACCGTCTGTACAAGAGGAAGTGTTCTGAGGAGTTATTTAGAATGGTGCTCTCGTCGTCTTTTTACTACCGCACTGACCGCCATCGGCTGGATGTTCATCCCCATTTCTTGAAGCCTCTTCTTTCTTGTACGAAACGATTCTCAAGAACGTTCATGTTGCGTACTCTCAGGAATTGGAATGAGTTTCCGGCTGAGGCTTTCTCAGTGCGGTACGATATGGGGCTCTTCAAAAAAGGCGTTATAAAATTTCTCGAGACCGGCAGCGTTGGTAATGCCTCTGGTATTACAAACTTCCATAGAAGACGTTGGCCACCTGCCAGGGTGGGCCGTTTGCCTGTCTGCTGAACTCTAACAATAAAAGGAATGTATATATATATATATATATATATATATATATATATATATATATATATATATATATATATATATATATATATATATATATATATATATATATGTGGGATAATTTTTTGAAAAGTGATGTTTGGCTGCCATTTGACTTCGAACAAAAAAGAATCTTGCATCGTTCGTGGTTGAAATCATCAGCTAGCATATAAGGCTGCCTCCGAAAATCTTATTCGGAGTCCTTACATCTCTTTCGTCTCCAGGACGATTATTTAAGTAAGAAGCTCTTCATGCTGTGACGAAAGGCTTATTGAATGGTCATATAACAAAGTACGCTGAAATATTTGACACACCACTATGATATAATCCCACTGTAATTGGGGGCGATACAAAAGTATGTTCCGCAACATGAAATATTCTTTTGACAACAGTGGCATTTAAGCAAACATTAATTTTTCCAGTAACTAAAGGTTTTTAACTAAAGTCAGTCATTTAAAGGTCACATTGATTTGATTTAGAAAATAAAAATAAGTTAACCCATTTGTTCCGACATTCACAAAAACATAGCCTAAAATATCTGAGACAGTTACTTATTTTGTTTGTTAAACAACCGGATGTTATATTCCTAACACAGGAAATAAAACGCAAAACATTTATATTATTTATTTAATATGTTATTAAGTAAAAGTATTTACAAATGTACATGTTTTTGAATATAACGTAGGTACACAAGCTCAATAAGCGGAATGTAAATATTTACAACTATATTAAACGAAGCTACAGTTATCGTTAACGATTTCTATTTATGTAAATACAAATATGTGAAAGAATACCTTACGTTATATTAGAAATTATTTGCGAAAAACTTCCATTAAACTGAATATGAAATGTAAATCTGTGCTCATTATATTATTAAATAACAAAAATAACTTACATAAAAATGTTTGAAGTATATTTTTTTATAATATATATATATATATATATATATATATATATATATATATATATATATATATATATATATATATATATATATTTAATGTATTTTTCAGTTCAGATTAATAATAAGTGAGAGAAGCTTTCTTTACAATCCACCAGCACAAAACGTTTTAAGTTTTTGTGACTACAAATTGATGAGTGTCCACAATGATGGACTAGCCATAAACAAATATATAACAATAAGTTTATAAACACTTTATCACTGCACTTATACTCAATATTGTCAAATCCAAGCGATTATCACTACAAGTACGATTGAAGACGTCATTCTTGACCCCTTTGAAAAGATTGACCACCGGTCTTGGTCACTTTCTGGTCATGAGCTCGGCAAAATGTCTGGAAATTTATAATAACTTATATATCTTATTACAGATATGTAAAATATTTACGACAACTGAAATTTAGCTAAACATCTAAAAATATCTTGGCATGCTGTTTCCGTCGGATCTCGACAGGAGGAAGCATAACTTACGCGGCCTGTTAGTATGGGTAGCCACAGGACCGCGGACCATAGATGGTACGCGAAGTGTTCCGCGCACCCCTCTTATCTCTGTGAGAGACCACAGGCAGTTGGGGTAAGCCACATAAACCCCGGCTGACACACAGGAGAAGCCGGCCCACGTCACCGTGGTCGGTCCAGCCTATCCGGATCGGAGGCACACGTTAAAGCATATCCCTCAGTCCGGACATTTGGCAGCAGAAGAGGTGGTTTTAGAGGATAAACCAGCAAAGTTCGTCCCCTAGTCGACTATGGGAGCTCAGGGGCGTCCTACACTACCACCCTGCGAGCTCCCAAGCGGTGTGCATCAAACATTTTCACCTCATCAACAAATTAATAAAAATTAGGAAGCAAGCCTCAGAGGTATGGCTTGATCTATTAAAAGGTGACACGCGTCAAAGGACTTTTTACCAGATACTCGTATAATTCGGAGACTGTGTGAAATGAAAAAAATAATGATGAAAATCAGATCTCGAGCAGCAGCCTATGTATCAGACTCAAAGTTTACAAACTACAATTAAATTCCTAATTATTAATAATAACTGCTTGCATTCAGTTTTATCCTCTAGCCAGGCCTCTAAATGATAATATGAAAATAAAAATCTTAAAAGATATAATATATTTAAGTGCTATCCTGTTCAAAATATTATTCACAAATAAAGTGTAACCAAATGGCACGTGGAAATGTCGCAAACACGCATTACTGGAATAAATTCGCAAAGGACAAACAACTGTTGAAATAAGTATAACTTACCCAAGTTTTGCATTTGATGTTGGCTGAGCACAACCACAAAAGCGTCCTCGTCTGGGTACTGGGGTCCGTCATGGTTGCTTACTTCTAACTCCGCATCTGTTTCATAAATATAACTTAGACCCAAATTTTACTGTTAGAATGATGTGGATCAGATACCTAAACCTAAGGGCTTTGATAGAAATAAATTTAGTACGAAATATAATGTAATATTTGAATTTTTAAGGCTTAATATAAATTTGAAAAAAAAAAACCCAAGGTAATTGCGGGACAAATAAATCTAGTAAGGATAGTAGTTATATTTGAACAAGTGATTTTTATAATTATCATAAGCACATAACCACCACATTGTGTATGTCAAAGGAGGCAAAATATTTTGAAATTATCAAAAACGAAAGTTTACCTTAGTAGTAGTATTGACCTTAGTCAATTCTAGAATAATCCGACCAAAGAAAATACTGTGAATACTGTGTAATCAAATTTTTCAAACAGGAATCTGATCAGCTATAGACTACTAGACTACTACTAGTAATACAATTACAGAATAATAGACCAGAAGAGAGACAAAATTGTCCAAATACAATACTTAAAAAAATCTTAGACTTATACGTTGTCCACAAAACCATATCGACATCTTAACGACATAAACAATTACCCGTACAAGAAATATAAACACATAATTAAAAAAATATAGGTTGTAGGTAATATAATTAACTTCGTAATACTGGATTGGGATGGATTCTTGAGAATCATTGCATTCAATATGTTTCACGCAGTACATAATTTCTTGCTACGGGATCCTTAATACGTCAGCGCCTTCTACTACGCGTAGGAAAATAATATTTATTTTATTATATTACTATTAAATATAGTTTGTTTTATTACAGCTTATTTGATTTATTTTTATCGCTGAGGAACAGCAATAAAAACTGACGGCCCTCATAACGACAAGCTGACGGCGCATCGCGAACACGCTGCTGTCCCGTAGAGGTAAAGAAACCTGGTTCACCAATGTGATATCATGTGTTAAAAATATTAAATCATTCTAAATTAAGTTGGTAGTTTATAAAATGTTAACTTAAAGCATTTTCTTTAAAGATACTTACTGTGTGAGTGTTATTTGTTGTGGATATAAACGATAACAATAACTAATTGCTTTTAAAACATTAATGAATGTACAACTCTGTGTTTTTTTTTCTTTCTTATACGGAGGGTAAATGTAAAAATATTTCCGATAACCATAAGCTCTAAAGTATCGGATATATTTCGGACCGGCGCGGCGGGTGCCGCTGGGTGTTCTACATGTCCGCTGGTATTTCATAAAGGATGTGTAGCAAGCTCAGATACGGTGATTATAACGAAGACCTGGACGTGTCCACAGTGTAATCAAAGAAAGACACGCAAGGGCACCACTTGCGGACGCGATACCGCGCCTAAAACTTTGCATGATGGTTTTTTGTCATATTCCCCGGATGACAGTACCCTCTCAGAGGAAGAAGGAAATGAATTTAGGGCCTTACGACGAGACATTGCTATGTACACGAGAGAATTAAAGGAGTTGCGTAATGAAATGGTCAAATTTTGGACGTGCATTGCCGGAATAGGGCATGGCATGCCTGGATAAAATTGAGGACAGACTGGACGTGCTCGAGAAAAGGAAAATTTCTGTGGAATTGCCAAAACCGTTAGCACTACAGTATACTGTAGAACAAATTAATCAGTGTGACCAGGACGCTTTATTATGCGATTTAGACATCGGCTGTGTTATTGAAAAAAAAGATGGGAACGTGTCCAATACCGTTTGCATGTCAGGAATTGATATAGATGAACGGGATATAGTCTTTACCGAGCACATTGGCAGAACTTTTCGAAGTAACACAGAATATGAAAGCGGAAGAGGGGCACAATCTCGCCGCATCATTGTCAGTTATACTGACAATGATGCGGATGACAGGGCCACCGAATCATATATACATAAATGAACGGCTGACTTACACAAACCATCAATATTTATATATGTATATACTATTTATAATAAGTAAACAAGTGACTAACGAATCGTTACGACGATAATAAATTAAACACAATTGAATGCAGAATACTATAATAATATTTATTTTACGCTATCTAATAGCTATTTAAATATTAGTATTATTTGTATTTATGCAACTTAATTGGATTTAAAATAAACTTCGCTGTTTACAATACTAGAAATAAAATCCTGAAACGTTCTTAGTGTACCTTTACTTATATAACTTACAGGACAGCACCGGAGTTATGGTCACTTCTGAAACTGTCGAAGCAACTTCTGTTGTGGTCGTACTGGTCGCAGTTGTTGCCAGAGCTATAACAATATACAACTAGAATAGCTAATTGCATAAATTATTTACCGTCGAAAAGCAAATATTATTTACATCAAGATCTCATAATCAAGAGCGCTACGTTTTTATACAAATTAATTCGTGATGAGTTTCAACTCTTAGCTTGAAAACAAGATATTTTAATTAAGAGTTAAATAAGTCCAATATTTTCAACAACATATTATTTTTGTTTATTTAATTAACGTAATTTTTTGAATGCTGAGAAACAGTAGACAGTCCGACGGCCCATTTAATAAGCAGCTACTCATTTACGTTAACTGATTACCCTTGCGTAACCTGGGTCACTAATGCTGGAACACAACATAAGGTTATTATGGTGGCATACTTATAGACCACGTAGCTAGGCTTGTTTTGTTGCCTTTTCGTTTTTGTCGTTAGCAGTCTTATTACGCCCCTGCATCGCAGTTTTACGATTAATAATACGATTTTTAATAATATTTTATTTTTATTAATTTATTTATAATTTAATTAATTTAATAAAATTAATTTATTTTAATTTAATATTTAAAATTTACGATTAATAATAATAATTAATAATTACGATTCCATTATATTTCCGATCATTCTAGCATTAAATTGTAATTTCATCATTAAACTGCAATTAGGGATTTGGAAGCTAAAGCCGAAAAAAATCATGGTGATTTTATATTAAAATCAAATCAATATAAAACTACACAACTTAAAGCATGTAGGGTAAGTCAAGCATTCTTAGTTTTATTCGTACAAATTTTGTTCTATATAATTTTTTTCGTATTTTTAGCTATTTATATAATTTAAAAATACAGTAATAATAATTTTAAAACGCAATGGTATTGGCACATAACCACATCACATAAATATATTTTGTACACTAGGTTTCAGAATGTCCTGGCTAAAGAATACGAGAAATGTCTTATACGAGTACCATGTCGTTATGTATGTGCTTTATTGTGGGTAATTGCTGGAGAGTCTTTTACGTTAATATAGCCACTTTCTATGGCAACTGGCTACTTATAATGTACGTTGGTAACAAATGTCTGGTCAGAAGAGTTAAATATTTACTTATTTGTTGTGAGATCGATCAATTAAACGCGTAATTGAGAATCGAACTGAATTTATTGAAACACTACCTACCTCTTTTTAAATACAATGTAAATAACAAGTAAAATGACATGAATCATAATATAATCAGGTTATTAATTTTCAAAATAATAGTAAAACAAAGAAAATAATATTAATGAAAAATATAAACCTTTCATACAATTTTTCAAATAATGACAATAAAAAATAAAGTTTAACTAAATTTATATTTTCCCTTAAATCTACCAGCACGATTAAATATAGACGAGACTTGAACAGAGCCTTGTCTGTGGTAATGAATGAATGAATGAAAAATCTTTATTGCATACAGATTCATAAAACTAACTTAAAATAGGTATACAAAAAATAATGCTGTATGACAATGGGTGACCTTATCGCTTAAAGTGATCTCTTCCAGGCAACCCGAATGGTATATAATGGTATGGTAATAGTAACCGGCTTTGAACTAATATCGGGACCAAAAACTCTCTCTCTGAACTCTCTCTGACTCTGAACACTCTGAGTGTTTTCAACTATGGGAGATACATTAGCCGAAAGTTCTTCGTTCTTTTGGACGTTCAGCTCACTTTCATTATTTAGAAAAAAAGAGAGAGAAATAATTTATTTAGAGCTTAAAACTATAACAAAAAACATATACATTAACAAATCACTAACACATTTGTCTTAGCCTTTAAAAGGTGCCTTACTCAGCAATTCAAGGAGCTGTTTAAAGAGCATCCTGCGCTGATCTTCCGTTAGGACCCATTAAGTGACGATATAACAATTATCACGTTTATCAATAACAAGCAATTACGAAACGTTATGTACTAAACATTAAAGATATGTACATATTAACACATATGTACTAAATATTAAAGGATACAAAAAATATTAGTATCATTAATAATAAAGAAAAAAAAATTCAGACAGAAAACATGAACTGAAGCGTTAAAAGATTGCAAGAAGAAACAAACAAAAATACGAAAAAAATGAGTAAATACGCTAAGAATATGAAGAATATAAAACATTGACTAATTACAACAACTACACACAAAAAATAATTATTATAATATTAAGACATAATTTAAAAATACTATATTACAGAGCACTTTTATCTATTGCCAGGTTTGCCTGCCTCTTTTGGTGTTCAAACATAAATGATTTTAGTTTAGTTCTAAAACTATATATGCTAGACACTTTTCTTATAGGAGGAGGAATATTATTCCAACATTCAGTAGATGAGTACTTAGAGCTACCCCTAAAAGCTGTGATATGGTTTAATGCGGCAGCGAGCTGTACAGCACACTGACGGATATTTGTAGACCTCTGGGCGCCTCTCCCTTCATGCTTGCTATATAGATACATAGGATCTTTATTCTTAATAACCCCAAATAACAGACATGCCAAGTGCAACTTACGTTTTCATTTACATTTTCTAAGTTGCCAGCCAACGAATGTCTCATACCGGACGACGATCGATTAATTGGGAGTGCTGATCTAAATTAAATTGTTATTATTGCGAATCCTCGTCGCTAGTTAAATATTTACTTATTTGCTGTGGAATCGATCAATTAAATGCGTAGTTGAGAATCGAACTGAATTTATTGAAAAACTACCTAGTAGATTCTTGATAGAACCGAAGCGGATTTGTTTTGGAACCGTAATTTAATATAAATATATATAAATTACACAAATATTATCGACTGCTAATATTTACCATAAAAAACCAATATGAACGCCATTATTTATTTGGTAATAAATCAAACCTCTCCAATCAAATAATATGCTCTGTAACACTGTGCTCACATACTTAAAAATTAAATTTAGAAGCATACATTTTTTCGCATTGATTGAAATATGAAAAAGTAAGTAAACTAACTCATAAGCTAAAGAAAAAACAAGTTTGTTACGCTCACCTTTTACGTGATATTGGGACAAAAGAAGGACCGTGTTATATAAGGAAAACTTTCATAAGGAAAATGAAGGCAATCTTGTCCCAAAGCTAAATCCAATACCTAGAACGTCTCTCCTAAAGCGATGATGATATCTTACAAGTAAACTTCTCGCAACCCCTATCTTTTAAATTCATCTGTTATAATTCTGAAGAATGTATCTTTTAATTAAAACCACTTACGTAATCACAAAAGGTTTGAAAATTCAGAAACTGAGTCTATAAGCGGATGCGTATCTACACCAAAACAGTTTTGAATCTGTGGAAATTTTTGAAAGTGTGACTTCGGCTATTTTTAATAGTATTCTCCATGCAGGGGCGGAGTAAAAAATAGTGACCCCTGTGGACCAAAGCGACCTATCGTGAAACACAACAGCACAACCCCAGGTAGTTGGTAGGGTTCCAAGTGTATCTGGATGACAACCACCCCAGAGGTCTGTACGCCACTTTATTAGCTTCATGTCTTGTTCCAGCATCAGAGATCCAGGTTTCCTACGGAAGGCAGCATGTTGGCGATGCCCTTGGCGTCGCAAACATCTGTAGGGGTTGGTGACTGTTTACTGTTAAACGGGCCGTCAGCGTGTATGCTGACCAACAATAGTAACTTATAATGATATAAATGTCTTAACTATAAATGGTTTGCTGCAGTGATAACAATTATAAAATAGTTGTAATAATCATTTAACTACACCATACTTGTACGAAATATGTTGCAAAATTCACGGAAGCGCCGATTAGCAGGGTGACACTATTATTAGAACTGTTTTCAAATGGCTCAAGATAAATAAATAAATAAAATAGTTTATTGAGATATATAAAATCCATAACAATCAAATTTCAAACAAGATTTCGTATCACCTGAGAGTATAGAGTTCTGTACTAAATATATTCCATGACAAAAGTTTAATGAATCAAAACACAACGAATTGTTTCGTTAAAAAAGACCATCGTATTTTTGTATTTATTTTCTACTACGTGACGGAAAACATCGGAATTTAGCTTTACAATAATTAATTTAGGCTAATTAACACCCAATTATTCTGAACATACTTTGACGTTTAAGAAATTAGATTTACGTAATTTTATTGGGATTCTTAATTAAGATGTTTATATAATGCAAATAGCAAATAAGCTATGAATTCTGATTGCTATAATAATATGGGGATAAGTTTAGTATTATATTATGGGTCATTCGTTAATCAAACTAAGTATAGTTATGTAGTAATATATAGTTATACAAAGTATACTGTAGATATTACCTATATAACTAAGAATAGCTTTCTGTTGGGTTTAGTTTTATAATAAATCAGAAATAAACAATTTTTTTATGTTTATAATATTATGGCTAAAAATTGACTTATTCACTGACTTCACCACATTAAATTACAGACTACATAAAAACAATATAACGCTGATTCTACAGTATCCAGGCTAAATTACATATATGTAGGTTATTTTCAAATTTATCAAAATCAACATAAACCAATAAGATATAATAATAACCTTACTAAAAAATAGACTAATGTTCTAAATTAATCAATTCACATAGATCATATGAAAAAGCGTTACTTTCGTTTATTATTCGAAAGCTATTCTACTTACTATAAAGTGTAACATCGTCGAAGGCAGATCCGAGCGGGTTCTCAGCGTGACAATAATATGATCCGATGTCTTCTCTCGAAACATTCCTGATATTGAGTACTGCTGTGTGTTTATAGCCATCTGTTTTTATGTTCATCTGATACTTTGAACCTGTACAATTGAGTATTATTATAAGATATTCAAAAAGTATTACCGGATATTTAATATTAAAAATATAATTATTATGAGAATACTACAGGATGCAATGTGATCGAGACCTTCAAGGCTTCTATTTACTTCATCTAGCTGCTCTCACTTATTACTAAACAACCGGCTAGGTTCTGCGGGAATTTTTCGGGGTGGGGAAGGCGTCAAACTATAAAATCAAGTTTAGCCAAATCCATTTTGATTATTTAGATAACACTAAATTAAATATAGTTTTTCTCTCAAGTCTTTGAAAACACCAAAACATTTTGAGTGCGTTAATTTCAGTATAATAAAAACTTCAACAAATAAAAAAGTAGCATCATTTTAAAGTAAATTATTGCAAACAATTTGCAACGTTCATTTTGTAAAAACTAACATACACTTGTTCAAGCTGTAAAAATACTGAAATATTTTGTAACCGTTTTGCAGTTTGTTGCCGTCGATGTGCGTCCAATAAACAATGGGTGTTGGTTTGGCTTCGATTTTGCACTGTAAATATATAGATTCGGATAGATAGGCGCCGACCATTTTCTGCGTCATCCACACTGAAGGTTTACCTACAAAATAAATTTCGTATATGTTTTAAGCAAACACGTTAGTAAAAGGTACAAGTCTTTTATATTTTCTGGTAATTTATATTAATAACAAATACATTGTATGTATAGTGAATATAGTACGACAGTATAATGTTAAAAGAAGTATAAGAGAGGCAGAGAAAAGAAAATATGGATGAATTGCGTAAAATATGATACGTTGAAAAAAAATGTAAATTGTTGAAATGAAGGTTGAGACAGAAAATAATGGAAGAAGAGAACATGTGCTATCGCCATATATAGTGGGATAAATGGGATAAAAGCTGCAAGAAAAAGAACAACACTACATACAACACACATTACTTCTTTGTACTGGTTTAGTCTTTTACGACCCCAGGAATTGGACCTGAGCTTTACGTTCAGTTAAATATTTTGCTAATTACTATTGTTCACGCACCTCACTAGTGATTTGTGGTCTGTTTCAACCCGCTCATTCAAACAGTTATTTGAACTCTCATGCGTTATATTCGTCCATTCGTGCGTCTTCAAGTATAACTGTATTGTTACTTAATATTGAAATTGTAAAACCCTTATATAACAAGTAAATTAAGCTAGAGTAAGATTTTATTCAACCACCTGAAGCCGTAACAATTTCTCAGATACTCGTTCATTTTTAATCCTAAAGAAGTATTAAATAAATTAGCTTTCAGATATTAAGAACAAAGTACACTCACAGAGCACGTGTAAAATAATCCTCTTGCTCACTGAAGGGGGGACGCCATTAGTTGCAATGCAGAGTAAAGCTCCATTCATATCTCGAGTCACCGAACTCATGTTTAACCAGACACCACTCCACTTGCTACCTATAATATTAAATCTGTTAAGCACAGAAATTTAGCACTATATTATTTAATTAAATAATACAAACTTTGGGCTCTAGTAACTTTTAAACTAATAGACATGACAAATTATAATAAACAGATCCATTTGTCCCGAGTTATAAAATTCTAAAAAACGAAGAAATTTTTTATTATTTCCATAAACTTAAGTTGGAATGTGGACTATTTTAGAGTTAATATTAAAAGCTCAAACTTCCAGGATTTTTTTTATCAATTTCGAAGAATTTGAGCCCCTGGGAGCAAAGAAATTTCTAAAACACCCCTGCTAAGGGGTATACCTATGTATATGTATAAAAGACATATTGGAACGCCTGTAGAGGTTAAGGGTTCGATTCCCGTTCTGAATTTGTGTGTTTATGTAATTTATATTTATTATATAAGTATATATAAGTAGTAATATCAGTTGTCTAGTACACTACACAAGCACTGCTTTGGTAGGAAGACTGATTTCTCCAGATTTGTTATTTAATAGAAAATAAACTCTTCATAATGATCCGACTAGTTAACTACGCAGCCTCGTGGGTGGATCAATCCCAACATATAATAAAATATTTGTATATTCTGCAAATAGCGGGTTTTGATCTAGGTCTATTTGCCAGTCAATTGTATGTCTGTGTAAAGCTTTACTGTACAGTTTTTCACATAAAAAATCAACGACCGTTATGAATGGATGAATGAATGAAATGAATGAGTGGATGGTTAAACCCTTTATAAATATAAGAAGTATTGTTAAAATAAATTAATAGTATGATAACTTTACTGAAAATAATAAATTTTTATTATTCTAGACAAACATATTTTCTACTATTCTAAACAAAATATTTTGTATTCTGACATAAACCTTCAATTGTTATGTAAATTCTAAATTTATAATATTACAGTAAAAAAGCATAAGGTAAGAGAAAAAAGTTCTAACACGTATATTTTAATCATATACATTTCAAGTTAAAGAATCAATAAATTTATTATATAATTTATTTTAAGAACTCTTTAATTAATACGATTTAAGGTAAATGATTCAAAATATATTTTATATGCTCATTGAAAATATTATTTACAATTCTACATAAAGTGAAATAGCATTTATTGTGCATAACAAAGTGCAGTTGTGACTTGAATGAAAATTGAAGTATTGAAACCATATATTGAATACGAAACATGTACGAAAATGAAACAAAGACAAATAAACGCGTTCAAAAGAATTTCGTTCTCAACAGTTTCGGAAAATATATTGACTTTCGTGTAACATACTTTGTAATGCGTATTACAAAAATAGTTTTTTTTTGTTATAATTAAATAATACTTTTTTACATTTTTTTATTGTTGAGGAACAAGAGACAGGCTGGCGGACCACTTAATATTGCAATGCTATGGGCAATTAGTATGACGGCACATTAAGAAACCAAGAATAGTTATCATCCAAATGAGCTTGGAGTCCTACCAGGTGGTAGCTAGGTAAAACAACCCTAGTTTTTTTCGCCCTTTACTACAAACCGCCCCCGACTAGAGGGGTCACTATTCTTACTCCGTGCCGGCACGGAGAAAATTCTCTTTGTAATTCTCTTTGGCGCTGGTTCTGGTAACTTCTGAACTCTGTAGTCATGCGAAAACCCCCTATTGATAGAGGATACTCATTAGGAATATATCACGCGAAGTTTTAATACTATTAACGGCCTAAACAAATTTCATTCAATTCAAAATCGTTGGATTAATTCACAATATTGAGAATAATAATATCGAGGAATGATTAATAACATAAATTATTTTGTTAACTGTTTTCTGTTTTAAACTTGTTGAAGATTATTTGTTATTTAGTTTGGTTCCTATTAAACGTGTTTTTGTTTTATAAAACTATTATTTACTTAAAATGTAAGTTAAACTAATGTAATGTAAGTTATTTAAAACACTAGCTATTAAAATATTATCTCCTTGCTACGAAAAATTATTTGTAAACATTATTACGAAACATGTTTATGATCTGTGAGATGAATGATTAATGATTAATGCTCACTAAGCCTCAGATATTATGATAATCTTGAATCTGAAATATTAATATGATAAATATTCATGAAACCAGAGGCATATATAAAATACTTTATATGCCATGCCATCTTGCCAGTATTTCTCCGGTGTACCCTACCTGCTCTCACCAAAATAATCTGAAGAGAATATTGAGTACACAATTATTTACATTCTTTCTTTTTTAGCGTAATATTCCTGTTACACTCGACGCCTTACATTTAGAGCCTGCATTGTCGTAAAGCGATATAAACTACGTGTTTTTGCATCACTAACAACTTTCCTTTTTTTAGGCAAAGAAATACAAGTGGATAGAATAAGATGGACTTTCAAAACAAAATTAAATGTTTCTATCGTGTAGCAAAATAAAAAAGGAATGCACCATCTTTTACAATTTTACAAGACAGAGGTGAATTATCTTTATATAATAATCTTTAACAGAATTGCCTTTGATTAGTGTCGCATGGCACAATCACATAATATTGTCTATCCCGACATTAAGATAATTCTTTATGTAATACGTGAAACATTAGAAAATTAATATTCAGAGAGGATGTCAGTTCAATTGTCAATTAACATTTTGAGCCAAGTGAGGACTTTCTAATTTATACACGAATTCTGCCTTAATCAAAACCACTTAATCTTAAACTTAAACATAATTGACTATATTATGAAATAAAATTTTAAATTTATTAAAAATGAAAAGAAGACTAGTGGTTTCAATGCTGTGATAATCTTTAAAATCATCTACCGGCTACTTCATATATGCAAGTAAATATTCCATTGTATTTTATTTTTAAAAAATAACAAAGAAAAATTTATTCATAAATATTTAATTAAACTGAGGAACTTCATAATAATATTTTTTTTTAATTATCAAGTATATATGATACAAACAAATACATTATTTTGGTTAGGCACATTTTCCTAACTTCCTACCTACCCGCAAGTTAGGTTAGAATGCCGCGGCACCTGACGGAGATCTAAGAAACTACTCGAACGCCGCAATGTAGATGAGTTCTTGGCCTGCGCCCTCACCGCTAAGACACAACGCTAATTTATTCGACCAGTACAAATATATCATGTCCTCACAAGTGTTTTCTTTTTGTTATGTGTTTTTGTAGTGAACCGCTAATTGTAAAAGCTAGGACTCAAAATATCAGAACCAGCCGTGAAAAGTAGCAGGTCTAGAACCTCAGGCTAGTAGCTCTTTCTGACTTGCTGGATATTTTCTTTCTTCCTTTTCTTCCTCCTTATTTTAATAACCCCGCACTACTTTTGATTTTCGCATCGCGGCTCACAATTTTCTTGTTTAACGAGCTGCGATACCATATTTAAAGATTTTTTCAAATAATATAAGTGCGTTGCTTATAGATAAAGGAAATTATTTTAAATTATCCCTACCGATTAGGTTGGGGGGTTTGGGTATATGCAAAATTACTCATGTAGCTTTACCTGCCTTCCTTTCCTCAGTTCACAGTACTGTGGACCTCATCGGTAAAATTCTACATCCATCACTTAATGATTTTGAGGTTCCGTACTTGTCTGAGGCAAGAAATGCTTGGTCTTTAGCATGCCCGAACACTAATTGTCCAATGGAGCCCAAGGTACAAAAGCTTTGGGATGCTCCTCTCAGTAGTTTAGTGCACAAAAATCTTTTATCTTCTAGCACTAACGATACAGAGCGCGCCCGTCTTAGAGCTGTCTCCAAGTGGGAATCAGGTTTATGGCTTCAAGCCTTACGCTCGGCGAATTTAGGTACGCTCCTGGACGATAATTCGTTTAGAATTGCGGCCTCAATTCGACTGGGGGCAACAGCTGTAGTTCCTCATCGCTGTAGGCGTGGGGATAAAGTCGGTGGCCTAGGGCTCCACGGTTTATCGTGTTGCAAAAGCGCTGGCCGGATACCACGACACGCTGCATTAAATGACATTATCCGTCGTTCTCTTGTCACCGTCGGGGTGCCTTCCATTTTGGAACCAAATGGATTAAGTCGCGCCGATGGTAGGAGACCAGACGGGATGACATTGATGCCCTGGAGGATGGGACGCCCTCTGGTATGGGACGCCACCTGCGTAGACACATTAGCGGCTTCCCATCTTCCAGATACAGCTCTGGTAGCTGGTGCTGCTGCTGCAAAACAAGAGGACCTGAAACGCCGCAAATATTCATCCATTGGCAGCGGATTCATATTTGTGGCTTTCGGTGTTGAGACTCTGGGGCCGTGGGGTCCACAAGTACATAGACTTTATCGAGACCTGTCAAAACGCTTAATAGAGGTCTCACGGGATCAAAAAACTGGTTTGTATTTAGGGCAAAGGATAAGCGTTGCCATCCAACGCGGTAATGCAGCCAGCGTTTTGGGAATGTTTCCGGCCGAAAGCGATTTGGAATCAATTTTATATTAATAGTTTTCCTGTTTTTGGTTTCTTTCATTATTTAATATTTGATTTTCTATTTTTTATGGATAGATTTACGCTAATATTTAATTTTATTTATTATACTAAACTCACCATTTTCGCCACCAATGTTCATCTGAGCAGAGTCTTCCCGCCGCCAAGTAATGGTGGGTTGGGGAGTGCCTGACGCTGCGCAATGGATAGATACATCTTCACCCTCACGGGCAATCACCTCACTACTGCTGCCTGAGTCTATATCTGGAGGTACTGATAATAGAAATGAATCAAGTAATACCACTAGGGCAAAGTGTTACAACGATTAAACAATATTATAGCTAACTTAAAGTTCCGCCGCTGTATTAGTAAATTTTTATTTACCGAAGATTTTATTTAAAAACTGTTTAAATACGCGGTAGCCTAGTGGTAAACCTGCATACCAAGATCATTAGCACGGGCTGTTGTTACAACCGTTATATACCACTGACTCCCAGTGCTTTCACTTCAGCTCTCTTTTCAGTCAGGGGAACAAAAAAAAGTCACACGGCGCCAAATTAGGGCTATAAGGAGACTGGGGCACCAAGGGGGTATTGCTTTGGGTCAGGTAGTTAGTGACGATGAAGGCCGTGTGGCTCGGGGCATTGTCGTGGTGGCGCTTGAAGGCGTCTTTGATGTCAGGCCTGACGCGCGCGTCCCGGTGTTTCAGTCTCTTGAGTACCTCCTGGTTGACATTGACAAATTGTCCTTGCGGAACAAACTCAAAATGAACGATTCCTCGGATGTCAAAGAAGACAATCAGCATTGTTTTGATGCGAGATTTGCTCATGCGCGCTTTTTTGGGTTTGGGAGAAGATTGGGTGTGCCACTCGGAGCTCTGCCTTTTGGATTCTGGATCGTACTCGAACATCCAGGATTCGTCCCCGGTTACACAAGAGTTTAAAAAGCCTCGATAATTTTTCATCAATTCCAACAATTCTTCACTGCGCAAAACTCGAATTTCTTTTTGCTCCTCCGTTATCACCTTCGGGCGCAAGCTTCGCACAGACTTTTTGCAAATCCTCGGTCACAATCCCACGTACCACACATTTTAACAAGTTCAGAGTGTTAGCGATTGTCTGAATGCTTAGTCGACGGTCTGACTTCAAAACATCACGCACACTCTGGACGTTTTCATCGGTTCGGGTTGTTGTTGGGCGTCCAGAACGAGGCTCGTCGGTGACCTTCTCCCGACCTTCCTTGAAGGCCTCGTGCCACCTTCCACACTGAGATCTCGAAATGCATTCCTCCTTAAAGGCTTTATCGCGTACCGCTGTTCTAGCGAACACTCCATCACGTCGTGACTCGATTGAAAAGACACTGCGTGAAGACACGTCCTACCGCTCATACTGCTCAAAGCGAATTGAGACCAGGCGCGTTTGGACAGGACAAATCCGCCACAAAAATTTTCGACCAATTTGAGTGCGCTGCATGGATAACACACGCGTCACAATAAAATCATGCGCTTTACTTTCAGAACGCATCATGTATATATAATATCATCTTTCAAATTAAATGTTCCAATTTATAAAGTATTACGATATTGTACAATATAAAATATACGGAAAATAAACAATATAAAAATGGGGAATATATTAATGTGGTAACTTACTTCAAAAAGATTTACAAATGAAAATATTGAATATACTGGGAAAACTAATAGAACATAGAATAACAGTAAACATCCGAATTTTATTTGAAACGAAATACACGTTTTGCAGTAACGCAATAAAAGCTTAAACGCTGCACTACACAATAATATTGTATTACAGATACGTTTTAAAGTTGGAAAAGAAAATAAAAGCTAGTATAGAGCTGAGCGCAAATGTCTTTTTGTCCTCTAAAAATAAATGCGAAAATTTTTGAGATAAACTCTTGAATTTCAGAGACATGTATGTTTACATAAAATAATTGTAGTAACGACAAGAGTCTGTTCCTGGATAGTGATTTAAAAACAGTGAATCAAATCTATATATTGCTCGATGTTGTTGTTTTAAATAAATCTTTGATTTCGTCGATTATTTTATATGAAGCAAAGAGATTACATAAACCTTAATTTTTGTTTAAAATTACAAAAATACATTAATAAATAGGTATGTATATCTGAGGTACAGGTCGTGGGATCTGTTATAAATTCAATTTAAATACGTAATCAAATATACAGCGAAATTATTTGTAATAAAATCACAGTTTTTCTGCTTCGATATCTGAATAGGATTTTTATGCGTAAATTACAAGGAACAGAGAACCTCAGTTACTATAATAATTTATGTCTTAAAAGAGAAATAATAAAAAAACGATTCTAAAGTACATATACAACCTTTTACCATAATTGTGAAATTCTGACCAGAAATAAGAATAGAGTTACTACAAAAATTTCTCACAAAACATAGGTAAAAAAAATTAAACTTGGTAAAAAATAAGGTATTTAATACCACTTGGTGGCCAATCATACATGCATGAAAAATATAGCCCATTTTTACAAACATGATATACATCTTGAGTAAATCTATCTACAGAGATCCAGGTGATGTCCGCTGTGTAGTCCGCCTCGGACAAGCGAAGCGAATACTATCCCTTTTTTCTGAAGGTCCGTGCACAGTAGTAGGGCGTTATGGACTGTTAATATTACAAAGGATGGGTGCCGGTTAGGTTTTCTTTCGGGTTTGAGCCGTCAAACTGCATTTGACATAATTGCTTATCTTTCTAATGCTCTCTGTCTAGGAAAAATAAATGAGCATCGATACTATATGTGCAAAGAGACGCCTTGAGACAGTATTGAATACTCTGACTTCTTGGTCTTCATGATCTTTGAAATACTCTTCAGATGCAGGGTGGAGGAATGTTTGAAGAAGATATCTTACCCAGTACATGTAGATGGTGCGTTTGAGTGATCATCGGCTCTGTGTTAATTTGACACATGTACAGCCCGCCATCTGCTGGTCTCACATCTCGAAGGTTCAAACCCCACTCGTGGTCACCACCGGTGACACCAACGCGATGATTCTTAGTTATTACGTGAGGACCGATCGTCAAGATGGTTTGAGTGTCTACACGAAGCCAAGCCACCTGTAAATGATCTTTATTATTTTCATATATTAAAGTTTTTGGGGACGTACAATGTGATTCAATATATATATATATATATATATATATATATATATATATATATATATATATATATATATATATATATATATATATATATATATATATATATATATATATATATATATATATATTATCCGTGCAGGGGCGGAGAAAGAATACTAACCTCTGCGGCCGGGGTCGGCCTATCGTAAAAGGCGACAAAACAACCCACCCTAGCTACGTGGTAGGGCCCCAAGCCGGTCTGGATTAAGTATGTCGTCACAATAACCTTGTGTTGTGTTCCGACATTAGTGACCCAAGTTCCTGTATCCTTGTGGGACAGCAGCGTGTTCGCAATGCCACTGGCGTTGCAAAATAGGCAACGGTAACTGCTAAATTCTAAGTGGGCCGTCAGCCTGTCTGCTGTCCTACAGCAATAAAAAAAGATAAGATTTGATACAGTACATTGATTGATATAGGTTTCCGCATGATATTTAACTTCACCGTCGGTACATAGCAATTATAATATGTACTAGGTGACAATAACTGCTAAAGCGATGCATGCCATCGTAGGATATGAACGCGCGACCTTTAGATTGGTCTCCTATTAAGATACCACACAAGGTTTAGTACAAAGTGTGGTGGCGTATTAAGAGGGGGTGGTTGCTATCCAAACGAGCCTGGAGCTCTACCACCTAGCAAATATATATAATACTAGCTGACCCGGCAAACGTTGTTCTGCCATAAAATAAAATAAAATAAAATGTCAAAAAATTAAAAAAAATTTTTGGGGGTGGGTCACCCCTAACATTTAGGGGGATGAAAAATAGATGTTGGCCGATTCTCATAGATACTGGATAAGCACAAAAAATCACTAACTCAATTTAGTTATCTGCCTACTGCCTACCCCCTAAGAACGATGGCGTGATTATTTATAGCCTATGACCATTTCTAGGTTATCATCTATCACCATACAAAATTTCATCAAAATCCGTTCAGCCGTTTAGGCGTGAAAGAGGAACAGACAGACAGACAGACAGACAGAGTTACTTTCGCATTTATAATATTAGTATGGATATATAGGAGAAAAAAAAATTATCTATAATTTTTTTTCTCCTATATATATTATATATATATATCTATATAAACGTAAATTAGCTTCTTAACCACATCCCAATCAATGGCATACTTTGTTTGGCAATCTCAAGGACAAAAGAAAGCTTATGAACGATTAGCATTTACAGTCCTCTAAGTAATGAGGTCGCAAATGGCTAAGATTCAAATCAAGTCGTCGACCAACAAAGGGAGTCGTTCACCGAAATTACTTCCTTTGCGTCAAGTATCGCGTTTTATGCTTGAAAAACAAGTACCACATATTTTCACTGTCTTTGAAGTATATAGGAAATTTTTTCTCATCTTCCAATTTATTTGAGTATTCTTTTATTGCTATTTAGTACGCGCATCTTGGTTGTCTGTTAAAAGTTTATTCATCATTTTTAGACTTAAATCAGCATAATATAGGTATAAATAGAATTTATCTTCCCGGAAGCTAAGTTAATACTTTTCGTAGATTTACTCCGTGCAGGGGCAGAGTTAGAATACTGACCCACGGGGCCAGGGGCGGCCTGTTGTAAAAGAAGACAAACAAAACCCTAGCTAGGTGATAGAGACTCCATGCCCGTCTTGATGTCAACCGCCCCTGGCCTTTAAATATACTTCGATAATAACCTGATCTTGTGTTTTTATTGTTGTTGTATGTATGCTTTTGATGTGTAAATTTTTTAAGAAGATTGAAAGTTTTAAATTCTTTATTGTGTTTATTTCATTAAAATAAACTGAAACTAGGATACGTTTATTCCTAATTACAATATTTACATAAAAAAATTAGCCTATCCAAATTCAAATTATAATATTTACAATATACAACAAAGGGTTTCATTTATGATTTAACTTTTAAGTTTCAGTTAGTATCTAAAGAAATTTCCTACGCGTCACCTCTTGTTATTTAAAATAATAATAATAAAACAGTTCTTAACGTCGCACTGCTAGTGTCAATATCTCTCTAGAGGGAAATAGTAGTTATTACGCATGCTTAAGACAGATTGGCGGGTTATACACACCATGATATAGGTATATTGGCTAAAAACGCTTTTGTACCAAGAAACTGAAAATCTACTGGTATAATTTATGTAGCTTATTATAAACTCACATATATAATTTTAAAACTTACTTTTATATATTTACAGGAATAATTTATTTTATTTGTGAACTTATAAGAAAATTATATTTAACAAAATTAAACTTATACAATATACAACATTACATCTTGAGGTTTCTCCAAACAAAATTTAACTACTAATACTAATTATTTTAACTTAGAAAATAACCGAGCCTGCTACTTCTGTTGATCGTATTGGGTGCCCACAACACAGACTCTGATCTAGCGTGGGGGCCACGGTTAATCTGTTTTGAATTGCTTAGTTCTTCATGTATGTTTGTACACATTTTGTCTGCACTTGCAATATCTGTTATTTCGCACAATTGTACATGTTGTAAATAAATATTTTAAAATTTTTTTTCATATACAGATTTCCTCAGAATTTTTTATTTTTTACCCGTGCAGGGTGACAAAATAACCCACCCTAAAACCCCCAAGCCTGTCTGGATGGCAATCGCCCTTGGTCTATAAGTATGCCACCATAATAAATTTGTGTTGTGTTGCGGCATTAGTTAGTACTTTTAAATGGGCCGTCAGCATATCTGCTGTTCCTCAGGGATAAAAAAGTAATAATTCGAGAAAAACTTCTCAAGCGATGTATGTCCTCGTGGAAATCGATTCCGTAGACTTTAAGTTGGCCTCCGGGCGGATTACTATTGTCTAATATGTAGCCTTACATTACTATTTTAATTATATTTAAGTACGTCTTACTTGAGTACATGCGTAAGAGTAAATTTCATTAATTTATCGTGAATTTAAACGATTTCTATTAAACTATCAACATGCTCATCAAAATTGATTGGTAATAGCTTCTTAAAGCGTGTAAACAACTATTGTTTTAGGAAAAGTATTTACAGTAACAGTTTACACAAATAGAGTGTTGATTTATTTCAAATATAAATTGGACTTTAAAGACCAATGATTGCAGGTAAACACTATAAAGATAAATAACTCTTATTCTACGCATTGGACGAAATAGTACTTGATCATGCTGCTTCGCTAAATCAAAATGCGGAAACCCAATGTTAGCACGATAGTACATACAATACAAATTTACAATATGAACATTGAAAGATCTAAAATATTCTTGTTAAGTAATGAAAAAAAAAATACAATGGGTCTTCTTCCCCATACCATTTCCTTGAGGAGGGTTGGGGCCTCGAGTTGGCACTCTTTACCCCGGAATAAACTCAGGGAGCAACTACCCCCCCGGTGACATGGCTCAAGCCATGTCTCCTACATAATTGGTGTGGCTTTACCGCAGCTCTACGTTGGCCAAAATATACAAGAGATTTCAATAAATCAATTCCTGTGTTCAGATATTCATAATTTTGTTACGTACAAACTATGTATATAGTTTGTATCATATATCCTCTAAGCATCATATGCCTTCACGTCTAATTAATTAAATCAACTTTTCATTACTTTCAATAAATTGTGCAATATATTGCTGCTAAGAAAGATAGATAATTAGTTCCAACTTAAAAGTTTTAGACGCAGTCCGCATTTAATGCTACAAATTGAATTGGATTTATATCCGAAGAAATGAATCATTATATAATACTAGTTGACTTGTAAAACGTAGTTCTACCATGTAAATAAAATAAAAATTATACTGGACCGAATTGTGCATTTAAATCTTTCTCAAATCCACTTGAACATACACAAAAAATCAGTCCAGCCGTTTAGAAGAAATTCAGTCACATATACATACATGCACAGAACTATACTAACAATATATATAAATATAATTAAAGACATTTTATAATGAAATTCTTCCTAATCAGCATTGAATCACTATAGTATAATTAACTTGTTTATTCAGCTAAGTGATTTAGATCTGTTGCTATCCCGTCAAGCGCCATAAGCCCTTCAGTGCCAGTCATGGAAACGTAATAAATGCGGAACACTATAACATAATTTACAACAGCCGCTCGTTGTAATGCTCTCCCAGAACCTTCATAATTGCTCCTCAGGACAAATGCGGTGCCAGTTTGGCCCTAATATTTACGAGTTTGAGCGTTCTCCATTCATTCCTCTATTCACAAGGATGTCAGATGCAAGAGGTTCTCAGATTAGAGTTAGCAAACATATATAGAACATAGTATATTAGTTTTTAAAATGTTTTCACATAACACATTTTATCGTATTAAATATTCTGTTTATAATTGGCACATGTTATTTCAATATTAAGAGTAAGAAAATAAAGTTTTAGTTAATATATAAGGGAAAGATCAAAAGCTTTTCCCAGAATACTCTAATGTCAATACTCCATTAATTGCTTCCATATTTATTTTTTCTGTAATCAAAACTAGAAAGAGTGAGTGTAACTAGACCAGTGATAATGAATCTCAAAAGCGAAGGATAATATTGTTTTAAATTAAAGACTCTCAATCACCAGGAAAATAAAATTTGTCTTATTGCTTATTCATTTTGTCTTCTCGTTAGTTTAACATAACAAGTTCTTTTTCTTCACAGAGGAAACTATTAAAAATGGACTGACCATGCTGTCTCCGCCGGGCTCCAGCAAGAGGCATAGACCTAAAAAATGTTGGCTTAATGTCGTAATGGGTAATTAGTATACCAATAGACTCATTACCAGGAATGCTGAAGACCGTGCGAAGTGGGACAGAAAACGTTGGAAAGCGGACTCCGGACGCTGAAATAAAGTATAGCAGCCCTATTCAAACTGACGTATTTTTTTGTTTTCGTATTACAACGAATAATTTATACAATCATATACCAACAAACGAAAAGCAAATAACTGGATAACCCTTTTTGGGAATTCGTTATCATTCTTTCAGCGATGAATATCAGTTGCCTGCGAGGTCTGTAAACAAATAACAGATATTACATTAAAGCTTTCATAAAAATGAGTGAGATGTGTTAATAATTTTTTATCAAACTTCAACCAGCAGATTAAGTTCTTTTTGTAACTTTAGTTCAACAGACAGGAAAACAACCTACAGGCAAATAGTCACTGCTGCTGACCAACGATGATGCGAGGCATAGCCAACGTGGCACTGACTTGGAAACAAAATGTAAAATACTTTTTAGGAAACAAAAAAATCCATATCGTACTACGATAGAAAAACATTAGCGTTAAACGTACTAAAGAACCATTGCGTAAGAACAAAGAAGTTCCAGGAAATAGGGATAAGCGCCCAGCTGATGGCAGCAGAAAGACGTAGAAGTATCATTCTAAATAGTTTCATCAGGGGTACTGGGGTACACAACAAGCCGTTACTTGGTGGCGAAACCCTACTGTGTTGCTCTAGATGGGGCCAGTGTAAAAGCAAATTAAAACTATCTAAAATTGATAAGTATAAAAGATATGTGTGTTAAAATGTATTCAAGTACATAATATGTATGTATGTATGTATATATGTATATATATATATATATATATATATATATATATATATATATATATATATATATATATATATATATATATATATATATATATTATAACGTCAGGTTTCATGTCATGTGTAAATGACTTGTGTAAAACATGACGTATGTTGTCTAATATAAAAATAAAAAGTAGTCTTTAAAAGCCTATAAATTGTAGTAGTTTCTAAGGAAAAAAATGTAATTATAAGTTAATGTAATTTTTTTTGTTCCTATATGTATGTATATCTTTCGAAATGCTATGAATTGCATAAATAAATTTATATTAATGCCAATATTATAAAAGTAAATGAAATATATGTATGATTGTAACTCAATCAGAACATGCATGCTGAACGAAATTGGATGAAATTTGGCAAAGATATATATTATAGTCTAGAATACGACATAAGCCACTGTCCCAATGTAATTTTTCAATTAACTTTTAAATGAACGAAGAGACGGTTATTAGTTGATATTTTATATATGAAAATAATAAATGAGGTCATCAATTATTATTGCGTAATTTATCAGAAGTGTAAAATATACAAAAGCACTCTGTACTTCAAGTGTTTTTCTTACATCAAGCTCTGAATGTATTTGAGTAAATTTTTTTAATTTTGTCCTGTAGGGCATAATCAAGATATGATTTGACGACATCCGCAGTATAAGTCTGCCTTTCGTAAGTAGGAAGGCCTACAGAGGTCACCGGTCCGTTGCCCGTACCGAGTTTTATTGTTTATGTTTAATATCTATTTATTAACAATAGGAAAGTATTTAAGTAGTATATTAGTTGTCTATTATCCATATCACAAGGGCTCTACTGCTTACTTTTGGACTGTATACATGGTGCTGTGTGAATTGTCACAGTATATCTATTTACAGTGTGTATAGAAATTATAGTTGTCTATAATTACCTTATAGTTTTGTAAGTTTTCCACTTTACATGACAACGTGGCGTCTCTTCCAACAACTACTGTGACATTTGACTCTACCCCAACAAACTTCGGTTCATCTGGAAAAATATAACAAACATGAGTCACCCTATCATTTGCATGGTTAATTTTCGTGGCATCTAAAACTTGGTTTATTGTTTTATACTGTAACAGAGCAAAAATTTAGTAGACCCTTATGGGTCATGCTTGCGGTGTCTACTATTACTTTTTATCTAAAACTTATAAGAAAATAGATGGAAAAATATTTAATAAAATATATTTTATAATTTTTTATGAAGTCAGGGCAGTCATCACCATTATCTTAGCGTTAAATCCTAGTTGCAGCCCAAACTCCCGCTTCGGTGTTGGGGTCCGCTTTCCAACTTTTTCTTTTTCACTTCGCACGATCTTCGGCATATCTAGTGGTTAGTCCATTAGCACGCATATTTATTTATTTAATTATTTATACATGACATACAAATTTTAAATATAAAAGATTCATATCATTATATTCATATATATACCCCTACGACGTCAAGCCAGCACTTTTTAGGTCTACCCCTCCTGCTGGGGCCCGGCGGTGGCGGCATGGGCAGACATTTGTTCCCCACGTAAGTAACCGGTTGCCTTAAAACGTGGCCATACCAGCGCCTGCTTGTGTTGCTCCAACACCGGCCACGCTTCACATCCATATAAAAGGACAGGCCTAATGATAGTCTTATAGATCTGTCCCTTCAATTTAACCGGTATTTTAGGGTGACAAATGACACCAGTCACCTCACGCCATTTGGTACACGCGGTGGCAATTTAACATCGAAATCAATGTCACCAAACGCGTGAAATACAGATCCCAGGTATTTCACCTGTTCCGTGCGCTTGACCGTATCGCCGCCTATGCGCACGGATGTGGGATCTGTGGAGTTGCAGGTCAAGTACTCGGTCATCGCCACATTGAGCTTCAGACCGCCGTTCTCAAGCGATTCCTTCCACGCCTTCATACGTCCCACCAACCTGCCCTGTCCAAATCTGCCAGCGCGATATCATCAGTATACATGAGCAACCACGGGGGCTGCTCATGTGAGTTTCTGATGTTGTCTGATAGTACGTCTAATACCAAGCTGAACAGAAACGGACTAAGGACGGATCCCTGGTATACTCCGACAGTGATGGGGAAGCATTTTGTGTCACCAACAGCATTTCGAACCACAGAATCGGAATCGCGATACTTGTCTCGGATGATGTTGTGCCGTATAGCTATGTCTGTGTAGCCGTCCAAATATGGTGAGCGAGTATTGTTAACAATTAATAGTGTTCCGTGGACACGTCCATTTATTAGATAAATACAAACAATACTGATGTGCTGTAGGCACAATGTCAATGCCCACCAGATTATCGGGGAAAGAGGGCAGTAAATACGAGACAATGCTACAATATTGAGATATTGCACCTGTGATAGTGTTGTAATGATGTTGTGAGCAACTTACGATTAAACTTATATCTGACGCATTAAAACTAAACACATCAAAAAAGTCTAAGCAACATGTACTAATTTAAATTTTAGGATGGTTTTTCACATTATAACGTTGTAATTTATTTTTAAAATAATATTTTTAGGGTTCTATGATGTAAAAATAACAACTTTTGTTTTTATAAGTTCTTTTAATAACAGAAATTAACAATATTAGATAGAATATACTGTAGAAACTAAGGTACGTAACTAAACATTTTTTTTACAAAATGAAATTTCTAAAGAAAATGAATTTATTGTGAAAGAATAGGATAATTTAATACAAAGTATGGCCTCCTCTGCTAATCAGAACTTGTCGGCAACTCTATGAATAACCTGTGATTATTCATAGAATTAATGAGACTGTTTATGTCATCTTGCGGTATTCGCTCCCAATGGAATTGTAGCAAATCCTTCAGCTGTTGGGTTGTTGTCGATCCGTCCAAGTCCTTCAAAACACGTCTCTGGAGCATGTCCCATGTGTGCTCGATGGGTTTGAGGTCTGGCAATTGTGTAGGCCAGAGCAATACCCGGATGTTCTCCGTTGCCAAGTATTGACTGGTTCGCCGAGCTGTATGTGAACGCGCATTGTCATGCATTAACGTAAAATCGGAGCCAAAGGTTTGTGCAAATGGATGGACATAAGGTCTGAGAATATCCTCAATGTAATTTTCAGCGTTCATATTTCCATTTACAAAAACGAGCTCAGTTCACCTGTTCTTCATAATACCCGCCCATACCATAACTGTTGAGCCGCTGTATGGATGAACTTCCTGAATGCACCTGAGCATTTCAGTATTTCCGGGCCGACGGTACACTCGCACCCTTCTTGTATCAGGCCTAAACCCGAATCGCGACTCATTGGAAAACATAATTTTATCCCATTGTTCCTGAGTCCATGTTCTGCGTTCTCTACACCATTCACGACGAGCACGATTCCCGTGACGTATCGGTGGGCACCTAATTGGGCATCGAGCTCGTAGGCCGTACTCATGCAGTCGATTTCGCACAGTTTGGGGACTTACATCAACGCCACTTGAATTTTGTAGCCTCAAACTTATCTCTCGAGCGGTTAACATCGGCTGGCGTCTTGCAGTCAGTTGTATGTACCGGTCTTGCCGAGTGGTTGTACTCCTTTTACGGCCCGGATGCTGTTCAACGGGTTCCCTTGTATTATTGTAGCGCTGCCAAAGACGACAAATAACACTTCTATGAATGCCAAAATGCCGAGATACTGGAGATTGATTACTTCCCGCTTGCAACATCCCTACAGCTCTTTGTATTTCATTTGCCGTCAAATGACGTCGCTCCATGACGTAATGAATATCTAACAATTCAATTTTGTCGTTAACTTAATTTAAATGGTTGGTAAAATTATAAAATCAAGACTAAACGAAGCAATAAAAACGCACTTAAATTCAAACAAATTTCCTTTCATTTAATTTTATGAAAAAAACAAAACATAATCGAAATTTTTTTTTACAACCAGCCAGTATGTCATCAATAACAAAAAAGTTTACATACCTACGCACTTTGAGTGAGTAAAGACTTAGAAATTAATTAGTATAAATGGTAAATTTGTAATATCATGCATATTGCTTAGACTTTTTTGATGTGTTTATTTTTAATACGTAATACATGACACGACGTTCTTCTCTCTCTCTTTGTCCAACCCATGTTCCCAGTTTATCTGGGGTCGGGTCTCCCTGTACATTTCCGCCAGAGAACTCTGTTCTGGGTTGTCTGTGTTGTAAGGCTGCCCTGGTCCATCTCTTTCCTAATGTAGTTCCACCAAGTAGCGGGGGGCCTGCCTCTTCCCCTGGTCGAATCCGGTATATTGAGTACTTTCTTAACCACGTAACCTTCCTCGCGTCTTTGAATGTGGCCATACCACCGTAAGCGACTTTCTCTCACTTTTTCTACGATAGGAGCTACTCTGAAGGAACCTCTTATGTACTCGTTTCGGACTTTATCCAGGCGTGTCACACCACCAGCCCATCTCAGCATTTTCATTTCGTTAGTGTGCAGTAGTTGTTCGTGGGCTTTTTTCGTAGTCCAACATTCCGCTCCGTAGGTTAAGGCTGGTCGCACCACTGTCTTGTATACTTTTCCCTTGATCTTAACTGGCATTTTGGGGTCGCATAGAATACCGGTAAGTGATCGCCATTTGAGCCAAGCAGTGTTTATTCGGTGATTGACATCTTTATCCACATTGGCATCGACACGACGTTCTTCTCTTTATATTAATTTCAAAGTAACAAATATCGATTATGTGTCGTTATCAGATGGAGCTATGTCGCCGCTTTTTGACAGAAAATTAGATATTTTCATAAATAATAAACAAAAATCGTGTTTATATTATAGCATTTGCTTATAATTGTAATATAATTCATATTTATAATAACATAATTTCAAGTTATTATTCGACCTTTCTCGATACGAAGTATATTGCTAATGCCACCTTATCCAAGGTCTTAATAATATAATAACACTACGAAATATTTTTAAAGACGGCAGGATTTAATGAGGTTTAGCTTCACGTCTTTCTAAAATCGGAGTGAAAAGAATCTCCAAAATATTACACCATCTTTGTTTCACAGAGCTTTCGCTGTCTTGAAGGAAACAAGCTAAATTTTATATGTATATGATTTTTAAATTTAAGCAGTTTTCATTATTAATACATATTTATAATATAATTATTTATTATATTATAATAATCTTAAATATAAAATAATATAATTATATATTGTAATAATCAATTTAAATTTTAAATTTATATTTATAATTAACAACTGTAGTTTAAACCGTTTCAAAAAATATTATGGCAATTAAGTAAAGTACGTAGCCAATAAATAAGACTCATTATTAAGCATGTCTTACAATCCCAGTAACAAAATTAATAGATAAAATGCTTTGTTTGAAATTAATTACCGATTGATTATAATTAACGAGCTTTAAGGTCTACTAAACTTATTTGTTAACATGTTCTTTATTAAAGTATATAATTGTATATTTATTCGGTAGACAAGAAAACCCATTGATTATTAACTATTATTATCAGAACTTACGTTTATGTTTCGATTAGTAGTACTTTGTATCCGGTGGAATCTTTTTTTATTGAATGTCTAAGTCTAAAGTTAAAAGTCTAAGTATTATCTTTAAATAATATTCGCAACAAATACTCTGTGTAATTGTTAGTATTTTTAAAATGTTAGTAATTTTTTTTATTGCTATGGGACAAACGACTGGCTGAAGGCCCACTATACAGTAGTTAACGTTGCCTATGGATGCTGGCGACGCCAGGGGCACAGCTAACACACTGCTATCCGCGTAAGGATACTGGACTTGGCCACTTATGCCGGAACATAACACGAGGTGTTATGGTCGCATATTTAGTAACCAGGGGTGTTTGCCATCCAGACGGGCTTGGAGCCCTACCACCTTACTAGGGTCGTTTAGTCACTTCTTACGACAGGCTGACGCCGGTCATTGGGGTTAGTATTCTTACTTCGCCCCTGCACAGAGAATCTCAGTATCTATATAAGGAAGGAGTCCTTGGCTTCAATAATCTGGGTTTTAGTAGTTTTAGAATAAACTAGAGCCTTATTGGCCTTATTTAAGAGGTGAACTTAACAAACCCCATTTATATAAATATAAAGGTGTATTTATTTTTTACGTATTTTCAAACGTAAGATTATTCGTATTTTATTCGTGAAATTATTCTAAGAAAATGGTTTGAATTTGAAATTGACGGTTCAAGGTACCCGCCGTTTGATTAGTTCTTTACAGAAATTTGCCAGTATTTTCAAACATTAAGGTACTACTGTAGACAATTCTTTTGTAGCTTATGCCAAGGTTGAATTAGCAGACGGGTCCTTTCCCATCATTTCGCATATTCACACGCCTATATTTATCTTTGTGACGTGTGGCTACTGCTTGTATTACTTGGGCACTTGTCATGTTTCACATCATGTAAGAGAAACTTTCTAATAAACTAATATACCAGGATAATTCATATAGCGCCATCTAGCCCCAAAGTTATTTATATAGCACTTGCGTTATGGTTACTAGACAACTAATATACTACACATACCTACACTGTTTTTTGTAAATAAATTCATATTATCCATAAACAGCCCGACATGAGATGTGAATCGAACTCGTGATTTGGACCCCGCAAGCGTATCGTAGCGTTAGCCGTTGCCACGGGGGTCATCTATGGCATCAAACAATCCATAAAAAATAAAAAATTGTATTGAGTAAAATATCCAACTACTAACTTGCTTTCGTAAGAAAAGCTGGAACTGTACGTCTTATAAAGTAAAAGATCATTAAGCGTTTCGTAGACTCATTTAACTTCAAACGAAACTGCATATCTAGTGTTATTGTAAGAACTTGCAAGAGAAACAACGTTGGAGAGTTTGATTTATTAATTTAACAAACGGAGCAAGCATTTTCAAATGGCCATAAAGTTATACTCAAAACTTGAGAAGTGAAGACAATGGTTGAGTTGAGTAAATGACAATATACATCTTGAAGATTGTTATAAAATCAAAGGTGAGATGCGGAATACTAAAAATGGCCACCACTCTCGGTATAGACCGAGACTTATAGAAGTATGCCGCTTTATTAAGCTTGTGTTGTGTTCCGCCATTAGTGACCCAGGTTCCTGATCCTTACGGGACAGTAGCGTGTTCGCGGTGCCCTTAGCGTTGCAAACATCCATAACCAACGGTAACTGCTTACTATTAAGTGGGCTGTCTTTTGTTCTTGTGCAAAAAAATCTTAATAATTAAACTATTTAATACATATTGACGACCTTCTGGCGTCTAACGTGACGGCTAACGCGTGTCAGTAGGCTTGCGGTGGTCACGGGTTCGAATCCAGGCTCACATCTAGGTATTTATGTATAAAATTTATTTATTTACAAAAGAAAAAGTATATAATATGTAGTATATATCAGTTGTCTAGTACCCATAACACAAGTGCTAAGGAACTTAGTTTGCGACTAGATGGTGTTGTGTGAGATGTTCCAATATATTTATTTTATTTACTTTTATTCTGTTTTAGGACAAGTGAAATTATAATAGGTAAATAGTTTACTTATATTTAGCTATTATAAGCTAAATAATAAAAGTTTGAGTGCCATATGAAACAAATATGAGTGGTTCAAGTGTATTTCATTGCTCTCATTAATATTAAATTAACAGAATAACCGCAAACATTACGCTTCATTATGTTCGCACTGAATAAATAACAAATTTCAATCAAAATCAACGTACTTTAATAACACTTAAAATTACCGCAAACAATTTAGTGTCATACATAATTCTGTAGCATTAATTAATGATAATGTACAAATTATTAATACATCATATTATGCGTTTAAGTAGCCGTGTGGTCCCGGCCGAAGAAAGAATAGGGCCACCCCAAATCATCCCAAGGGAGTCGTAAAAGCCGACTGATGGGTCACTCCCTCTGCCAGCTTGCATGCGGCGAGGGAAGAACACCTCTAGGTTTCCCTTTAGAGGTTGGGAGGTCGGACGGCAGTCGCTCCCGTAAAAACCAAAACAAGCCAATTAAAATATGATTAGAACAAGGAAAGGATGTGTCACGGATAGGGCGTCGCCGCAAAACGACGCGCAGGAACTTCGCCCGACTCCTGTGACAAGTGGACTAGGGCTGCCGTGCCGTGGGCGAGCACGGCTAAAGACACTAGCCCCATCCAAAAGGAAACTCCGCTTCGCAACGTGGAATATTGGCACGCTAACCGGACGCGCGAGAGAGTTGGCCGATGTGCTCTCCAGGCGGAGGGTGGCCGTGGCGTTCCTGCAGGAGACTCGGTGGAAGGCCAGCAGATCCCGGTTCATTGGGAATGGCTACAAGCTGATCTATACAGGTGCACCTGGTGGGGAGAATGGGGTTGCCATAGTGCTCTCGGAGGAGTTCCAGAACGACATTTTGGAAGTGAAACGTCATAGCGACCGGCTTATGGTCGTTAGGGTGCTTATCGATGGGGTGGTTACCCACTTGATAAGTGCCTATGCGCCACAGGCCGGTTGTGACGACGCCGATAAAGTGGCGTTTTGGAATCAACTCGGAGAAGTGCTCCGTGGAATCCCATTATCACAGGGGATCGTTTTGGGGGGTGATCTGAACGGTCATGTGGGTGATGAATGCGGGGAATTTGAGCGTGTTCACGGTGGATTTGGGTACGGTAGCCGCAACGCGGAAGGGGAGGACATCCTCAATATGTGTGCAGTTGCCGACCTTGCCATCGTGAACACGTATTTCAAAAAGAGACCCGAGCATCTCGTCACCTACAAGAGCGGGAGGAATGCAACCCAAATCGACTTCCTACTCACTAGGAGATACCACATCAGCAAAGTAGCCAACTGCAAGGTCATACCCGGTGAGAGTCTCACTGCACAACACCGTCTTCTTGTCATGGACCTCTGCGTGAAGCCCAAAGGCAAATGTGTCGACCGCCTTCAACGCCGAATCAGGTGGTGGCTGCTTGATGAAATCAAGTCCCAGGAGTTCGCCTCTGCCATCGGCGACAAGTGCGCCGGAGGTGAGGGCGAACCGGTTCAAGCTTACTGGGACAGGATTCAGGCGGCTATCCTTGGGTCGGCGAAAGAGGTGCTTGGCGTGTCCAAGGGCGGACGCAAGTGTGACAAGGAGACTTGGTGGTGGAACGACGCAGTCCAGAGGGAGACCAGGGCGAAAAAAGCCCTCTTTAAGAAGTGGCAAGCGTCCAGATCTCCTGAAGATCGCGACGCATACAGAGATGCCAAACGCGCCACCAAGAAAGCTGTAGCCAGAGCCAGACGAGACCACTTACAACCACTTTACGATAAGTTGGACTCGTCTGAGGGGCAGAAGCTCATATATAAGTTGGCGCGCTCCAGGGTCAAAGCGGCACAGGATATTTCCAAGTGCCGCTGTGTAAAAGACCCCGGGGGCAACCTGTTATGCGAGGACCTCGCGGTGAAGGAGAGATGGCGCTCATATTTCCACGAGCTGCTGAATAAGTACTTGGCCTGTAACTCCACAGATCTCACACCCGTACGCATAGACGGCAACACGGTCGAGCGCACGGACCATGTGAAATACCTGGGATCTGTGTTTCATGCGTCTGGTGACATCGATTGCGACGTCAAGGCACGCATTGCTGCCGCGTGGGCCAAATGGCGTGAGGTAACTGGTGTCATTTGTGACCCCAAGATGCCGGTAAAGTTGAAGGGACAGGTCTATAAGACCATCATTAGGCCTGTCCTTTTATACGGCTGTGAAGCGTGGCCGATGTTAGAGCGACACAAGCAAGAACTGCGTGTCACGGAGATGAATATGCTGCGGTGGATGTGTGGAGTGACGCGGAAGGACCGCGTTAGGAACTCCCGCATTCGCGGTAGTCTTCGTGTCCGTGACATTGCAGATAAATTGCAGGAGTGTCGGCTCCGTTGGTATGGCCATGTTTTACGGCAACCGGATGCTTACGTGGGAAACAAATGTCTGGCCATGCCGCCTCCGCCGGGCCCCGGCAGGAGGGGTAGACCCAAAAAGTGCTGGCTTGACGTCGTAAAGGGTGATATGCGTGCCAATGGGCTCACTACCAGGGATGCTGAAGATCGAGCGAAGTGGAGTAGAAAAAGTCGGAAAGCGGACCCCGGGCACCGAAACGAAAGTTTGGGTGGCAACCGGGACTAACGCTAGGATGATGATGATGATTATGCGTTTAAGTATATAGTATTTAAATTCTGATCAAGGACTTGCATGTCTCATCTGTGTCGATGAAGAAACAGGTACTCCAGAAGTGATACTCCTCTTGGCTTGGAGCACTTCGCACTTATTCCGCCATTTCTCGTGGCGTGGTGATTTTTAGTTTAATAGAAAAGACTCCTCAGGCCGCTCTTCGTTTGTTCTTTATGTATATATTAACTCTAATCGTGAGGAAACCTGTTCGTCATTTTTATCAATGTGTTTGAACCTCGTATAAAAGTTAAATAAATGAATTTCTATTCTTTTGCGAATCTACCCACAAATACGTTAAGAGATGCGGCGTTTAGCGGTGATCTATAACATGAAAATACACGACCAACGTTGTGTCACTTAGTGATGCTTACGACTGCGTAACGTGTTTATTATTGCAACCGAGTACTTTGTGTGTTGCTTAGTGTTTTTGTCAACATTTAATTTATTTAAAAACCACAAATCCAGCAGAGCAACAGATCAAGGAACTGTCTTCGTTATTATCTACATCACCCACAGTATTAGCGGTGATAAACCAACAGATTTAGACCTTGTCTGATAAGAGAAACTTTTTTAAAATTATACTTCTTATGGCTTGTTTGGAAAAAATTATGAGAATGTGTTCCGTATTGAATTGTATTCCGTGAAAAATCGTATCTATATTCACAGTAGTTTACATTTACATACGTTTACGTAAGTGTGAAACATAATTTAGAAACTATTTCCAGATAATAAACGCCAGTGCTACCATCTAGTATCAAATCGTACGAGACTATTTTAAGTGCATTTATTAGATTTGAGGTTAATTTTCGGTATGTATCATTTTTATTTGTTTACATTATAAATTATTTTATATTAATTTATCATTCCTTTTATAAACAAAGAGTTGTGGCATACGGGATAAAAAAGGCTATTTTTATTCTGCTACGCCAAAAAGCGTAACTTTTTCGTGCGTCATAAGTACACACATAAGTTTTTTTTTTACTTTTACAATATTATATTCATACTCAAACTTCATAAGAAATAGAATGAAACGTAAATTCAATTTAGCTATAAAGACAATCAATTTTTCGAAGTCAATTCGGTAAAAAAGATGAATAGATAAATACGTTTCCAATCTTCAATACCTTCAATTTGTGCGTTAAAATGAGTTTTCCTCGTAAAGCTATAAGCGGCTTACCTTTGATATTGGATATAAGATAAAAATTATATAAATTGTTTTTCCTGTACTACTCATTGAGTTTAAAAAAAGTGATATTATGTGTTTCGAAAATATTCAGTTACGCTTAATATAGAGAACGACCGACCGTTAGAGCGACACAAGCAAGAACTGCGTGTCACGGAGATGAATATGCTGCGGTGGATGTGTGGAGTGACGCGGAAGGACCGCGTTAGGAACTCCCGCATTCGCGGTAGTCTTCATGTCCGTGACATTGCAGATAAATTGCAGGAGTGTCGGCTCCGTTGGTATGGCCATGTTTTACGGCAACCGGATGCTTACGTGGGAAACAAATGTCTGCCCATGCCGCCTCCGCCGGGCCCCGGCAGGAGGTGTAGACCCAAAAAGTGCTGGCTTGACGTCGTAAAGGGTGATATGCGTGCCAATGAGCTCACTACCAGGGATGCTGAAGATCGCGCGAAGTGGAGTAGAAAAAGTTGGAAAGCGGACCCAAGGCACCGAAACGAAAGTTTGGGTGGCAACCGGGACTAACACTAGGATGATGATGATGACGCTTAATATAGAGAACATTTTGACGGTAAGTTTTCGAGGTGACATTTTGATTATTAGGTTTTGTAGTCTTAGTAGATTAGTTAGGTCTTAGTCTTAGTAGGTGGTAGCCAAGTGGTATCTATAATATATAGTGGTCTAATATAAATGTAACAGTTTTGAATTCCATGAAGGCGTGCACAGCTTAGACCATTTTTCTTGTGCACTTCATACATGCATGCGATCATACCATAATTGACATGTACTGAATTAAGTATTTGCAAAACTTTCAGTGAGCCAAAATTATGAAATATTTTGCATTAATGATACTACACTTGGTTTTGCAAGTAACTCTCCTATTATATACCTCTATTACATTATTAAAGTTATTATTTAGTAATATAATAAAACCAGTTAAATTTTTTCTTCTTTTGTCCTTTAAACTATAAGTTTAGAAGTACTGGCCTTACAAAGATAAAAAGATACTAAAAGGGAAATTTATATCTATTTGCTTTTGTAATGCGCTCCAATTTTCATATCCCTCGAGTAATAAAATGTATCGCTTTTGTGGCATCCGTAGAGACATTACGTTCTTAAGATTTTTAGTAAAAGAACATTTTTGTTTTTTGGCGTAACATTTTGACTGAGCTTAAGCTGGTCAATTCTTACAACCGTTTTATCCGGTTTGCATGTCAAACTTTAACTTACAGGTAGTTTTTCTGTTATATATATTATTATGAATAAGATTTCTGCACTTCTCTTATACTATATTTTTTCTTTTGTTTTGTGTTGTGTTAAATACGGTTTTTATTCGGACAGAGCCGTCTAAAAACTGAACTCACTCTGGGTTTGCGTTTAGACACTGTGAGTAATTATATATTAACCTTACACTTACATCAAAAAAACTTTATACGAGTGAAAAATTCCAATTTAAATATATATTATTTGCATAAACACGGTTTATATGATGTCATACTTAAATGGTGCATTCGTGATACAGCCTAATGCCATGCTAATATTGTATCTTAAATTTATCAACAATTTCAATGAATACAATAGTAGCACATATGGTAGTTTAAAACATATAAAGGAATATAACAATGAGGAATATTAGTCCAGTGTAATATAATTTTAATTAGTACACAGGTTAACAAATTTTTGCGAAATGACCCTTTGAATGAAATTCTTATCTATTCAAATGTATAGTTATCTGTCTAGTTGCATGTATCAAAATGTTGCTTCTGTGTAATTATAAATATTAACACATAAAAGAAATAAATTATTGCTTTCAATAAATATATCACCGCAGTATTTATAAACTGTCATTATAAACAACTGTAAAATATAACTTTATAAAATGCTCTATATGATAACTGGCTGGCCCAGAAAACGTTATTCTGCCACATAAATAAAAAACAACATTTTGGACAGGATTTTCGTAAAAACCGTTCTTAGTGAATGTTCTACATTTTAAAATAAACTTTGCTTATTTTCAAGTCAATAGAGTACATAGTTTTAGAGTTCTCGTCATAATGTTTTTATATAAAATATCATGTAGCATTATTCTCTTGAAAGTATTAAAATTACTTCCTTATAGAAAGTAAATAAATATAGTTTAAGAAACCATCTAACGAATGATTACATTCAAAATTGAATTAAAATTGTTCCGTATATGAAACTAAATTGTAATTTCATAGCGTTCTAGCAGTAATTGTAGTAAGTACTACGTCGGCTACGTGCTACGGAAGTTACAGGCAAGCATCGGTAGTAGGTTAAGAACTGACGTCTGACATTTCAATTATTTTGTGACTTGCAAAATGGAAGGCACCTGACGCGAACGGTTACTCTATTTACGAAAGTACCGGCCGGAAAAACAACGGGGTCAGGTTTGAATAGTGTTGTCCTGATAGCACATATCGATGTAAAATTATGGTTGTTTTCAGTTTTACTTAAGTTGAATTTCATTATACTCGTGGTTTGGAAGTTTTGTTGATAGAATGATTCATTGATATAATTAATATTCAATAATGGTAAGAGGGGCTACTAGAAACTGATTTTAGAGAAGATAATTTTGCCGGATAAGGAGAGAGGACAGCATCGCAACTCTTAATAGATATGTTTGTTCCCGGTGCAATTTGAAATTAATACCTAATTTTTAATTTTGTTAGTATAAGTAAACTCCTTACACTAGGTCTGTTCAATAAACATTATAATTCTAACTTTAAATACTAGTCTTAAATTTATGAAAAGTTTTTATAATATTTTACATAGTTTAAATGTTAAACATGTGCTAAAATATACATTAGTCACCTTATTTCATAAATTTGTACTTACAAATGAGTAAGTTAATGAGTAATATTAAAATTATACTTTAAAGATCTAGACAGGTTTACTAACATTAGAAATGTTTAATGTCTAAGATACCTTTAAAACTTTAGAATCAATTCATAATTTCAAATAAGGTTTAATAATATAAATATTACTCATGTTTTGAACTGTTTGTATTTTGTATATTTGTATTTATTTTTACTCTTTATATTAAAATGTTTAAAAATATATTAAGGTTTATTATAAAAACAAGTTTATATTGTAAACTGTTTCAATTTAATTATCTTGTAGCTATCTGTTGCTTTTGTCTTGAGACTAATCGTTCAAATTATTATAGTCTACTTTATAAAAATATTTTTATGTATTATTTTGTATTATAATTTTACAATTTGGAATTTCAATTATTAATCTATTCTTCATGTACAAATTGTTTTAAAACTGTAAATTCTTTGCATAATTATTAACATTGGCAGATGTAGGTGGGTCATTGTATTAATTAACGAACAATAATATTTTGTTCCTTAATTTATTCTTCTTTACTAGTTGTGTTTATTTGATAAAACATATTTTTTATAGAATTTTTTTTTGTTTTCATATCTATACTAGGAGGATAAAATGTTGTTCTAATGATTATATCTAAGGTGTTAATCAAATTTAAACAAAATTATTACCCTCATGCAGTGTTTTGGAAATTTAATATCATTCATATGTATACATACTTTCTTACCTTTTTCATACAAGTATTTTTTTTTTGTGTAACGCTATGGATGTTTTTTGTTGTTAGTATTGTTTATTTTGTGGGGGTTTGATGAAGGTTTTGGAGTGTTCGTGACGTCACTCCAAGGGCCTAATGGAAGACCAGCGCTGGTTTTACAAACCAGCATTAATGCTGAATTGGGTCCAATTTAGGACAAAATTATTATTATAGTGAAATTTTTTAAATGTATAACATGTATCATATGTATATTTTGTTCCTAAATAAATGCTTTTTTCTCTTCTTTTCTTTCTTTCTTTCTTTAATTGTTATGTTAAAATATAAGTATTTAATATTTATTAAATATTTAAATGATCTGCGCTGTTGAAAATTATTTTAATTTGGTGGAATTATTTAGAGAGAATGTAGGTTGTTGTATAAACAAAGAATGAAAAGCCGAAAGTACAAGATCAGATCTTAGTTTCGACTTCTGTTGTCTATATACGAGTACGAGTATTTTAAAGAATTGATTTAAGGCTAACATGTTTGGAACATTGTTATGTACTGTAATAAAAAAAATTGTATTTTTTGTCTATAAATATAAGTTTTGACTTTTAGTCTCTCTCTTGAAGTAGAATAAATATGGTAATATTAGGGTAAACCCCAATATTACCATATTTCTGTGCTGTATCCTGGTAAAAACTTAAAATGACGATGATCTTGAACTGCTATGTATCTATTTAATTAAACTGATAATTATTTATTATTATCTAATAATAAAAAGCGTTATCAGTGATTACTGCACGAGTTTTTTATAGCAGTAATTAAGAAATAATAATTTATAACTAACGTAGTCCTTTGAAAATGCCACTTCACTATGTAGCGCCTAAAGAAAATATAAGAACGGCAAGGGTCCTCGTTTGCGACCCTAGAGATATCTTACCTACAAAATTTTCTTTAGCTGTCGTATTGCTTCTCTCTAATTAGATTATATAATTACACTTACTGTGAAAATGGAAAAATAAAAATAACATTTAAAGTTCCGCTTAAAGTATTTAAAATATGTTTATTAAAATAAGTAATAAAAAATGTTTAAAAACTCTGTACTGTTGGTCGTCGTAAGAGGTGTCGAAAATTCCTCCAACTATTTATTAGTTTAGAGGCAAGAAAGAGGAGGGCACTGGTTAATTTTCCTACTAGGGTTAATTTTTCCCTGAAAAAATCATATAATAAATATACTAGGACAATTCAAACATCGTCATTTAGTTCCAAAGAAAGCAGCAAAGCGCTTGTATTGTAAGAGAAGTGATATATTACTTATATTATAAACTAGAGTCTAAAATATGTTCTCACTGTTTCTTTCATGGTGGCAGTAGTGGCAGTACTCCGTGAATGGAATTTCGACTGGTAACGCACTTACAAGAAAGTACTGTGTCCAACCATAAAATTACAATTAATGTGTTTATACATCAAAAAAGTCTAAGCAACATGCATGATATTAAAGATTTACCATTTATAAATACTAATTAATTTCTAAGTCTTTACTCATTCAAAGTGCGTAGGTATGTAAACTTTTTTGTTATTGATGACATACTAGCTGGTTGTAAAAAAAATTTCAATTATGTTTTGTTCATAAAATTAAATGAAAGAGAATTTGTTTGAATTTAAGTGCGTTTTTATTGCTACGTTTAGTCTTGATTTTAAAATTTTACCAACCATTTAAATAAAGTTAGCGACAAAATTGAATTGTTACATATTCTTTACGTCATGGAGAGACGTCATTAGACGGCAAATGAAATGCAAAGAGCTGTAGGGATGTTGCAAGCGGGAAGTAATCAATTTCCAGTATCTCGGCATTTTGGCATTCATAGAAGTATTATTTCGTCGTGATCGTAGAATAACGTCGGATTTGAAAAAAATCCAAAATTCACTTTTTACCATATTTGGATACTACATTGTCGAAATATTATTGCTACATTAACAAAAAAATTACATGTATTTTAGATTTTAAATTAAGCAGTCGGTAAAGTGACGGGTGTGATAGATTCTCATAGTAAAATGACGTTTGTGTATTTTTAAAATGGCTGTCCTGTAAAGTTTAATATATGTCGGATCCGTCACTATTCTACGACTACGACGATTTGTCATCTTTGGCAGCGCTACAATAATACAAGGGAACCCGCTGAACAGCATCCAGGCTGTAAAAGGAGTACAACCACTCGGCAAGACCGGTACATACAACTGACTGCAATACGCCAGCCGATGTTAACCGCTCGAGAGATAAGTTTGAGGCTACAAAATTCAAGTTGTGTTGATGTAAGTCGACGCCCAATTATGTGCCCACCGATACGTCACAGGAATCGCGCTCGTCCTAATGAATGGTGTAGGGAACGCAGAACATGGACCCAGGAACAATGGGATAAAATTATGTTTTCCGATGAGTCGCGATTTGGGTTTAGGCCTAATACAAGAAGGGTGCGAGTGTACCGTTGGCCCGGAAATACTGAAATGCTCAGGTGCATTCAGGAAGTTCATCCATACAGCGGCTCAACAGTTATGGTATGGGCGGGTATTATGAAGAACAGGTGAACTGAGCTCGTTTTTGTAAATGGAAATATGAACACTGAAAATTACATTGAGGATATTCTCAGACCTTATGTCCATCCATTTGCACAAACCTTTGGCTCCGATTTTACGTTAATGCATGACAATGCGCGTTCACATACAGCTCGGCGAACTAGTCAATACTTGGCAACGGAGAACATCCGGGTATTGCCCTGGCCTGCACAATCGCCAGACCTCAACCCCATCAAGCATGCATGGGACATGCTCCAGAGATGTGTTTTGAAGGACTTGGATGCAGTGAACAACCCAACAGCTGAAGGATTTGCTACAATTCCATTGGGAGCGAATACCGCAAGATGACATAAACAGTATCATTAATTCAATGAATAATCGTTGCCGACAAGTTCTGAATAGCAGAGGAGGCTATACTTTGTATTAAATTATCCTATTCTTCCACAATAAATTCATTTTCTTTAGAAATTTCATTTTGTAAAAAAAAAATGTTAAGTTGCTTATGTACCTTAGTTTCTACAGTATATTCTAATATTGTTAATTTCTGTTATTAAAAGAACTTATAGCTTTATTAACTTATAACTTAAAGCTGTTATTTTTACATCATAGAACCCTAAAAATATTATTTTATAAATAAAATACAACGTTATAATGTGAAAAACCATCCTAAAATTTAAATTAGTACATGTTGCTTAGCCTTTTTTGATGTGTTTATAACATGTGCACTACAGTGTTAACAAATTATGTTTTTATTAGTTTTCAAAATGTCTACTTTTGTACCAAATAGAGTGTGATCGGGGAGAATTTTATTACACTAATTTTATCCAAAGATTTACGGCGACATTTTTCGGTCAGATACGACAGAGACTGGTTTGGATGCCTCAAAAATCATATCTTTGAACTTGAAGGTTGGCTTGAAAGAACATTCTGGCGTACCGAACAATATTGAAGACTATGTTACATTTAATGTAAATAATAATTAATCTACTGGCAAAATTCACATAGCGCCATCTATCCCAAAGTGGCATAGCACTTGTGTTATGGGTACTAGACAACTGATAAATTAAATATATATTTTTTTGGAAATAAATACATATTATTATACCACCCAGACGCGAGACGGGAAACGAGACCTCCGCGAGCATACCGAAGTGCGTTAGCCGCTACGCCAAGGAGGTCGTCAAAAAGATTGTAAAAGTATTGCACAAGTAGGGGAGTCAATGGTTTCAAAACGTTTAAAAGTGTTAGGAATGATTCAAAAGACACTGGGTGCCGTATACGTTGTAGCTGAAATACATCTGACGACGTTTTCTCACGTGTGAACTACTGCTTCAACGGTAGAAGAGAAAATATTTTTACATCGTATCCTGACTGGAGATGAAAAAAGATCTACGTACATTACGTAAGCCTGGCCATGCATCAATCTCGTTCGCAAAATTAAATATCCATGGTTTGAACCTTCTTCTCTCCATTTTGTGAGATCAGCAGGGTGTAATTTATTATGAGCTGTTAAAATCGAACGAGACTATCCCGGAAGAACGCTATCGATTTCAACTGATGCGTTTAAGTAGAGCCCTACAAAATCCGCCGCTACACTGCGAGAGAAACCACAGAGTTTTTGTTATATGACAACGGCAAGTTTTAAAGATTTGTCCATTGACTTATTTAAAATAAAAATGTATGACTGGCTGTTAAGCAATTCAATGAAATAATTATTTTTTAAAGAAAAAATTCAATTTTTATAATTTTGATTATTATAATTTTGCAATCTAATTATGTATAAATATAATGCCAGTAGATTTTGATGCGTGTTCACATTTTATGATTTTTTTTAATAATGCAGTAAATATAATGTAAATGGTTGTGGAATATTATTTAAAGATGTAGGACATATTTCATACTTGAATATTTCCTGGATTTAAATCATGTTTTGTTTCATTCATGAAAATGTTTTTTAAAATTTTTTTTTCTCTCTCTTTGTACATCGCACGATATTTTAGTACTAGTATCTTTCATAAGAAATTTATATGCATATGGGTTGCCTAGATAATAATAAATCTAAATATAAGTACAATTGTTGATTATTTTCTAAAAAAACATATCACAAGAATCTCTTGCATAGATATCGATGCTTGCATAATTCTGATCTTCGATAATTATCGGGTCACCACATCTTTTTCTACGGATATCGTATAGAACTTGTTTTGTTTTCACTACGTCACACGCAGCAAAAGAAGTCACTACAATTAGGGAATGTATTAAGTATGTGTCACCTGTCTTAAATCTAATATTTTTTTTAGACATTCAATGATGGACTCATATTACATATACCTAGTCAGGTCATAAATTCTGTCACATGTTTAATGTAAAATAATTGTAACAAGTTTATTCATTATGTAACCATTCATATACCAAAATGAACTTAACAAAACATAGATTCTTATGACATTAAAGTTTATTCAAAATGACCTCCGTGATTTTGAATACAAGCCTTCAATCTGCGCGGCCAGTCGTCTATCGCAGCACGAACGAGGTCCATGTCAATATCGGCGGCTGCCTTAATCAAGGATGTCTTGAGTGACTCCAAATTGGGATGAGGCTTTGAGCACGCCTTTTCCTCCAAGTGTTGCCATATCTTGTAATCTAACGGATTCAAATCTGGACTGGAGGATGGCCAGTCTTCGTGCCGGATGAAGTCGATTTCACGCGCCGCCAGCCAGTCTTGTGTGCTCTTCGCTCTGTGAGCTGGCGCCGAATCTTAATGGAATACCCAGTGCCTGTTATTGAACATGGTATGAGAAACAGGTTCCACAAGGTTCGTCAGGACTGTATTTTGATACACAACAGCATTCGTTTTTACACCTTTCTCACAAAAATGTACCTCTGTTAAGCCCCAATAAGAAACTCCCAACCATACCATGAGCGAGGATGGAAAATGACCTCGTTGGACACGCGGAATACGGTTGCTCGCTTCTTCACTACTGTGTGCGTACACCTTATCATTTTGTTTGTTGTAGCTCTCTTCTACGGTAAACATTTTTTCATCCGAAAAAAGAATTTCCCGATATTTTTTTCCCGCGTACCGCTTCAACAAAGCGCGGCATCTCTTCAGTCTCAGGTCCATTAGACGAGCATTCAAACGATGTCCTGTTTTTCTTCGATATGCCCGAAGCCCTAAGTCTTCATTTAACACCCTTTTCACCGTGGTTCTGCTTAACCCCATCTGAAGGGCCAACAGTTTCTGCTTACGTTTGGGATTTCTTTGAATTCGTGCCTTTACAGCTTTTATCACTGCTGGAGTCCTAACAGACCGAGGGCGACCACTTCTTGACCTGTCATCTACACTAGAGTCTTCATTGTATCGTTTGATGGTAATTAATTAATTAATCTTTTGGTTATATTCAAATTTTTCAGTATGTTAAAAATTTGAATTGGCGCGTAACCGCAACGATGCAACGCAATAACTGCAACACGGTCTTCTTTAAGCGTCCACTCCATATTTAAAAATGAGTAAAATTCTAAAAGTATACATTTTTATTTTCATGAACAATTCGAAATTCGAATTCAATAAACTTTTTTGTGGCCAGCATTCTAAAAGAAAAGTTTTTACTGTGTGACAATACTTGACCACACATCATTATCATCATCATTTGCGTCATATCACCAAACCCACAGGTACGATCATATAAGACTTTACGTAGCCACTGAGGCCTGAGCCTAAGCCATGTCATAAATTGTTGAGGATAAAGTCACATATCTTTTATCTATTCTCTAAAGTCGACAAAAAGAGCTCATAATTTTTTAATCCTATGATAAATTAAAGTTTGATCAAGAGAGTGAATTGTTTTATCTATGTACTTTATGTTTTATTTATGTAAATAGCCTTTCCTTTCCGTGTATGTAGTAATTAATTATTTCATGAGTTTTAGGGACAAAACGAAAACTATTTTTATTCATATATTTATTTTTCTTGATTTTATAATACAATTAAATACTAAAATTTGATCTCAGAGTAAAATATGAACTCTTTACTCAATGAAGAATATAATCTATCAAATACAATAACATATATAAAATTTTACTTACCTTTTGCTTCAACTGAAATCAACGTAAGAGCTACTAATATGAAAATTATAATCTGCATTTTTGTCTTTGTCTAATTCACTAAAGTTCAAAACACAATCACTTTTTTACGATGAAAACTTTTATGATGGCCGATGTGTCCGTGAACATGGATGTTCTCGTACCCACCGTCTACTGAGTTAGAAATAAATGCTCTCGACGGGCTTAAATTTACTAGTGTACAGCGCATGCGTATAGTCTATTCCAGTGTAATAAGATCAAATATAAACAATGTCTTTTAGATTTAAATCCGTTGTTTTGAACTAAATTTAGGTGTTTTCTTAATTTGCTCTCCTGGTATGGTACTGATATATCCCTATTTGCTGATGTGCATCAGCTGGTCGCCTACTTGTTCAATATCATATATAATACTAAATCATTTCCTAATCTTCTTCTCGTTAATTTCAAACTTATAAATATAAATATTTTTGTATATATCAACATCAGAATATATATAGCATTCCCTTTTCTTAAAATTATGATATAGATGTTGCTATATTTTATTTTTACTGATACAATTGCAGTCTAACGACCCCAACCAATGAAGATTTTTCTTAGCTGACTGATAACTATATTAGCAGGACTTTTCGTTGCATTTTACGACACTATGAACCACATAGATCAGCTACTCGTATATTCTTAATCTTGATCAAACTATTCTAAATTAAGTCAGTGTCAATGAAGGCATTGATCAAACCATACTTATACTCATATACAACACACACACTTAATCAGTTCTTTAAAAGTAGTAAATTAAACTGATATTTATTGTTGCAACAATTGCAACTTTTAAAATTATATTAATGAGTTATATATATTTGTTTAAATAAATTTTGTATATTTTTAGTAACGAACTAACATGCAAGTATGTATTTTACCTTTAATTTTAGTGCATGATAGTTCATCATAATACCAGATTTTTTATTATTATTGTGAGACAGCAGACAAGCGTCAGCTACTTAACAGTAAGCATTTACCGTCACCTTTCTGTTGATTAATGTTTGCGACGCTAGAGGTAGCGCTATAACACTGCCGACTGCATAGGGGAAAGGAGCCTCCCTTATGTTTGAACACAACACAAGATTATATAGCGGCATATTTAGAGACCAGGTGGTTAAATTCCAGACTGGCCTGGAGCCCTATCAATTAGCAAAAATACTGTTTACTTTTCAGGATACTTCATTTAAACATACTGTAATATATATCTGGAATCTTTTCTTATTACAAACTCGCAGCAGAATGTAATCAAAGTTTTGGCTACTTCATACCTCAAGTTAGTTTATCAAACTTGAGAGATTCAAGGTATGAATGAAACTTAGAATAATCAATATGGTAACCACCCTTGGTCTATAAGTATGCCTCCATAATAACCGTATGTTGTGTTACGGCATTAGTGACTCAGGTTCCACTCGGTGCTCTTATACGGACAGCAGTGTGCTCGTGGTGTCCCTAGCGTCGCAAACATCCATAGGCGACGATAACTGCTTATTATTAAATGGGCCACCAGCCTGTCTGTAGTTCGTCAGCAATAAAAAATGAAATAACCTATTTGTCGCCTTTTAGAAGAGTTGCTTCTTTCTTATTTTTTACCGATATCAGGTGGTCCAATTTTTAAAGTTATATTGCTGAAATGCAGCTTTTAGGCGGCTCGGAAAAGCTTAGGCACTTAGAATTATCGTCCAATATCCATTTTTCTCATCTTTTCTCTATACATAGGACTATAACGGAGAACATATGGTCTCCTCCAGTAATTCCAACTCTTAGTTATCAAAACTGATTAGATAATCATCAGATTTCCTATCTTTTTGATGTGGAGCTTGAAATAAGTCATTCTAAGCCTTTCTCGCAGTAAAGAATACTGTGAATCGTTGTTTTGTATATCTGCCTGTAATTTGAAAATATTCTATATACGTTTTTTGTAGAAAACAATTTGTACATGTTTACATATTTTTCGCAGTTTTTTTCTGCGGTGTACTTTATTTCACTCATTCGTAAGTTCGCCTTGAGATAGCGAAGACCAAGCGTACTTATATGTAACATTTTAAATTGTAAAATTAAATTAATTAAGGCAGAGGTTAGAATTTTATACTCCGTAATATCTATTTCAGAGTCTTTTGTCCTCAGCCTTAGAGAAGTTAAAATATTGAACAATTTTATTTTACTTTCTTACAAATTTGTATACATCTAATTTAAACCGCACTGAAGTTGGCAAATCAATATCACTTGTATTAAAACCAACATCTATAAAAGATTAATCAATTATTCAAGTGTTGGACGAAGATCACATCATTTCGGTTGAATTTAGAGCTTTGGAGTCTAGGATCCATTGTTCAGTACTGCCACAAAGTTAGAGCGCATTGTTTGCTTATATGTCCATGCGTAAAATTTGTTTGTGCTAACAATTAATAATATAAAATAGATGGCATTGATTAAGCTTTGACATTTATTATATGATGTAATGGTAATGTCTCATTTGTGGTGTAAGTAAATGTCTGGCCATGCCGCCACCGCCAGGCCCCGGCAGGAGGGGTAGACTCAAAAAGTGCTGGCTTGACGTCATAAGGGTTGATATGCGTGCCAATGGACTGACCACCAGATATGTCGAAGATCGTGCGAAGTGGAGAAGAAAAAGTCGAAAAGCGGACGCCGGGTGCCGAAGCTAGAGTGGGTTGCAACTGGGACTCAATGCTAAGATGATTTGTGGTGTAACAGCTAACGTATGTCGCAACGCCTGCGGAGGATTCTGGCCCGAGTCTGAATGTTTATGTATAATAGAATTTATTTACAAAAGAAAATTATGTAATTAAATTAATTAAAAAGTGTATCAGTTGTCTATTAACCATAACACGAGTGCTTTGCTGCTTATTTTCGGACTATATTTATCTCTCTCTTACGGTATATTCCTCAACATGAAAAATAACTGTGTTTACGTACCTTGCTGTTTTTTAACAGGCCTTAACAAGGGAATAAAGACGAACAAAGAACAAAAGGTCTTGAAACACCTCTTGCAGGAATGTAAGTAATATTATAACTATCACCGGAACTCATTTGTAATTCAAATGACTACGTCAAAACAGTTACAATTTCTGGGTCCATCGAGAATCAGAATTTGCTAGTGTTTATTCTGTATAACATTAGAGGAATGAAGGGTCATCCCAACAACACAACGGGATCTTCGATAATGTAATTCAGTTGTGCCTAGTTTATTAACTCATAATTGACCTTTTCGTATCTCGAGTTTTGTTGGCAAAGCTTATTTTGATCTGTAGATTAATATTCTCTACCAAGAAATGCTCTAAGCAACTTAATTCACCGAACAATGAACATAACAGCACATAACATAGTGACAATTAATACAAATATTTTCCAGATCTGTAGGATGTTGGAAATACTGAATATGTATTGAATACTCGTATAGATCCAGACAACCTCGAAAATTTAATGGTAGTTGGCAAAGTTGACGGAAAGAGGCCACGCGCACGATCCGCTTTGCGATAGACAGACCAAATAAGATACCTTACTGGCACGACAATTGCAGAGGTCATGACATAAACAGAAATTAGAAGTATTTGAAAAAGTCTATTAAGACGAGTGATGGTAGCCCCTACAGACTAAACGTTCTTTAAGTGCAGTAGGTGACTAGAAAGAGAAATAATTGGATACATATTGGGGACTTTATATATTGATTGTTGTCTTTTTGAATGGATAATATCATTTAACTTAAGGTGCCAAATTCATTGTTTCTTAATTTAACTTACAATGGAATCCAGTGTATAATGTGTTTCAAATAACTTAAGGATTACAACGTAGGTTGTAGGGAGAAGTAATTTTTGGAGACCCTTTGTGAAATCATTTATATGTTGTTTCTGATTGTGTGGTTATTTTTCAATGTACCATAGAGTTATGCAAATTTGATGACATATTTTGTTAGTTGGTTAAGTATCGTATGTCGTCTCACTGTTGGATTTGAGGTTCGAACCAAATGGGTGGGCTGACAGTGACACACCGGTTTCACCATGATACTTACATTGTCTGTCGTTGTCGTCAGCCTATTGAAGTTCACTGGTGTACGTAGGCCTCTCCAAAGGCATGCCACAGAGCCTTATCTCCGGCTCGCTGCATCCAGTCCTTGCCAGCTATTTAACGTAAATCATCGCTTCAGCTCACCGCTGGGCGTCCTACACTACTTTTGCCGAGACGCGGTCTCCACTCAATAACTCGTTTTTACTTGATTCAACGACTCGATACTTGACTCAACGACCTCCGTGGCGTAGTGATTAACGCAGTTCGGTACGCTTGCGGAGGTCACGGGTTCAATTTCCGTCTCGCGTCTGCGTGTTTATGTATAGTACGTATACCTATATATTTACAAAATAAAAATATACATGTAGTATATCAGTTGTCTTATACCCATAACATAAGTGCTATGCAACTTAGTTTGGTTAACTAGATGGCGTTGTGTAAAATGTCTAAATATATTAAAAAAAATTGATACGGGCGAAAGCAACTGCTTAAGATACATACGAACATTTTTTTTTATTGCTGTAAGACAGCAGACAGGCAGACGGTCCGCTTAAAATTTAGCAGTTACCGTCGCCTATGGATGTTTGCAACGCCAGTGGCATCGCGAACACGCTGCTGTCGTATAGGGGTACAGGAACTTGGGTCACTAACCCCGGAACACAACACAAGGTTATTATGGCGGTATACTTAAGACCAAAGGTGGTCGCCATCCAGACGGGCTTGAGGCCCTACCACGTAGTACACATGGAATCTTAAAGTTACAGCAGCGGGCGACTTATATTTATAATCCAAATATTCGAATTAAAATGGATAAAAAATGACTGAATTAAAGCTGGCAACGCGTTTGGCTTTAGTATCTTTAAAACAATGTATAATTGACCTAAAATTGGCGAGCCAAGAATGTATCGATGTACATTTTAACTCTTGCGACCTTTAATATTGTATCGTAATTGAGTCAACTAGGGCAAATTCGTAGAGGTTATATAATCTTAAATAATAACATTTTAATACCTTTAGTTATTAGAAATATTAACATTTTTAAAGTAGCTATTTGCGCATTTCTTCACTATTATATATAACACTATGCGTATACGATTCATATGATTTTCATTAACCTTTATTGCTGTAGGACAGCAGACAGGTCTGCAGCCCACTTAATACATAGTAAGCAGTTACCGTCGCCTATGGATGCATGCGACGCCAGCGGCACCACTAACCGGTACTGTACTCGTAGCGGTACTGGAACTTGGATCACTTATACCGGAACACAAGATTATTTTTGCCAAAGTACTGGCTTCGTTGTAAGGGGTGATATGCGTGCCCATAGACTCGCTATTAGAGACACCGAAAATCTTGCGAAGTAGAGAAGAATAAGTTGTCCCTTCATAATAATGGAGGCATATTTAGAGGCCAGGGGTGGTTGCTATCTAGACGGGCTTGGAGCCTTACCACCTAGTTAAGGTTGTTTTGTTGCCTTTGACGACAGGCCGTCCCCGGCCGCAGGGGTCAGTATTCTTACTTAGCTCCTGTACGAAGCAGAACACCTGGTACCGTTTTTGAAATTTTAACGTGCCTGACCGTGTGATCATCGAACTACGGGTAGAAATCACAATATCTCGTCCCTCGGGTATTCTCTCAGCTACAAGGGCATTATTCGTTTTTCCTTTTGGGCGTACAGGGTCTGACGGCAGTCTCTCAGAGTTCCTTTTTACAGAACAAAAGCAAGAAGACATATAAGACTTCAACAAAAGCCCTGCAATACTACTCAATAGCGGATTCCAGGCTGAGAAATGAAAGATTCAGATACAAAGTGAGATTAAACGGTTATATGAAGCGGTTTGCATATCCGGGATGTATGAGACATATTTCTAGGCTAATCTTCTAAGCTGCTATACAGCTGTATCTCCATCGCTATATCCAGAGCAGATCATTTGACGGTCCTAGTGGAGAATTGCAGTAAACAGTAGGTAGATATGAGTATTGTTAAGTGTTCAAATTGAAACAATAATATTCCACACATTTTATTTACCAGCACACATAAATCTACCAAGAGAAGCAATGACTTTTCTTTTCTAACTAATTTATGAACAATTAAAAAAATGATATATAAATAGAAAAAAAATTGGAAATATATTATGTAATTTGAAAGAGCACAAATTTAAAATATTGAACATACATAATATATTTTCGAATAAACTTCGATTAGTGAAATAAAATACATTTTATTTCATTACACGGAATATACTTGTTATGACATTATTCACACTGTTTACAGAAACAGGAATATAACTAATAACAATCACATAACCCCATTTTGTCCCTTTACATATTATACCCTAAGCACTGTCGTCGCATGAGCAGTTTCAAAGTTAAAAGAGTTTGGTGCGCACTTACGCACATATAAAAGAACCAACGTTACTTAGTTTTCTGAAATAAATACTGTGCCACGAGTCCTTTAAAGACCCAAATAATTTATGCCAGTTGTCAGATAATCAAATTGGAAATAGGCTGGTCATGTATGCTGAAGTACAAGAAGTAAACTTGTTTTTGACGACGATCTGGGAATTGCTGGTAGGATATAGAACAAGCAAAATAGAATAAATGGCGTGTTTTGCGAAGAGTTGTTTGATTAATACTCGGTCACAACACTCACGATCGCTAAAATTTAAATAAAATACAATTTATTTATTAATTTTAACACCATGTGTATTTTCAATTAATGATTTCACTTCGTGTTTTTGTAAGATTACCGCATATAACTTCCACTAAAAAGTAAATGAAAGACAGTAAATAACCCCCACATAATATCATAAAACAGCCGTTAAAGTGTTGTATTTTCAATTTTTCAGTCGAATGACTTCTTGCTTTTAACTTAATTTTGTGCTCATTTATTAGATATTTTTTGTAAAAATGTTGAATCAGACCTCCTTCTTTCGCAGCTTGCAAAATCTCATTTACAGGCTCCGTTAAAGGCGAGAACTTTTTAAAATATATTACTGTTGGACTTCTAACGATATATTCGGGGAGAATTTCCAAATACTTCGATCCATTGTAATTTGCTACATGGTATTTTAAAATATCTTTATTCACGGCCAAAACAAAGTTAGAAGTGCCATTTAGTATCTTATCTAATATTATTAAAGTATCATCGAAGCTCACATTCGTCCAACCGTTATAAACTACAGGATTGTCTATATAATATTCCCTGAGTGAAGGTGCTCCTCCGTAAGGCAGACGAACAACGTCTCTCCAAGAAATAAGAGTTTCGTAATAGATATTTTGTTTAAGAGAAGAAATCAAGGCCGCCTGGTATCCCGACCTTATTATAAAACAAAACCACACCAAAGTATAGATTAAAATTTTAAAAACTGGATTGCTCGGCATTCTCTGTAGAGGCATTCCTAAAAATATTAGCCATGAGTAAAACGGCAAATTGTGCTTAAAAGTCAAAAACTTAAAAGCTTTTCTAACTCTTCTGTAAATGTTGGTTGTCATTAATTTGTTCAGTAAAACAATTCCCATGAACATAAACAATAATATGTAACGGATGTTATTCTTTAAAGGACGTATAATTTTTTCCCAGCCGGGTCTCAGCTCTGGAACTTTTGTAGCCCACACAATGTCCATAGAGAAGTACGAGGTGGATATTTCAAAACTTCCATACTTCTGAGAAGTGAGTGGTGCTGCGCACATAGAGGCGTGTGCGCGTGAGTTGAATGTATCACCCAAACAGCCGGTCCAATTGTCGTGCTCGTAGTGGCCGATATCTCTTGCGTTAGTTTGCATTTTTAAGGTTGCATTTAGCACATTAGCTACCAGTTTTATTAATTCACCGTCACCTCCGAGAGGATTTGAATTGTTTTGACCTAAATACATAAACGGACGTTGCTCTAAAGTAGAAATGTATAAATGACACTTGTAAAAATTGCGAAATTTCTCCTTAAATATAGATTTGAAACACGTAATATTCTTGCAACCCGGTAACCAATCCAAGAGTTCTGGTTCACCATTTATGCATTTTTCTGGCTTAACAATTTCGTAGGAAAATACCAAAGGTTTATCATTGTCGCTTTTCTTCAATAGCACAACATTAACAATTTGTAATTTTGATAAACACTGAAAAATTTCTCTTTCATCACACGTTTGTAGGTCTGAGTAAGGGCACACTATAATATATTTTCCGCTACTATCATAATTTGACCACACCATCCATCGAAGAGTTGTTACAATTTCGTCTGTTGATTCACCAAATATTACGTATTGGTGTACGTGGATTCTTTTGCGTGGAGTAAGTCTGCCGCATTTAACAATCACGGACTGGTTGTAGTGCATTAAAAATGAGAGCAACTCCAAAACACCTATGGCGTTAAACATAACAACTGTGACGAAACGCCATTCAAAATTAAAGTACGCAATTGCAGCAGCTAATTGGCCCACGCCTGAACTTTCAGTGTCAATATTTTTTAAATACATTACAGAGTTATTTAAAGTTGGTTGAATATCCATTTTTTGTTCCACTAGCACAGAACTTCGTCATGAATCGTCTTGATATTAACTGGCTAGAATTTTCATTTATGTATATACTGTGTGTATTAAGCCACACTATCATTACGATACTAATGCATTTTTGGTTTATGGTTCTAAAGATAAAATCGTTAAAAAGGGACACGCTATCCGTGTCGTTAATCTATTTTATCCGTACAGGGGCGGATAAAGAATACTAAATTCTGCGGCAGGGGTCAGCCTGTCGTACAAGGCGACAAAACAGCCCACACTAGCAACGCGGTACGGCCTCAAGCCCGCCTGGATGGCGACCACCTTTGGTCTTAAGTATGCTGCCATAATAACCTTGTGTTGTGTTCCGGCATTAGTGACCCAAGTTCCTGTACCCTTATGGGACAGCAGCATGTTCGCGATGTCACTGGCGTTGCAAACATCCATAGGCGACGGTATCTGCTAAATTCTAAGCGGGCCGTCAGCCTGTCTGCTGTACTACAGTAATAAAAAAACACGCTAGCGCATTTTTACGACAGTTATGAAGCTTTGACTGTACCGTATTATGATTCATGTAAATTAAAAGTAAAGACTTACAAGCAAAACCTGAATGAAGTCCTAACCTAGAAATATATTTTTTCTTAATTCCCATGCGGATACACCGATAGGGACGGGTTTGGCAATAGCTATATAGGGCTCCCCTGGCAGCTAGCATTCTTAGAATCTTCTAATAATCTTATTAGTGCAAAGCTGGCAGTATTCCCAGCAAAAATCCAGTCTTCACAAATTAAGCTGTAGAAACAAGGGGCCTCACAACTATTCACTATTAACTATTAACCTTTCACGGCGCTGTCTTTCGTGTGGGCTGTAAGGCCGAGAGTAGAGCTATCCAATATGTCACTTGGCCGAAAGGGCTCTAACTCCAATAAATTAGGGCGTCTGCGGTAGGAGATAAGACAACTATTACGACCTACATACATTTTGACGTTTAAGAGGCGCCCCCGCAGCAATCACCCGCTCTCTCTCATCGGCCTCCTTTTGCGACCCAGCATAATATTCCAATTTGTTCTAATTATTTTGTACACATTAATTTATGATTTATAATAGCGGTTTACCCTTTTTTGTCTCGGGGAAAAACCACTCTTGACGGGTTCCCCTGGGCTGGGGGGACCGAGGGATATGTGGGACTCCGGGATTTTTCCGACTACCCACTAAAAACCCCCGCTGTCCTCCTATCGCCTACGCCCGGGCCTACGGATATATGGCCTGCCGATCTCGTGGCCCGGGCCGGTGCTGACCCGCCCTTTGTCGTAAGGCGGGCCCCTTCTAAAGTGTTGGCGTCAGGGGGTCAGGCTTTCGTCCCCCCGGCGCTCTCCTGTAATAACTCTAGGAGTTGAGGGGGGCCGCGGAACAGCACGCAGCCCTCACCCTCGCGGCAATGGTGCGGGCGGCGGGTCCTCCCCCGAGGGGCCGCCCGCGGCCGCATTTCACGGCGGCCGGAGGTCGTTAGTTGCCCTCCGGCGCCGCCGACGTGGCCTGCGTTGGCGGGAGGGGAGTGTGGTAGTCGACTCCCGCTCCCGCTCCGCCGCCTCCTTTGCGAACATGATTGTCTCGCAGAAGGAGGCGACGGCCGTCCATCCAGGATCGCCCCCGACCATGGACAGAACCAGGGCTGGGAGCGACAGGTCCACGCCGATTTGGGCGACGAGGGCGCAGCGCTCCTCGCGCCACGCAGGCCACACGGCGACAAGCGGTTTACCCTGAGTTAAATCCATTATTAAATCTGAAGATGTGTGAGATATTAAAGTATAATTTTTTTTATTATTAGTTAAATATAAATTTTTTTGTACGGTGACAGCTTACTTACTAATATAGTAAGCAGCTACCGCTGCCGCCCGCGTTGGGGAACTTGAAACTGGGTCACTTATTCGGGAACACAACGCAACTATGGCGGCATGTTTAAAGAGTAAGTAGAGGGTGGTCCTGTGTGGTTCCCATCCAGATGGTCTTGGAGCCCTATCGACTACCTGGGGAAATTTTATTACATTTTGATATTTTTCTCCTTGGCCTTCCTTTTATATTCTGCACCACTAGGTTTTTTCTTTAATTCACTCATTCTTTGAGTAATAAACAAAAAAATTATGGACTAATTAAAAACACACATCGCAGCGAGATCGTAAACAAAAAGCGCGCGTAACCAACAACAAAAAGTTGAAAGTCGTGTCACTCTCCACTCATTCCTTCGCGTCGGACCACTTAGCTCCCGCCCCCGCGCCGCTCCCTCAACCCGCAATTTTAGAAGCAGGAAGAATAGTTTTATTATGTAAGTAGGTGGCTTACTTACTACCGCAATTAATTTTATGATATTTTGTTTTCTTATTTTTTACAATTCCGCCCGCGCGCCCCTTGTACCCTCGCGCCCCTAGGCAGCCTAGTTTGCCTTAAGGATAATCCGCCTCTGGGTGGCTTACTTACTTCCGCAATTAATTTTATGATATTTTTTTTTTATTTTTTACAATTCCGCCTGCGCGCCCTTTGTACCCTCGCGCCCCTAGGCAGCCTAGTTTGCCTTAAGGATAATCCGCCTCTGTCGTCTGTTATATAAAATACAAATTAAGTATCACATATAGCAGGAGTAAGAAGTCAATAACATCTCAACTATCTAAAAAGTAATGGCACGATAGTTTTACAATTGTCTCTTTTCTATTATAGTATGGAGAGATCATTCCAAGTTAATAACATACGGAATCATTAATGTCAAATGTTAGTGACTTTTTGTAACATGTGCTTTTATCGTATGAAATTCTGTTTTATTTTCGCCAAGGAAATAATGGGGTTACCAATTGTATAACGTAGACTGTGTTAGTGGGAAAAGATGTAACGTTTGATCTTTTTGTGACATCAAATGAATTCAATATATTATGTTACCACGTGTTAATAAGTTTCATTTAAAAAATTACGCCCAGGCCGAGATGAGCGGGTTTAAATATGCGCGGCCCCCTTTTGCGCGGGGCCCGTAGCAATTGCTACTCTTGCTATGTGGTTAATCCGGCACTGCCTGCGACCACGAGTTTTATGGTTCAAATCGATATTGATCGTTTGTGCCGGAAGTCATGGCCAGCGTGTTTAGGTAACAATTACGGATAAATATAGTTAAACTAAATAGTAGAAAATATTTCTTAACATAAGAAAAAATTACTGACGGGAAAATTAACGTCACTGTTCTAAAAAGCGTAGGGTGCTCGATATCAATCGTTATAATTTTTTTTATATTAGTTTCAATTCAAAATGCAGTTAGTTTAAAAATATCGTATACCATACACCTCACACTTTTTGAACAGTGACATTCATTTTCTCGTCAGTAATTTTATTCTTTTCTCTCTTCAATCGGTCCCTCATTGCTGAGGATCGTGACTACGTTTGATTCCATCAACTAGCTGTCTCCATCGATCCCGTTCTGCAGCTTGGTGGAGTGCGTCGCTGACAGGTATTTTCAGTTCCTCCGCTATTTGGCCCGACCATCGTTTGGGACTTCTACCCCTAGGCCTTTTTCCTTCGATTTTACCAGTCACAACAAGGCGTTCCAAATTGCTGGTATCCCTGCGTGCAACATGACCAAAATACCGCAATATTCTTTGTAGGCAGGTTGTGGATAGACGTTGAGTTTTTTCTATTTTTAACTGCTTGAGAATAGAGATGTTGGTGCGACGGGCCGTCCATGGTATTCGTAGCATGCGTCGCCAGCACCACATCTCAAAAGCGTCGATTCTCTGCCTATCTGCGGCTTTGAATGTCCACGTCTGTGCACTGTATAGAGCAATGGAGAAGACAAGGGTGCGGACCAGATGTATTTTAGTCCGGTGGGTAATATTACGGTCTCTCCAAATTTTGCTCAGTTGGGTCATTGCAGATTTTGCCATGCCAATCCGTCTCCGTATTTCAGGTTCGCTACTTCCTTTGTTGGTAATCAGTGAGCCAAGGTATTGGAACTGGGTTACGGTTTCGTAGTCATGTAGGAGATTGTTGCGTTGGATAGCTGTGAAACGGTCAATGATCATGAGCTTGGTCTTGGATTTATTAATAGCAAGCCCCATTTCCATACTGATGGTTTCCAGTTTGTGAAGCAACTCCGCCACTTCATTTTCCGATGATGCGAAAAGGGTGGTATCGTCCGCGTACCTGAGATTCGATATATTTACTCCGCCTATCTTTATCTTAATTTTATTCTTATGTTAAGAACTAGCAGCCCGTCCCAGCTTCGCACGGGTATTTAACAAAAAATTAAAAATTAAACCCTTCTATTTTTTTTCGGTCTCGGGGAAAAACCTCTTTTGACGGGTTATCCCGGCCCGGGGGGACCGAGGGATATAAGGGACTCCGGAAAAGATGTTCGACCCACTAAAAAACCCCGCTGTTCTCCTATCGTCCTATCGTCTACGCCCGGGCCCACGGATATATGGCCTGCCAATCTCGTGGCCCGGGCCGGCGCCGGCCCACGCTTTGTCTTAAAGCGGGCCCCTTCTAAAGTGCTGGCGCCAGGGGGTCAGGGTTTCGTCCCCCCGGCGCTCTCTTGTAACAACTCTAGGAGTTGAGGGAGGCTGTGGAACAACACGCGGCCTTTTCCCTCGCGGCAATAGTGCGGGCGGCGGATCCTCCCCCGAGGGGCCGCCCGCGGCCGTTTTCTACGTCGGCCGGAGATCGTTGCCCGCCCTCCGGCGCCGACGACGCGGCCTACGTTGGCGGGAGGGGAGTGCGGTGGCGGACTCCCGCTCCCGTTCCGCCGCCTCCCTTGCAGACACTACTGCCTCGCAAAAGGAGGCGACGGCCGTCCATCCAGGATCGCCCCCGACCATGGACAGAACCAGGGCCGCGAGTGACAGGTCCGCGGCCAATTCCGGACGGGACTCGCATCCCCGTCGCGTGCTAGTCAGGCGTGGGTACGACTACCAGACGACACTCCAGAAAAAGCAGAGTCGCCTGACGTCGTAGCCGGCCCAGTAAGACCAACCGACAGCGAGGATGCAATTCCCGCCCCGGGAACACTCTGTGCAGGTGCAGTCGAAATAGGCATGGTTTCGACTACCAAATCAGGTCCCAGGGTAGAACCTGGGACCCCAATCAGTATTCGCAATCATCCCACCGGGGACCACGCCACGAACAGAGAGCTAAGTTGGAAAGAATGTAAGAGGTAGACGGAAAGAAAGGTAGGACTCTGTCGCCTCGAACGGAGAGGGGAGTGAAGCGACGGATGCTCGGGCACCTCGGGTACGCACACCCGTGCACTCCTCGGACAGAGGAGCGCCCCTGAGGGCAAACCCTTCTACCTAGTCAGGTCATAAATTCTGTCACATGTTTAATGTAAAATAATTGTAACAAGTTTATTCATTATGTAACCATTTATATACCAAAATGAACTTAACAAAACATAGATTCTTATGACATTAAAGTTTATTCAAAATGACCTCCGTGATTTTGAATACAAGCCTTCAATCTGCGCGGCCAGTCCTCTATCGCAGCACGAACGAGGTCCATGTCAATATCGGCGGCTGCCTTAATCAAGGATGTCTTGAGTGACTCCAAATTGGGATGAGGCTTTGAGCACGCCTTTTCCTCCAAGTGTTGCCATATCTTGTAATCTAACGGATTCAAATCTGGACTGGAGGAGGGCCAGTCTTCGTGCCGGATGAAGTCGATTTCACGCGCCGCCAGCCAGTCTTGTGTGCTCTTCGCTCTATGAGCTGGCGCCGAATCTTGTTGGAATACCCAGTGCCTGTTATTGAACATGGTATGAGAAACAGGTTCCACAAGGTTCGTCAGGACAGTATTTTGATATACAACAGCATTCGTTTTTACACCTTTCTCACAAAAATGTACCTCTGTTAAGCCCCAATAAGAAACTCCCAACCATACCATGAGCGAGGATGGAAAATGACCTCGTTGGACACGCGGAATACGGTTACTCGCTTCTTCACTACTGTGTGCGTACACCTTATCATTTTGTTTGTTGTAGCTCTCTTCTACGGTAAACATTTTTTCATCCGAAAAAAGAATTTCCCGATATTTTTTTCCCGCGTACCGCTTCAACAAAGCGCGGCATCTCTTCAGTCTCAGGTCCATTAGACGAGCATTCAAACGATGTCCTGTTTTTCTTCGATATGCCCGAAGCCCTAAGTCTTCATTTAACACCCTTTTCACCGTGGTTCTGCTTAACCCCATCTGAAGGGCCAACAGTTTCTGCTTACGTTTGGGATTTCTTTGAATTCGTGCCTTCACAGCTTTTATCACTGCTGGAGTCCTAACAGACCGAGGGCGACCACTTCTTGACCTGTCATCTACACTAGAGTCTTCATTGTATCGTTTGATGGTACGATAAATGAATCTTTTGGTTATATTCAAATTTTTCAGTATGTTAAAAATTTGAATTGGCGCGTAACCGCAACGATGCAACGCAATAACTGCAACACGGTCTTCTTTATGCGTCCACTCCATATTTAAAAAATGAGTAAAATTCTAAAAGTATACATTTTTATTTTCATGAACAATTCGAGATTCGAATTCAATAAACTTTTTTGTGGCCAGCATTCTAAAAGAAAAGTTTTTACTGTGTGACAATACTTATGACCTGACTAAGTATTTGCGTCAGGTTACTAAAAAAATAAAATTATAAAGAAAGTTTGAATATTATTATTTCTATGAGCTTTTATTTTAATGATTTTTTTTGTTATTACTTTTTATTTATTTTTCGTTATTTTTTAATAAGTATTCTAATTTTTGTAAAAACCCCAGTGACGCACGCCTACATTGCATATGGTGCTGCTTAGCTAGCCGAACAGGGTGAGCGGCTACCACGCAACATTTTTCTAATACTTACATTTTTAAACCCGTGATATCTTTCGAATGGAATATCCGAATTGAATAATTCAAAAAGTTATATAAAGGTATTGAAACAGTTTTGAATATGAAGTAATTTATTTTGATAAGGATTAATACCAAGATCCAAATAAAGAGTCTTTTCTAGGGGCGGCATTTCAATTAAATTTTTAAAATAAAAGAACACTTATTGTGGCATAACTATAATAGTTAGACATATGCTGTCGCGACACTTTTTGTAAATAATGATGTGTTCTGCAAAGTTGTAGTACATTATTTTATTCTATCATCAATAGTTTTCGCAACGCACGCGATTTAAATAATATTTTAGGTAATTTTTTTACACTTTGGGTTACATTATTGGAGTTTTAGTAAGGATCCCTAATTTTTTTGAAAATATAATATAGCCTATGTCACCCGGGGATAGTGTAGCTTCCCAACAATGAAAGAATTTTTTAAATCGGGTCAGTAGTTTCGGAGCCTATTCAAAGCAAACAAACAAACAAACAAACAATCAAATCTTTCCTCTTTATAATAGTAGTATAGATATAGATTATTTTATACTTTTTAGTTTGATTAACATAAAAGCGTGTTTTTAGTTTTTTAAACTATAGTTGATTGTTAAGTTTTTATTTCGTAAAACTATGATTTATTTGTTGTCAATACCCAATCGGTAAATGTTCTTATTAATTTAACACCATCTTCCGGCAGAAGGAAAAGAAAGCGTTAATCCTTATATGGACTATGGGATAAAATTATTAAATTTGTGTATTGTCGGTCTTGATAAGTATGCAAAATTTTGAATTTTTTTCAATTGTTCAAATTGGGTAAAAATAGAGTTCGATAATTCTGTTACATAGATGCATACACAGGTCAAGTTAATAAAAGCGCGGTAAAAAGAATTAATTTTTGACAAAACAGATGCCAATATTTGCGTTATGAGCCCTACGGCTATACTTCCATTACGGGAAAGGAATACTGATTTTGAACAATTGCTGGCATTAGTGAATTTTCGGCCAGGCAGAGAACTTTACCCTAGTTTTTATTATGTGTTCCGTTCGACGTCCGAAGTCCCTTAAGAGAGAGTACATCATGACTTCCGTCGCCGATCGCCCGAATATGCTACATTTCCGCTACGACTCACCCGACTACAGCACCTCTAGTGTCTGAAATCACCAAGCCGCCGCCGTTCCGTTTAGTTGTTGTGTCAAATTAAAAGGCTATCACTTGATCGTTACTAATAAGTATCAGTTTTAAAGTGAATTTTATAAAGTGAAATTATTTTCCATATATTTCGTAATAACTTTCGAGATTAAAGTAGAGTTAATTATTTTGTTGATTTGATATTCCGCTACGTGAAATAACGTCTGAAAGAGTAGCCACGTGCGAAGAGACTGTCTTGGACGTCCACGTTGCAGTTACGCAAGAGACCTGTTCGTTCGAGTTCATTCTCTACATCCTCGGCTTCGAGCGATGGTGGAGACGAGCGTGTACTATGCGCGACTCCTCGAGGTATTTAAGCCGGGATTTGGATCACAGGTTTGAAGTAATGTTTCAACGGTTAGTAGAGCACGTAAATAATATTTTCTCTACACATTATAAGGACACGCATTCGCAATTTCCTGTGGCTTGTATATCACAACCTCACGGCCCGTAGCAGTATTCTGAAGGACCCGATTTCACAATCTCCTCCCTTCTTTCAAGATATAGTGAATTTAAACGTAGTAGTAAAGGAACCAGCAGTTCCTGCTGCGTCACCAGACCGGATCCCAAAAATCTCGTCAATGCAGATTTAATTCCCCAGAATAGAACGCTGTACAGTACACTGATATTCAGAAGAAATTTACAGCTTTTCCTGAATTAAAAGTAAATAAAAAGTTGCGGCGTATCGAAAATCCGTTCAGCAGTTATTTGGTATAAATTCGAACGAAATTTAGCTGCATTGTCAAATGCTTTTTTAGTTCAAAATGAGCAGTTTAATATAGCTTTGCGTAGTTTTGGTGAATAATAAATATAAGTAATAAATAAAGAGAGACAGTTCACGCAGCGCTGTCTAGCCCTTGATTGAGTAGCGTGGCATTTATGTTATGAGTGTTTCGAAAGGCGTAAAAGATAACTTTTCCCGAGAGAATATCGAAAAAATACCTCCGTCGGTTGAATATATTTGATTGATTTCTGACTTGCATATACCTAGTCAGGTCATAAATTCTGTCACATGTTTAATGTAAAATAATTGTAACAAGTTTATTCATTATGTAACCATTCATATACCAAAATGAACTTAACAAAACATAGATTCTTATGACATTAAAGTTTATACAAAATGACCTCCGTGATTTTGAATACAAGCCTTCAATCTGCGCGGCCAGTCGTCTATCGCAGCACGAACGAGGTCCATGTCAATATCGGCGGCTGCCTTAATCAAGGATGTCTTGAGTGACTTCAAATTGGGATGAGGCTTTGAGCACGCCTTTTCCTCCAAGTGTTGCCATATCTTGTAATCTAACGGATTCAAATCTGGACTGGAGGAGGGGCAGGTGTCTTCGTGCCGGATGACGTCGATTTCACGCGCCGCCAGCCAGTCTTGTGTGCTCTTCGCTCTATGAGCTGGCGCCGAATCTTGTTGGAATACCCAGTGCCTGTTATTGAACATGGTATGAGAAACAGGTTCCACAAGGTTCGTCAGGACTCTATTTTGATACACAACAGCATTCGTTTTTACACCTTTCTCACAAAAATGTACCTCTGTTAAGCCCCTATAAGAAACTCCCAACCATACCATGAGCGAGGATGGAAAATGACCTCGTTGGACACGCGGAATACGGTTGCTCGCTTCTTCACTACTGTGTGCGTACACCTTATCATTTTGTTTGTTGTAGCTCTCTTCTACGGTAAACATTTTTTCATCCGAAAAAAGATTTTCCCGATATTTTTTTCCCGCGTACCGCTTCAACAAAGCGCGGCATCTCTTCAGTCTCAGGTCCATTAGACGAGCATTCAAACGATGTCCTGTTTTTTTTCGATATGCCCGAAGCCCTAAGTCTTCATTTAACACCCTTTTCACCGTGGTTCTGCTTAACCCCATCTGAAGGGCCAACAGTTTCTGCTTACGTTTGGGATTTCTTTGAATTCGTGCCTTCACAGCTTTTATCACTGCTGGAGTCCTAACAGACCGAGGGCGACCACTTCTTGACCTGTCATCTACACTAGAGTCTTCATTGTATCGTTTGATGGTACGATAAACGAATCTTTTGGTTATATTCAAATTTTTCAGTATGTTAAAAATTTGAATTGGCGCGTAACCGCAACGATGCAACGCAATAATTGCAACACGGTCTTCTTTAAGCGTCCACTCCATATTTAAAAATGAGTAAAATTCTAAAAGTATACATTTTTATTTTCATGAACAATTCGAAATTCGAATTCAATAAACTTTTTTGTGGTCAGCATTCTAAAAGAAAAGTTTTTACTGTGTGACAATACTTATGACCTGACTAGGTATATACCTAGTCAGGTCATAAATTCTGTCACATGTTTAATGTAAAATAATTGTAACAAGATTATTAATTATGTAACCATTCATATACCAAAATGAACTTAACAAAACATAGATTCTTATGACATTAAAGTTTATTCAAAATGACCTCCGTGATTTTGAATACAAGCCTTCAATCTGCGCGGCCAGTTGTCTATCGCAGCACGAACGAGGTCCATGTCAATATCGGCGGCTGCCTTAATCAAGGATGTCTTGAGTGACTCCAAATTGGGATGAGGCTTTGAGCACGCCTTTTCCTCCAAGTGTTGCCATATCTTGTAATCTAACGGATTCAAATCTGGACTGGAGGAGGGCCAGTCTTCGTGCCGGATGAAGTCGATTTCACGCGCCGCCAGCCAGTCTTGTGTGCACTTCCCTCTATGAGCTGGTGCCGAATCTTGTTGGAATACCCAGTGCCTGTTATTGAACATGGTATGAGAAACAGGTTCCACAAGGTTCGTCAGGACTGTATTTTGATACACAACAGCATTCGTTTTTACACCTTTCTCACAAAAATGTACCTCTGTTAGCCCCAATAAGAAACTCCCAACCATACCATGAGCGAGGATGGAAAATGACCTCGTTGGACACGCGGAATACGGTTGCTCGCTTCTTCACTACTGTGTGCGTACACCTTATCATTTTGTTTGTTGTAGCTCTCTTCTACGGTAAACATTTTTTCATCCGAAAAAAGAATTTCCCGATATTTTTTTCCCGCGTACCGCTTCAACAAAGCGCGGCATCTCTTCAGTCTCAGGTCCATTAGACGAGCATTCAAACGATGTCCTGTTTTTCTTCGATATGCCCGAAGCCCTAAGTCTTCATTTAACACCCTTTTCACCGTGGTTCTGCTTAACTCCATCTGAAGGGCCAACAGTTTCTGCTTACGTTTGGGATTTCTTTGAATTCGTGCCTTCACAGCTTTTATCACAGCTGGAGTCCTAACAGACCGAGGGCGACCACTTCTTGACCTGTCATCTACACTAGAGTCTTCATTGTATCGTTTGATGGTACGATAAACGAATCTTTTGGTAATATTCAAATTTTTCAGTATGTTAAAAATTTGAATTGGCGCGTAACCGCAACGATGCAACGCAATAACTGCAACACGGTCTTCTTTAAGCGTCCACTCCATATTTAAAAATGAGTAAAATTCTAAAAGTTATACATTTTTATTTTCATGAACAATTCGAAATTCTAATTCAATAAACTTTTTTGTAGCCAGCATTCTAAAAGAAAAGTTTTTACTGTGTGACAATACTTATGACCTGACTAGGTATATACAAAACAATTGGTAGTATCGATAAGTAAGACAATGAGTTATCTATACCTTCTGGATCCTCATGGCCGGCCAGGACCCCAGGAACTTCCACAGTACCCGATAGACCATTTCGTAATCGGCCACTCAGGTCAACGCGAGACGATATAGGAAGACAAAGACTTACTGATAAAAAAGGAGTGAGGAGAGGATGGAAACTACGGGTTCATAGAGGCAAGTAGAAATGACTCGCCGATATTTTCGGAGTTTGCCTGGCTCACTATCGTATAATATGGGCCAAATAGCAACCCCGATATCAGTTCTCAGTCTAATCTCATCAGCTCGCATTTCCAGAAACCAGGTACAAACCAGATACCACGGATTAACACTTCCCACGTTCGAGGTACTACACCGTTTCCAGACCCCATCTTCAACAAGAGATGTCTTGCGAAACTATGCTTCAAAATCAAATATTGGAACAAGTACCTCAAACGCCATCTTTCATGCCTTAGTTTCTTTAAACTGGAGGCTGGATGATCAAATAAGATATTTCCAAGGCTTTCAATGATGTAAGGTTAGCCGAGGAGCACCGTTGTTTTTCACGAATCAGCTACAAAGATCTATTACTGCTAATGAGGTGTCTCTTTCGGCCTAGGCTCGGCACCACACGTTTGCATCGCTACCCAATTGGACTACAGAAATGTTGCGAAGCTGCGTTATAAGGGTAGTAGTGTACTTGGATGACTTATTGATAGTTATCAATGCAGTAGAACACTGCAGGCTAGCACGAAATGTTTGACACAACACAAGATAAGCAGGATCTGTCAGTGCCTCACATCACTTCTAGCAGCCAGCCAGCACGGAATGTCTGTCACAACACAAGCAGAATCTGTCAGTGTCTCACATCGCCGGCAAAACGAAGGATTTGTCTTGGGAAGAAAAGCGACTTTTGTCGTCACCTTGGAAGACCTTAAATCTCCAAGACTTAATCCTACTACTAAAGATCACTGTTTTTTTTTTTGTATTCAGTGTTAAAATCTAGTGAAGCAAATTAGAAATACGAAAGGAAAAAAAAATATTTTGTTTCCAGAAGAAAATCATATGTTCAAGTTACGATAAATATTTTATAACTCATAATTTCAACGGAATTTATAGTTTTTCGTTTAGTCTTGCATAATATGTATTGGTTTTGGTCTTTTGGACGAAAAAGCAATTAATTTTTTACTCATCACTACACGTTGAAAATACTTGATTAAAGTTAGAACCGAGACTAGTGTATGTGGTTTATGGGTAGAATCTTAATTCTGCTAGTAAGTATACTAATATGTGGTATAAGTGTCTCATAATGTCAGTATTTATTCCTGTAAGTTGATCCAATCTGATAGTTTGCAGACGCTGCTCCAGATCCGGCTTAAATGGACAAATTATGAAGACAAATGTATGTAAGGAGAATAAAGCCACGAGGTATTTATTGTAATAGATCACAAAGTAATATTACAATCAAATATTTGACATTATAGACTACACAATACAGCGTCTCCAGCATTTGGCGTTGTAGAAATAATATTCCATCAATTTCTTTGCTGGTTATGTTGACATAATTAAGTATCCCGGGATGTGTCCTCACGCGAACGGTTTACAGTATTGTCTTGACAATACTTAACTCCAAAATGAACTTGCTATGTAACCGGAATTATACTTACGATGTTATTATTATGAAACGTATGTAGCGAATTCATGATAGTTTTCCAAGTGATAATATTGCGACTAGCATTTAATATTTTATTTCAATACATTCATACAGTGAAAATGATCTTAAATATATTATTATAAAAACAAAATTGATAGTACCTTCTCGTTAACCTCAATAAATAATAATTTATCCACATCAGGTACAAATTAGTCAAGATTGTGAAGGTCACCCATTAACAAAGTGACCTCTCGAACTCAATTGCATAATACTATATGGTAGTAGGAGACAAATTAAGGGATTAAAAATAATTACATTTAAGGTGATTTTTAACAAGCTGAAATTTGGAGAAAATGGTTTTTGGATCTAAGCTTTTGAATAATGTTAAGAATACCACAGATGTTTAGCTATCTCTGCGATTATTGGTTGCTGAGATACGGATAATCATATAATTCCATTCAAATATCTTGGAAACAAGTGATGGTAACAATGTCTTAAAAAATTTAAGCTCAGAAATCGTACAGTAATCACTGAATTAAATTAACCACAGCTACAAGTAGAAAAACAAAACAAGTCCTAAATATTTCGACATTTTTCAGTGTTTTTCTTCAGATTTGTAAAAACCGCTGATGCTATATCTGATAGTTCAGATCCAAAAACTAGACATTTAGAACTGCAATCTCCTTTTTATAGCATCCTGTAGTTCTTCGACCATTTTCTTCAAGTCAGCCTGTAGAAAATCACCCACAAATTAGATTTTTTTGTCATTTAATTATTTCCGCTAACGTAATTTAGGTTATTAATAAAAGAAAATGCGCATTTAGCGAAAAAAAAAATATATTATTTGAAATAAAATTTACAAATAAAATCATCCATCCATCTTCAGTCGAAACTTAAGCTAAATTTTCACATTCTCACCCAAAACGTAAAGCAACGTTAGACTATATAAGTTATAGCAATATTTTTGTGTAGTTGTTGCCCAACCGTGTAGAATAAAACAGTACTAATCACATCGGCACACGGCAGTCTATTCGCAAGATACGAAACACGTGGTATCCCTCCTCCAGGGTTGCGACGCGACGCGATACGATGCAATTTCATCGCTGTCATTATGCCACACTCACACTCCATTATTTTGTCGAATTACAACCACACGTACCGATAGTATTCACTCTCTTTCTGAATAAATTATAACAGTGATGAATATCTGTTTCAATCCTAACTAAAATTATAAATGCGAAAGTGGATTTGTTTGCTTGTTACGCTTTCACGCCTAAACCGCTGAACCAATTTTGATGAATTTCGGTATATTTATAGATTGGACCTCGGAGGACATAGGCTACTTTTTTAAATTCATATAGCAGAACATCATTTGTAGGGTCCACTAGTTAATGTATAACTGGTAGGTAAATAATTGTATCGAAAGCTCTGCGTGAACAGAATGAAAAGATGGGAAAATTAGTTCGTTATGTCCCAGAGTGGTCCTGTAATACTTTTGAATGATTTGACTTTTAAATACTTTTGATTAATTTTAAATTGTATATTTTTGTAACATTTTCTGAAGGAAAGGGTAAATTTATTTTCTGCCGTGTACACTGACTATGAAAGGAGAAATTTGCGTCAAGGCCTTGCCTGTCGTTTCACAGAGTGCACCAGCTAGGTGGGTTGCCTTGGTTCAAGATATTGATGGGTCCACTTACACTGCATTTATAAACATGCAAAGCCTGAATTTTATATATATATATATAAAAAAATAATCATTTCACATTTATTTATTGTATGAAGAAGATGTTTTGTTAATTATTTTACAATATAATGTTCATTGAAGCACAGCATCGCATCGCGTCGTTGGTCTAGATGGGACGTGGGCATGATCCGCGTTGGGCGAGAAAACTATCCTCCAATATTGCTGTACAATTGCACAAAAATAGATACATGTATGTACAGGGCGTACAGACTGAACTCCAGTGGATTAAAACATCAATAGAAAGTTCGAATATTGTGCGCTAAGTTTCATTTTCACATTATTTTGAGCATATCGGACAGATGTTACCTATAAATTAAAGCATATAGTTTTGCTATTGACAGTTTGCGCCGTTTGCTTATGATTACGTGAAATGATACACTTATTCGTATAATAGAGTAGTAATTATAGACACAACAACAAATAAGTTAATAAGTTATATGATCAAAACAGAAACTTTGTTTCCTCACTATAATACATAGATAACTAAATTATAACACGAAACAACACTCTAAAATAAGCATAGCATAATAAATACTTATTGTGGAAAACAATAATAAATTTGTATATGCGTTTGTTTGTTTGTGCTTTTCAGTTTGGTATGCCAATAGCAAAACCGTCGTTGACAGCTCAATTCACTCAGCACATTTAGACCCAAATGTACAATATATTACATCCATGTGGTAAAAGCTTTCGTGCAAAAAACATTGGTATCGGTTTTTACATTTCGCTTCATATTTTCATTATAGGGACTATAAAAAAAGTTTCATATCAAATGCATCAAAAATGTCCTTAAACCTCTAACGTAGTATTCCCTAGTCGACGTACTCTGCTAGCTGAATGGAATTTATATTTAGGAAGAAACCGAATACACCATACCATTGCGTACACAAAGCCTACATCAACGTAAAACTCAATTCAAGTGTACAAAAAACGCCATCATTAGCTTAAATAATAACATACATAATAATTATATTCAAGTAACAAAAAATCCAATGTACAAAAGTAACGAAATCTTTATTTAATACCATATGTATATAAATGTTATAAAACTTGATGCTAACATAAAGGTATATTTATTAGGTATTTCGATTGTAATGTTCGGCCAAGATTTCACCAAACGCATCTCACCACATAACTTAAATAAATAATAGTTACTAAATTCGCGTTGTTCCAACTCATAACCCGGGATATATGAAACAAGACACGCCCATCTTTTTCTCTTACGTAATCAAAAAAAGGGACAAAACACATTTTAATTTATGTAGATAATTTATGTAATAAAATGACACAGATGTATTTTATTATATCCGTATATATAATTATTATTTCTTTAGTACAAAATTGTCAAAATCTAATGAAAAATTAACTATTCAATTTATATGCATGCTGGACTAGTTGAATCAAAAGCTAAATAAACCAAATCAATGTAAACAAAAAATGTCGTTAAGTCAATTAATTTTAAAATAATTATACTATTGTTAAACTTCTATAAAATTACAGCAAAGCGTAATATCATAATTTCAGTTATTTGTTTCAAATTAGAATTATATTTATACATTATGATGAACATGATTTCAAGAAAACAGTCTTCTTAGTTTTTTCTTCTTCAATTATTTATTACATTTAAACTATCTTTTATCTTACATTAATGTTTGGAAGATTTAAAAGTTTGCGTTATGAAATATTACGACGTATTATGAAAATAATAATCGAGTATATATTAATGTTTTAATATCGCGGATTATGTCTTGGAAAAAGGCTATCAATAAAGACAGACAACTTAAGCTTAAATACACGTTCTTAATGTCACGATGTTTAGAAAATTCATTTTTAATATTTGAGAATTGGAAACAATTATTATAATATATTTTTTAAAGGAATAATTATTATGACATTCATCTAGCTTTTCTAAGATATTTTTGGACTTTAAAGGAAAGTTTCATAATATATAAATTAGTGGGCAAGAGTACGTATTGTGTGCGCTGCCACTTCCCCCTTCCTTAATTCTTCGTCCTCCCCCACTTAAGTGGTGTTTGTTATTTAACAATGTTATAAAGTTACAACTCATTAGTTAGTTAAATATTATGTCGTATATAAAAGCTCAATTTGCCTGCCTCTTAAAAGGAAGCGCATCCCGAGCGAGCCGCCGATCCTAGGGCGGCGCACGCGCACCGCTACCGGACTAATTTGTTCAAATCCATCCGTCTGGACACAATAAAATGTATACTAATGTAGAAAGATATTATGGCAACAAACTTTACAAAAATCCTAAAACAATGACTAAAAGCGGCTCGCGACGAGCCTGGGCCCGCCACGACTTTTAAAAATGCACAATTTAATAATAATCACCGATACAAACACATACATAAATTGTGAATAAGTTCATCATAAAAAAACATGTCAAAAACCTAACTCACCACCCGCTCCTCATTCCGTATAGGTTTAATGACTTACGATCTATCCTTAGTTTCTCATTGAACAATGTTAGAAATTATTTCGTCCTTTCGTGTTTAGTTCGAATGTACACTTACTTAGCGAAGTGATGATGTTTAAGTTAAGTGTTATACACAATCACAGATGTGGTGGCCGCGGCTTACACCAGGTTGTACTCCTTGAGATTGGACTGCAGGATCGTGTCCTTCACCGCCGCGAACACGAACCGAATGTTCTCCGTGTCTAAAACCAAACGCACTTATAACAACACGTTCAACTAAATATACTATAAACTTAATACCAAAACGTTCAATTTAATTCAAAATTACTGCACACAAACTTACTCTTCCTCCCATACATTTTATTTATTATATATATATATATATATATATATATATATATATATATATATATATATATATATATATATATATATATATATATATATATATATATATATATATATATATATATATATATATACTATATATACAATCACTTAAAAAAATATTCAGCTTCATAGGCTTTTGTAAAATATATCATATAAATATTAATGATGTAATATAAAATGCTAAGCGAAAAGGTATCTAACCAATTCATTGTGGTGTAGATGTTTTGTAAGTCACCAAAATATAAAAAAAGACAGTCGACTTTATAATTACTCCTTTGTCACAATAAATAATTGAAACACGTTTTAATATAGAAAAGTCTACAAGTGTTTCATTTAGAGTACTTATGAAACTAAATTTGTTTTTACATGTTATCATTACCACGAAAGGTAAGATGAACTAAGGGTAAGTATTTTATTATTATCTTACCCTAATTATAATGTCATATTACGATTAATTTAAAAAGTAAATAAACAATAGTTTCTATTAGGGAGTTACAAAAAGCAGGAATAATAAATAAAACATGCAATAAATTAAGAAAATAAATATTTAATGAAAATAATCTCTTTTTTTTTAATACAATTATGCCAAGTTGAACTCTTTTAGGGCGGATTGCATTATCGTATCCTTCACTGCACAGAACACAAGCTTAATATTTTCAGTGTCTTTAAAAATATCCAAGGCAGCATGCAATAATAATAATAAATAAAATTAAACAGCACCACAAACATAATTGTCAACTAAACATATTGCAAAAGCGGTGGAAATCACAGAATACAATTATTAAAAGTTATTTTAATTATTAATATTATAACAACGATGAGATCAATAGGAATGGAGGATCTATTTTATTAAACAAAAGTAGCTTCCAAACTTTATTCTATGTTATATAAATTTATTAAACTGGTATTAATGAAACCAAACCAAACTAATGATATAATTATGTATTTTTATGTCATTATACTTTACGTAATTTCAATGGAGTAAATTCGGGTTGGGCAACATGGATGGATTTAATTAAAATATTATTTTTAAAACTTGTTGTTTGAGATTGATAACTAATAAATGAGCAGTTTTCCTTGGCAGCATTAGCTAAAAACACTACAAAGCGTACATGCAAAATAAAAACTAACAATAAATAGTATCAAAACACATTAAAATACATAGCTGTATACAAAAATATTTAGTACGATAGCCAAGTGCAAAAAGAACATCGTTTTATATTTCACAAATAAAAACTCTACAAAAAGTAAAGTTAAAAATACCTTTGTTCCCAAAGCATGCTATGAGTTCTTAATACTGGTATTAGTTTGAGAATTTAGTATGGATAATTCCATAACAATACTAAGTGTTTGTTACCTTCACCTGTTTCTTGTTTTATAACGCGGAATTTTAAATCCGTATGAAGGTAAAAGATGCTTTTAAATTATTCCACAAAATCTGTGTAAGGCGCAGTGCAGTAATTTTGAGTCTATATATTGGAGAAAAACATACAGATGTGGGCCTGACTTAATTTATTGAAGTATTTAAAGGAACAAGAACGATTTTTCGAATCGATGGAAAAATTGGTTTAAAGGACGATATACGAAAGATTACCAGCAGCGTGGGGATGCATTTTATTCATGAAACTTGCCCTTTTAAACAATCTTTTGTTCTTTAATAAAATACAATAGTTAGCATTTTATATCTATACATTAAAGGCAACGCTTTTAAAAGCGCATAAATTTGGCCCATTCGTTAATTTTTTTATAGACAAAACTATTCAATCAGTAATTAATTATTAATAAAAAGAACACCTTGAACTCGTCCTTTTTCGACTATTTGTTGTACTTCCCATAAGCCATATTAAATGGCATAACTATTTCAGAGGATTTTCTCGCTTCAGTTTTAAATATACACGTTTTATTAAATGGTCTTTTTTAATTTCAAAACTAATTTTTAAATTTTTTTTATATGTTTTAAAATTTAACGGATCTTTTTCAAAAACAGGTTAGTTAATACTATTCCCGCATATCCAATAAGTCAGTATATGCTAAAAGATCAAGAATGAATTGATATTTTAAATATTTACCTGTCGCACAAGTGAAATGCGAATAGATGATTTTCTCTGCATCGGGGTTGAGGTCCACGAACATCCGTAGAATGAACTCGCGCGCTGTATTCGCGTCGCGCTGCGGACCTGTTCAACCAACAACACTCGCTAGCGCTACTACTAAATCTCTAGCTTAATTTTTACAACTACAAGTATTTAACCAATTGATGACATGACTGAATTATTAGTATTATTATTAAGTCCGTAAAACACATTTCTGAATTAAACCTTGTATTTTCTTGGTAGCTCCTGACAAGTCATTGACATCATCATCATCATCATCTCAGCGTTCATCCCGGTTGCAACCCAAACTTCCGCTTCGGTGCCCGGGGTCCGCTTTCCGACTTTTTCTACTCCACTTCGCACGGTCTTCAGCATCCCTGGTAGTGAGCCCATTAGCACGCATGTCACCCCTTACGACGTCAAGCCAGCACTTTTTGGGTCTACCCCTCCTGCCGGGGCCCGGCGGAGGTGGCATGGCCAGACATTTGTTTCCCACGTAATCATCCGGTTGCCGCAAAACGTGGCCGTACCAACGGAGCCGACACTCCTGCAATTTATCCGCAATGTCACGGACATGAAGACTGCCGCGAATGCGGGAGTTCCTAACGCGGTCCTTCCGCGTCACTCCACACATCCACCGCAGCATATTCATCTCCGTGACACGCAGTTCTTGCTTGTGTCTCTCTAACACCGGCCACGCTTCACAGCCGTATAAAAGGACAGGCCTAATGATGGTCTTATAGACCTGTCCCTTCAATTTTACCGGCATCTTGGGGTCACAAATGACACCAGTCACCTCACGCCATTTGGCCCACGCGGCAGCAATGCGTGCCTTGACGTCGCAATCGATGTCACCAGACGCGTGAAATACAGATCCCAAGTATTTTACTCGGTCCGTGCGCTCGACCGTGTCACCGCCTATGCGTACGGGTGTGGGATCTGTGGAGTTACAGGCCAAGTACTCGGTCTTCGCCACATTGAGCTTCAGACCACCGTTCTCAAGCGACTCCTTCCACGCCTTCACGCGTTGCACCAGCCTACCCCTGTCTGAATCTGTCAGCGCGATATCATCAGCATACATGAGCAACCACGGGGGCTGCTCATGTGAGTTTCTGATGCTGTCTGACAATACGTCTAATACCACGCTGAACAGAAACGGACTAAGGACGGATCCTTGGTGCACCCCAACGGTGATGGGGAAAGGTTTTGTGTCGCCAACAGCGGTCCGAACTACGGAATCGGAGTCATGGTACATGTCTCGGATGATGTCAATATAGGCCTCTGGAACCCTTTTGAATCGCAATGCCCACCAGATTATCGCACGAGGAATACAGTCGAAGGCCTTCTGCAAGTCCAGAAACAGGCAGTGCAGAGGCGTATTCTTCGTCCTGTATTTCTCCGCGACAGTCCTTAGGGCAAAAACTGGGTCCATGGTCCCATGTCCAGGGCGAAACCCATACCGACATCCCGAGACAGTGCACTCCTGCCGAATCCGAGAGTCGATAACCCTCTCGAAGAGCTTCATGGTGTGGGACATGACCTTTATTCCACGGTAGTTACCGCACTCCTGCACCGATCCCTTGCCTTTGAAGACTGGAGTAATGATACTCAGCCTCCATTGGTTCGGGATCGTACCGGTGAGGAGTGTCCGGTTAAAAAGGTTGGTTAAGATGCCCACACCACGAGAGCCCATCGCCTTCCAGGCTTCGATGGGGACTCCATCGGCTCCGACAGCTTTCCGATTTTCCATGCGGCGAAGACAATTTTGGACTTCTGCAGGCGTTACCGGTGGCACTAGTCCTTGATTTGGAGGAAGATCTGGCGGCTGCACCTCTTTATGCTGCTTGTTCAGCAGCTCGTGGAAATACGAGCGCCATCTCTCCTTCACCGCGAGGTCCTCGCATAACAGGTTGCCCCCGGGGTCTTTTACACAGCGGCACTTGGAAATATCCTGTGCCGCTTTGACCCTGGAACGCGCCAGCTTATATATGAGCTTCTGCCCCTCAGACGATTCCAACTTATCGTAAAGTGGTTGTAAGTGGTCTCGTCTGGCTCTGGCTACAGCTTTCTTGGTGGTGCGCTTGGCAGCTCTGTATGCGTCGCGATCTTCAGGAGATCTGGACGCTTGCCACTTCTTAAAGAGGGCTTTTTTCGCCCTGGTCTCCCTCTGGACTGAGTCATTCCACCACCAAGTCTCCTTGTCACATTTGCGTCCACCCTTAGACTCGCCAAGCACCTTCCTCGCCGACCCAAGGATAGCCGCCTGAATCCTGTCCCAGTAAACTTGAACCGATTCGCCCTCACCACCGACGCACTTGTCGCTGATGGCAGAGGCGAACTCCTGGGACTTGACTTCATCAAGCAGCCACCACCTGATTCGGCGTTGAAGGCGATCTACACGTTTGCCTTTGGGCTTCACGCAGAGGTCCATGACAAGAAGACGGTGTTGTGCAGTGAGACTCTCACCGGGTATGACCTTGCAGTTGGCTACATTGCTGATGTGGTGTCTCCTAGTGAGTAGGAAGTCGATTTGGGTAGCATTCCTCCCGCTCTTGTAGGTGATGAGATGCTCGGGTCTCTTTTTGAAATACGTGTTCACGATGGCAAGGTCGGCAGCCGCACACGCATTGAGGATGTCCTCCCCTTCCACATTGCGGCTACCATACCCAAATCCACCGTGAACACGCTCAAATTCCCCACATTCATCACCCACATGACCGTTTAGATCACCGCCCAAAACGATCCCATGTGACAATGGAATCCCACGAAGCACTTCTCCGAGTAGGTTCCAGAACGCTATCTTGTCGGCGTCACTACAACCGGCCTGTGGCGCGTAGGCGCTTATCAAGTGGGTAACTACCCCACCAACAAGCACCCGCACAACCATAAGCCGATCGCTACAGCGCTTCACCTCCAAAATGTCGTCCTGGAGCTCCTCCGAGAGCACTATGGCGACCCCATTTTCCCCACCAGATGCACCCGTGTAGATCAGCTTGTAGCCATTCCCAATGAACCGGGATCTGCTGGCCTTCCACCGAGTCTCCTGCAGGAACGCCACGGCCACCCTCCGCCTGGAGAGTACATCGGCCAATTCCCTCGCGCGTCCGGTTAGCGTGCCAATGTTCCATGTTGCGAAGCGGAGTTTCGATTGGGCTAACGTCTTTAGCCGTGCTCGCCCACGGCACGGCAGCCCTTGTCCACTTGTCACAGAAGTCGGGCGAAGCTTCTGCGCGTCGTTTTGCGGCGACGCCCTATCCATGACTGGACCTTTTCTTGTTCTGACCATTGTAATTATTGGCTGGTTTTGGTTTTTACGGGAGCGACTGCCGTCCGACCTCCCAACCCCAAGAGGAAAAACCGAGATGTGCACTTCCTTGCCGCATGTTAGCTGGCGAAGGAGTAGTCCATCCGTCGCCTTTTACGACTCCCCTGGAATGACCTGGGGTGACCCTATTCTTTTCACTGGCCGGGGTCACACGGCACATCCTGACAAGTCATTGACATTATTATTTAAATGTGAAAAAGTCGAGTACCTACAAAGACAAAGGAATAGTCATTCATATATGACAAGTATATCACATATATTATGTGAAGCGAAAACTTTGTACCCCTTTTTACAATAGTTACGTGGACAGAGTATGAAATTTGGCACAATTAAGTTTATATGGAGAGAAAAATAAACATTACGCACACTACTGCTCGAATTATACACAACATACACACACATGCATTCCTTATTTACACATTTTATAAGAGTTTATGGCCTGGTAAAAACCATTAAATTTAATTTTATAATAATATAATATTTAAATACATAATATACATTAGTAAATATTTAAATTATAAATAAATAATTATATTATACAATTACTAATAATAATATATATTTAATAAATTAACATTAATTGTCATTGGCTTAAGTGATTATATCATCTTTGGTCTTGTTGAATGTCGAAAATGACAATGACAAGGAATTAAACTTTGGAACTGTTTATATTTGTGCGAAGAAAGAGCTATTTACAATTTGTGAATTAAATATTGCTCAATAATATAGATAATGGCGTACCAGTAATCACACATTCTATATATTCCAAATTACGCAAAATATGCTTGTATAGATTACCCTGTATATTAATACAACGGAATTTGGGACCGAATCACAGAACTTCCAGACAAGATCTCATCCGTGCAGGAGCAGAGAAAGAATACTAACCTTTGCGGCCGGGGTCGGACTGTCGTAAAAAGCGACAAAACAACCCACCCTAGCTACGTGGTAGGGCGTCAAGCCCATCTGGATGGCGACCACCTTCGGTCTTAAATATACCGCCATAATAACTGTGTTGTGTTTCGGCATTAGCGATCTAAGTTCTTGTACCCTTATAGGACAACAACAAACAAGAGAAAATACTGGATAGAGCGACTCCGAATTTATTCTGTCGCAAATTGAACAGTGAGAGAACAGTAAAAGCTACGGAATATAAACAAAAAATATTAGTATTGGTCTGTAAGAGTTTTACTTATTGAAATATGAGCATTGCGTTGGCATTAAAGTCAACAAATAATACAAATAATTTTTTTGTCTGCACAAGTATATTTTCAGTGTTAGTTTAAAAAAATATACACAACAAAATTCACTTGCAAAATTGTCATGTGTTTTTTTTTTCATTGAACGTGGCAGTATAGAGTAAAAGAACAATTATTTATCATGTCATCTGATGGTTAAATTACTTTAAGTATTAAATCTCCATTGGTTTATAGGTGTGTTTCAAGTCTAACAGTTTCGAAAACGGTAAAATATATTTTAATTTAACTTATATTGCTCCTTTGAAATACATTTGTATTATGCTTGGTTTTAATTCAATTATTAGTAACATCGTCTATGCTATAATAGAATTTCTAATTAAAATTGATCGAGTCATTTCTATGAATTCGTGGAGAAAGCTTTTAAGTTATTATTTATTAGTTTATAAATTTAAATAATGAAAATAAAAACATTTAATTGAAATATTTTATATTAGCTAGACGAGATTATCTAGGGCTTCTTAGTACTTCTTTTTATACATTAAAAGACTGGTTTACAAAAAACAGAAATTATTCTTCATGGACTTAATTCATTTTAATCAATATATCAATTTTGTGACCATAAAGGACAAGATGTGACAAAAACTCCGATTGTCATTTGTTTTAGTAATCCACACTAAAGCCGGATGATTTTAGAACTACATTATGTATTCACATTTTCCTCATTGGCCATGACAATGACACCACTTTCAATACCTCGCATGACAAAGCAATCTATATTTATATACGGAAAAAATATTAATATAATTTATTTTTAATGAGGGAATACTGTATACTGATACTTGAAAAATACATTTACTTTAGTCACTTTTATTATTTTTAAAAGGTCAAAATTAGTTGCACCGAAGCTTTCGAAGACTTAATTTGTTGAAACACTTCTACGCTTCTTTTAGCACGAAAAAAGACCAGTTGACTTGGCAGTTTTACTTTTCATGGCGAAAAATACACAAGATAATTGATTTGCCCAAGTTTGATTTTGACAGTGACGACTGTCCATGCCCCCATAAGTGTACTGTTTGTTTCTTATTATGAAGCTCTAAAGAACGAGATTGGGGTCTTTCTTTTTCTCGCCAATGGAAACCATGCGGCCATGTACAAATGTATAAAAATCACAAACAAAAATAATGCTTCATAGTAAGATATAATATATTTATAAATTCTTACACAATTGCTTGTATTGTTTCTTAAAACAAATGTTAATTTAAGTAATAACATTTACTTTCATTTGCTTGTATTTTTTTATTAGTAGTAGAAGTATTTTATACAAAATTATTATTATTTACACAAAGAGGAAAGGCAAAAGGTTGTGCTGAAAAGTTGGCCCTGTGAAATTATTGGATAACGGTCTGCAATGCAAACGGGATGAATGAATCTATTATTTTAATTGAAGAGTATTATTTGTATCAAATTTTAACCAAGTTCATACAAGAAGTAGGTAGTTACAAGTATATAAAATTATAATTTAATAAAATTTTCATATGTTTTTATAATTGTATATTAACCCGGTATTAATTTTAAACCAATGGAGATAATTAAAGTTGCTCAACGAAAGATTTATCTAATCTAGAAATAGTTTAATAGTTCAGGAGACAATAGTATTGGTTAAACCATAATTCAATAAATTTAGTATCCATCATTGGACTTCTATTCTCTATTAATGAAAACGTTTTATTTAGGAATTTTATTTACACGTGTCTCTATTTCAATTTTTTTTATTGCTGTACAGCAACAGACAGGCTGACGGCCCACTTAGTAGTTACCATCGCCTATAGATTCTTGCAACGCCAGAGTTAATTATTTCTATTCGTAAATTAGACAAATCTTGTCCTGAGAGTATCATGTCTAGCTTACACAATCCACATACTAGCACTATGATAATATTCTAGCAAATTTAAACCGGTTTGTCAGTAAATATGTGAACCTGTGGCGGTAGTGAAGTGAGAGTAACACGACCTGTCCGGATCGGGATTCTCCTTCAGATACTTCTGAAGGATATACTCACGCGCAGGTATCGGGTCACATTTTGGCCCTAGATTCATTATTTTCAAATTGTTATTATCTAACAACACTTAAAAGAATAAAACGAAAAATAAAAATGGTTATAAAAGAACGTATCCTAATTCTGGAATACAGAATATTTACAAAGATATTTAAAAGGCAGATTTTAAATGATTAATAATAAAAAAAGTTTTTTCAAATAAACATGTTTCTGAGTGATTGTTCATAAAGAAAGTATTTTTGAATACAAATTTCGAAAATGTATTTTAATAAGATGCTGATTAAAATGTAATTTTTCAGTTAATATGATCAGAAAATTTAAATTCTAATAAGAGTGAAACTTTGTATAAGGTTTAATTCCAAAATTTAAACATAATCTCAAGAATTGAAACAAAATAAAGAAATACTTGGAGCGGTTAAATATTTTATTTATTGTAATATTTTGTGATTATTTTTGTCTTATATATGTATATTATATAGATTAAGTACCCAGTTTCTTTTTTTATTAGATATCGATCTTATGGAACAAACAAAATTGGGTATTAGGTTATGTTTAAGTCTATACTTTGCAAGTGATGTCTCCTACAATATATAACTGTAACATACCGTCGTATTCGGGGAAGTAGTCGACAAGATGTGAATACATGATCTTCTCCTCCAGCAAATCCTTCTTGTTGAGAAACAGGATGACGGACGAGTGCTGGAACCATGGATACGTGATGATCGTCTTGAACAACGCCTTTGACTCTTCCATTCGGTTCTGAAATATTACACGACATATTTTCTTTCTTAAAACTGAAACATATTATGAGAACAGCAATATATATATATATATATATATATATATATATATATATATATATATATACATATATATATATATATATATATATATATATATATATATATATATATATATATATATATATATATATATATATATATATATGCTCAATGCACTTATTTGTTAAATCTCTCTTCAAAAATAAAATATTTCTTAGAAATAATTATTAATTATATATAGTGCATTATTTACTATATATTTTTTCAAGCGTATCAAGTTCCGTGCAGTCGTAAAAGGCGACTAAACAACCCAAGCTACGTACGTCGTGGTAGGGCCCAAAGCTCGTCTGAACGGCAACCACAATTAGTCTAAAGTATGCCGCCATAATAACCTTGTGTTGTTGTGCACTATGAGACATCAGCGTGTTCACGGTGTATCTAGCGTCGCAAACATTCACAGGCGATGGTAACTGTTTACTATTAAGTGGGTTGATTTTTGATTTTGATTTTTATTGTAAGAGGGACAAGAGTAAAGATTTTATAAATCAAATTTTTACAGGGGGAAATACTGCCTATACTTCAACCACGAAGAGGGAAGATGAGCTACCAGGAGCAATCTATTTATTTCATTTTACTGTGACCCTACTTTTCTCGTTGTTAGGGCTAGTACAAAGGTGTAATATCACATCAATAACGAGTGAACAAATTTCAACTGCGATGATATGCAATAACGATCAAAATATATACTGACAATAAAGTCGCATTAGTTACCAAGCCAAAGTGACAATTACATCAGCCTAGACATACTGTTTTATTTAATTATAGTATATAAAGATTTTTTACTTTCTACTAAAGACCTTTCAAAGCGGTAACAAGCTATCCGTGCAGGGACGGAAAAAGAATACTAACCTCTGCGGCCAGGGTCGGCCTGTCGTAAAAGGCGACAAAACAACCCACGTGCTACGTGGTAGGGCCTCAAGCCCGCCTCGATGGCGACTACTTTTGCTCTTAAGTATGTCGCCATAATAACCTTGTGTTGTGTTCCGGCATTAGTGACCCAAGTTCCTGTACCCTTATGGGATAGCAGCGTGTTCGCGATGCCACTGGCGTTGCAAACACCCATAGACGACGGTAACTGATAAATTCTAAGCGGGCCGTCAGCCTGTCTGCTGTCCTACAGCATTAAAAAAAGTTGATCTTGTTTCCATCTTTAGCTTCATTAATGAAATTTTGATTAAACTTTATATTAACTCACCTCATTTTCAGATTCGAATAAAATTTGATCATATTCACTAAGTGCTACTAAGAATATGATGGATGTGACGTTTTCGAAACAGTGGATCCACTTCCTCCGCTCGGATCTTTGGCCCCCAACGTCCACCATTCTGTTGGAACATTATATTGTTATTAAAACAAATAGTAAATATACTGGAAGTTACTCCATACATACGAATAACTACCAACATTCAGTTTAACAATTATTTCCTAATGTAAAATGGATTTATACTGAATTTTAGTTGAAGTTAATATTTATACATAGAAAACAATGTGAAGAATATATATTCTTAAATATTAAAATATTTTAATATTGATTATAGTTAATGAGACTACTAATTAGAAAGAATAGTCATGACTTTTGGCTCTACATCTTGAATTAACCAACTAGAAAAAAAATTGAATATTTCTTAGTGATATTTTTTTTCATGAGTACATAATACTACATGGAAGCTAAATATACCTGTTTTTGTTATTTCATCGACCATTGGTACTTAATGGTTTAACCATTAAGTACATGTTCCCATATGGGACAACTCACAAAATGTTTTTTATCTGTTTTCTCTTCTTATTGTGAAAAATATGTCTAATAACATAGAAAATAGTTGGTTTTTAATGGGTTAAAACCAAACTTTTTAGTTGATGAAGTTTGGAACTTGCGAAATTTAAAAAAAAAACAGTGTTACGTTTTTATATGATATCGACACAGACTAAAATTTAAGTAAATAGCTTTATTAACAATGGGATTTGATAATAAATTAAGATTAGGATTCAATTCAGTTGAAAATCAATATCTAACCTTTATTTAATAATATTCACTATTTACAGTTTAAAATAAAAATTATGGAAATCATAAAAAAAAAACAGACGCGAGTACTTTTTATAGATAAAAATAACCCTAACCTAAATATTATTATCTGCTTCCTTACAGCCTCCAACCAATTAAAAGCTTCAAACCAACTAAAACGACAAAGGACATTTTAACTAATGTGCAATAAGATGACAATCAGACAGTGAATATACCAACTAATAATTTTAAAACAACCACTTATGCAATAGTATTATAAAAATTAAGATATTTTATAATTTCATATCTTTCACGTATTGAATGAGAGGCAATGCAAGGTCTGTTTCTAATTTTAAATCATTTAATCGAAAACGAATAGAGTGATATTATTCAAGTGTAATTTTAACTCATTATCTTAAGATTGCAGGATTATGTTAAAAAAATATTTAAAACATTATAAATCATGTTATACTCTAGTAGTTTCTAGCTTTCGGATTGTAATGTACGCGTTATTACAAAATAACTACTTCTTTTACAAAGTTTAAACATCATTGTACCTAAATGATTACACAATGGAATTACTCAACATAAGTAGTTGTTTTATTTATCCTGTTAAGTAAGCGGCGCAAGTTTAAAAGCATGAACAACACAAACCAGAGACAATTATTATCTATGCTAAAAAAGAGCAATAAAGAGGATGGAAACATTACAAAGGAGTCTGTGAATTCAGAACTTTTATAATCTGTCACAATCATTTTGATTGTATTTTACAATAATACCGGTTAATTCTTATTAGATATAATTCAAATTTAATTAAGCAACCAACTAATGAGACCTGCACAGGCAAGGCATATACATCGATACTTTTTTGACAAATTAACGTATCTGAAATCAAATCTAAATAATAATAATATGAGCAATAATATTATTATTGTTACACAAATCGCAACGCTATTTGTTATTAACAACTTTTATAGAGAAAACAATGTGCTTATAGCAGATTGTTTTTAGATCATCATCTATTTGAAAACCATATTCTGATTGCATTTAAAATAATTATTTATAATAGTTCTGAATCGTGTATATAAAATATAAGCTGTAAAAGCCGGAATCGAGTCTTCTAGCGCTATCCCGCTACCTAGAGCCACGACGTTGAACCTACCTAAATACAATCCCATCAAGATCGAAAGGATACTCAAGAATGCCAGTTGTTGGCTGTCGGGCTCGAAGGATATCCTGTTCAGTGGGCAAGTAATCCTCCTTCTCGATCCTTTCCAGATCGCTTAAATAGCTGAAATGTACATGCAACCCCTAATATTAAGCGCACATGCACTAAACATCACTGCAACCGATGGCCACAGTACAGAAAGTTATGTACATAAAAACACTGAATATGATGAATAATACATGTAAATAAGGACTGTTTCAATCAGAGCTTATTAAACTCGGATGCTAAGCATCTGACTGTTGAAATAGACCTTATTTTTAGACATGGAATAAAAAAAACTCTATTTAAAAATCTAGTAACTTTATTCTTAGAGATTGTAAAGGATACGATTAGTCATGTTTTACGAGTATAAAGATTGTTGTTGAACAAATGCAATAAATTAAATAGTGACTAGATTTTTAAACGCGGCAGCTGTTATGATATAATAATACACATTTAGAAGACATGTAAAGCCATATAAAGTTATTTCATGACACCGAAAGAACCTGAAAAGAAGAACACCCATTGACATGCAATTAGAAGCGAGGCATGCACTGCTGCTTGCTGCTATGATCTTTTACCGAAATCTTATCTCCTCCAAGTCAAACGGGTATTCAATAATGCCCGTTGTGGGCACTCTCACGCGGAGAATGTCCTGCTCGGTTGGTAAGTAATTTGGTGCCGCCACGCGGTCAATCTCCTGCAAGTAGCTATAGAAAGAGAATGTTTGTCTTAATTTTTTTCTGAATGCATCAATATTAATAACACTAATTTACATAGATCATACATATATAAATGGGGAATCACATATGAATAATGTATGTGGCAGCTAAGTGGTATCAAACCCGAGACTCCAACCAATGGGTTCACTTCGTCACAACGTCTTAGGCAGAATTTCCCGCCTATTGCGTATAACTTAATTGCCACGTATTCGCGGTCAAGGAAAACATCGTAACAAAACTGCACATTGGAGACAAATAGTATCTCACCTGCAAATCCGCTTTTAGCAATCATGGCGTATGTACGTTCCCTCTAGGGAGAGGAGCCGAGACTAACAGGACGAAATTATGGCCTTTAAAAAAAACTAGTTCTTGAACATGCAAAATGACCACATTGTTAAAAAAAACTGTAAATCGTATAATTATGATGATTAATATTTATGTTTATTTTTATAAATAATTTAGAAAATTTACTTCTTTAAATCCTGGATATATATATATATATATATATATATATATATATATATATATATATATATATATATATATATATATATATATATATATATATATATATATATATATATATATATATAAATACGGCCAAACACGATCGTGCAGATTTTAAAATTATATTTTGGAGTACCTTATTACAATCGTAAAAGATGTACTCATAACTCTTAATTAAAAAAAAATATTAAATCTGGCCTAAAAGGGATATAAAAAGGACATTATAAAACTTCTCCAAGGTGCACAGGCAACCTTTTTATCATCAGAATGCGAAAGTAATCACTTGGATCCACCCGCCCGGACAGGAGGCGCACGCGGAAGTATATTCCTCCCAGGTACCAAAGGAACACTGAAGTAGTTTTAGTGGGTGTACCAGCGACGTGCGTCCCCTTGTCAACGTTGTACTCTCACCACTTCAAAACACTTTACCTCCTTGGGTCGGAGTAAGAATACTAACCCCCGCAGCCAGGGGTCGGCTTGTCGTAAAACGCATTTTACGCCGTGGGGTTGTCGCCACAAAAGAACCCTAGGTACGTGGTATGGCCCCAAGCCCATCTGAATGGTAACCACCGCCCTAATAACCTTGTGATGTATTTCGGCATCAGTGACCCCGGTTCCTGTACTCCTAAGCGGCCAGCAGCTTGTTTGCGGTACCTTTAGCGTTGCAAACATCCATAGGTGACGTAACTGCTTACTATATAATACTAGTACTAAAGTGGGCCGTTAGCTTGTCTGCTGTTCATAAGAAATAAAAAAAGAGGTAGGCATATCGAATATCATACGTTTGGGAGGCATATCCAATATTCAAAACAAAATTGCAATTATTTTGATAAATATTTCCTATACAAAGTGTCAATAAAGATAAGCATATGACTAACATAATGTACTACTGAATAATTATAACAACTAAAACAATCGATTATTCACCGTTATGTCATTATCAATAAATAATCATCAGCGATCATAACATCAGTCCATTGTTAATTATAATTTTTTTTTTTTTTTTTTTTTCTTGAAAATGATCTACCTTTTGGTAACTCATTTGAAATTACAATCTAGCCTTATACGTAGACTAATTAGTAATTATAATAGCATACATTCTTAGCTAGTGTTTTTGTTCTTATAATAACTGTATTCTTTTCATGATCAAGCATAACAATTCTCATAGATTCGATTAAATAAATAATAAAAATGAACACTATGATTATCATGATTACCATCTCCGCGGCGCTACTCTTAGCTCGTATGAGCATCTGCTATGGTGACGGATTCGATTCTTGTCTCGAATCCGGGTGTTTATACAATGTTTTTTTTGCTGTAGTACAACAGACAGGCAAACGGCCCGCTTAGAGTTTAGTAGTTACCGTCGCCTATGGGTGTTTGCAACCAGTGGCATAGCGAACACGCTGCTGTCCCATAAGGGTACAGGAACCAGGGTCACTAATACCGGAACACAACACAATGTTATTATGGCGACATACTTATATGTATTTATTTATAAAATAATTCAGTTGTCTTGACCCATAATACAAGCGCTCTTCTTTTTACTTTAAGACTACATTATGTCACTTGCACGGATATATTCATTTATAATAAAAGTAACTAGATGTTTTGCGGAAATCGTAATGAAATTTATTAAAAAAAAATTATATTCTGAAGAATCTTTTAACTATTGTGATGTATGTATTTAAAATTACTTATTCAGATATCATACAGTGTATTTTATTGTCATGTCTTGGCGCAAACATTCATTTTCTGCCTAAATTTATCACATTGAATTATTGTTCCTCAATAAATAGATTAATTTACAGTTATTAAATGAGTTTAGGTTTTTTTAATATATTTTATAAAATACATTTATTATAAACGTGTTATAAAAATACATTTACGCAAAAAAATTGATTAAGTGCAGAAATTCCGATGGAATACACATTGAAAACAATTTCTACATTCATTTATTGGATGAAAATTCGAAAATTACTTGCAGTGTATTGTTTCCATTTTTTTTATGAGAAGTATATGTATTGAATACAATTTGATGACACAATGAGATATCATCCGTGCACAGGCGGAGAAAGAATACTAACCTCTGCGGCTGGGGTCGGCCTGTCGTCAAAGGCGACAAAACAACCCACCCTAGTTACGTGGTAGGGCCTTAAGCCCGTCTGAATGGCGACCATCTTTGGTCTTAAGTATGGCGCCATAATAACCTTGTATTGTGTTACGGCATTAGTGGCTCAAGTTCCTGTACTCTTATGGGACAGCAACGTGTTCGCGATGCCACTGGCGTTGCAAATACCCATAGGCGACGGTAACTGCTAAATTCTGGTGCAACAGCAGACAACCTGACGATCCACTTAGTATTAAGCAGTTACCCTTATCTATAGGGCACCGCCAACACAGCCGTCTGTGTAAGGGAACTGTTGTACCTGGGTCACATATGCTGGAACAAAAGGTTATTATGGCGGCATATTTAGTGACCAGGGGTGGTTGCCATCCAGACTGGCCTGGGGGCTCTACCAGCTAGCATATTAATGGACTCCAAAAGCTTTTAGCGACGATAGAATGAAATTAATAACGTGTTTTACAACATTGAATTAATTATATTATTGTTGTGGTCATTTTAAGAAGTTTGTATCATAGAAAGGACATTTCACACAACGCCATGTAGTCCTAAACTAAGTTGCAGAGCAATTGTGTTATGGGTACTATACAACTGATATACTAGATATACATTTTTCTTTTGTAAATAAATATATATTACACATAAAAAACACACAGACGCGGGACAGAAATGAAGACCGTGGACCTCTGCAAGCTTACCTACGTACATTAACCGTTACGCCACGGAGGTCGTCGAATGATGAAAATTTTATATTTTTTTAATGGAGCAATTTAGTACAGTGCTAACTAGTCCCAAAATAAGTAGCATGACATTTGTTATGGGTACTAGACGACTGATTTACTACTTATATGCTTCTTTAAATTAATACATATACTACATTAACAAAACGGGAATCAACGTCGCGACCTCCACAGGTGTTTCGACGTGCATTAGCCGTTACACCATGAAGGTGGTCATTTTGATGGTGATATTAAAAATTTAGGAGATCCAATAAGTAGACAGGTTGATTTTTAAAATGACTTATACATAATAGAATAAACTTATTTTACTTTTTATTATTTTAATAAATAAGTGAATCATGGCAGTATTATTAAACCTCATTGTTTTAGAGCTTATCATTATTATCGCTTAATAAATATTCATTTTCTGCTAAATATTTATTATGGAAGGATTTTAAATCCGGTTATTTATATACCACATACTAAGCGAGTCTACCTTCAGAAACCTATTTTAGAGACAATGCTTTGTACTTCCAAACATTTCATAGATTAAAAGAGTATTCTTGCATCTATTGCATCAATTAAATACAAAACATGTATCAGACATACATACAAAAGAAAACAATAGGCGGCCTTATTGCTAAAAGCAATCTCTGCCAGGCAACCTTAGAGTGGATAATAAATTGAATTATAAAAAAGGTAATAAACATTTATTAAACATTTCATTGTAGTTATATGTGATATAGGGAGCTATATAGCATCCAAGTCAAAATACTTTGAAGACTGAAACTGTAATGTATGTATGTATACAATTTATGTCTAAGGCGGAATTTGTGTTCACCTTTTCGTCTTAGTGATACATTTTTTTCTATCTTTATACAAGAATTGCTTTAAGCACAATATAAAGGGGAAGTCCATATATTGACAATGGCTCAAGAGACACGGCGCATTTAGCAGAGCAATGCTAAAACAGCGATCGGGAAAGATTGACGTACGGGGTTTTTAGTAGGTAGGGCTTTCTGCCTCCCGTCTGCCTGAGGGGAGCAGGCGTCCCCGGGAGGTAATGCCACAATCCCCATTGGCTCTCCTTCCAGAAGCCAGTGGAAGTTATAACAGTTTTCCCCGGTATACAAAGAAAAAGGAGACATGACAGATGATATTAAATTTTGCTAAATTTCACTGGAATAATAGAATGTGAATAAACTTACTATTTGGCAGAGTCGGTGAGCTGGTACTCCCGCCGGCGGTCATAACACTCCTGAATTCCAGAGTCGGCCCACAGCCCCTTGATGGCCTCAACGTACGGACTTTCGAACGTGGTAACACTCTCAAAGTCGATCGACGATATCAGCTCCGCCTTTTCCTGTAATACACAGTATTAAATTAAACAACAAAAATTATATGTTTTATTTAACTTATTAAAATTGTGATACTCAACTCAGAATTATTACATTCTGAGACCTATAGAGATATATCGGGTTCGAATCCTACGGTGGCGTGGACCATATAGGCAGTTTCTCTCGCCTAATGTGTATATTACAGCATGATTGCCCTGTACCGACGGTGAAGGAAACCTGCATACTGAGACCACCGGCATGTGTAACCCGCCAATCGACCTTGAACACGCGTGGCGGGTATAATGTCTGTTTCAAGTAGAGGGATGCCCGAGCACAACAGTGGGACGCTATCGACTGTTATTATGTGCACTAAAATCTCTTATTACGGTATCATAATTAAGGGAGAAACACTAATTGCTCAATACTATCCAAGTAGTACGTAGTAATCATGTGGTATTTATTGCACTTGGAGATTTCTGAGAGAATTTCGGGTTCGAATACGGTTATTATGGCGGTATACTTAAGACTAAAGGTGGTCGCCATCCAAATGGGCAGAAGGCCCTACCACGTAGCTAGGGTGAGTTGTTTTGTCGTCTTTTACGACAGGCTGACCCTGGTCGCAGAGGTTAGTATTCTTTCTCCGCCCCTGCATGGATAAAAACTTTGATTAATTGATGACTAATTTTGCCCTAGGGGACCCCCCCCCCCAACGCAAAAGTTTAATATTTCTCTTTCTGATGGACTCATGAAGACATGAAATTAGCGATATGCAAATGACTGTCATGGACTATTTTATTAGATAAGCCGATTATTTGGTACATCCGTACGCCCCTTGCTATATACATTTGAAGGAAATAAGGGGCGGGGCGCCTATGTATCACACATACGGATTATTAATAATTATTAGTCATCGTAATCTTCGAATAACTGTAAATATAGAAATAGCTTATACATATGATACAAATAACGAATGCTGGTTTAAAAGCTTTTACTAGATTCAAATGGAAGACAACATATTACAAATTAGATCTCGATAATATTTTGTCATGAAATGTACCATACTTTTATTATAATTAAAGATAGCAGTAAAATATTGGCAATAATTTTAGTTTTCTACTAAAATAACTATCTGCTTTCAACGAATCCTCAATTACTTTCGCCACATTGCTTGAAGAGATCCGGACAACCTCGAAAAGTTGATGGTGTTCAACCCTACCAATGGTAGGTACGGTATAATTTCAGCTGTCCTTGGAAAATTGAAATGTATGAAACAAAATATTAGTCAGTGCGATGTTTCCTAGTTTTCAAACTTGTCAGAAGTTGCCTTAATGATGATATTCAGACATACGTTCCACATTTAATTGCCCCGCATGATGACATCAAAATCAGATTTGAAGATATTCTGACGATGGAAATACCACCAACTACCATAAATCCTTTTGATAAAACGGAAGTGGAGAATGTGATATTACAAGAGGAACTACTCAAGCTTAGCACTAATAAGGAGCTGAAGGTGAAATTTAAAAGAGGGTATCAAACATTTTGGCTGTAGGCAGAAATACCCGAAAAATATCCTACATTGCGAGATAGCTTTTGAAAGCGTTTCCCTCGTCATATCTTGTCGAAAAAAGTTTTAGTGTCGTGACAAACCTTTTTTAAAAAAAAAGGAGCAGATTGAATATCACGGAATGGGGAGATTTGCGGTTATTCCTAACAAAACTGAAGCCAAATATTAATTATTTGCTGTCAATCCATCAAGTACATCCCTCTCATTAAAATTATGCCTATTTTGTGATTGTCATTGTAGAAGTTACGTTAAGTTACTAATATTTAATTTTAATTATATTACAACTGTTATCATTACAATGTAATATGATAACAATAATTAATAGTGTAATAATTACATATTTGAATAAATACGACAAAAAAATATACTATTAATTACCATTTTACTTTTACCATTCCGAGTGCAGTTTTTTAAAAATGAAATAAGTGAGAATCGATTGGTTCCCTGTGCCATGAGATGTCAAAAAGGTAGTTGGATGGAATCACTTTTTTGATTGGCTATCTTTTTTGACATCCCCGCACAGCACAACCAATTATTTAATTTAACCAATCAATTCTCACTTTTTTCGAAAACTATTAATTCATGATTGGAACTTAGCCGCAACGCAAATTTCCATAGTAAGTTTTAATCTTCACATTTTTTTGTCGAGTTTTGGGAATATGGTAGAAATGTAGCTGCTGTCCACCGGAACCAGCTAAATTTTAAAAGTGGTCTATGAGAAAAGAAGTCTTGGAACCTGTGCCCTACAGACTAGACACGACCTTCAGTATGTGAAGTAGGCGACTAGAAAGAAGACTAAACTAAACAGTAAACCCACGGTGACCCAAAATTATATTTGGGATCAATACTAGACCATTCCATGACGTATTTATGTATTGACTTAAGACTCTCACACCTTATGAACTACCGTGTACACCACGAACGTTTCTACGAATCTTAAAATATTTTTCGCGTAAATTTGTGACAGTCTATATGCAACGAAGGCAAATAAATAAAGTGAGAAAAAAATAAGTATATTCCCAACTCATTTACGATGAGTTTTCTCACAGAGAATATGCAAGGTAAGGAAATCTTTGTATTTATAAGGAAATACAAATGATTCCGAGTGTTACTTTCACTTCGCCCTTTTCAGTATAGTGTTACAGCTTGCGGCAAGCACCAGTAATTTGGACACACTGTCTCCTTAGACAACAGACTGGCGAGTGAAACAAATCAGTGAACTTGGTGAGCAGGTTTCCTCATTATACATATTTTCCTTAAGTGACAATTATAACATACATAGAACAGCTGCGTAAGAGACGTAATATAAAGGGGTTCAACTAGAGTATAATACGTGCAGATCACCACCAGTCATTACATTATTAGGAGAAAGCTGGTATATATTAATAATAACTAATATGATAAAAGAAAATCATTAGCATTTGATGCCATATGGTCACTTCAAAATTAAGTGTCGTTTTATTATTTATTACAAGTTAAAAGATACCCGTTACAAAATTTAGAAACGTTTAGAAAATAAAATATGTTGTCATATCCTTGTATTACTACTTATTCTGTGGTGGAACGTGACTGAACACGAACAATGAAATGGCACAAGGAATGTCTCGCCCAGTTATTTGTTTACAATAACTTAAGTCAGGCCCAAGGAACGACGAGCAATTTCATATCTTAAATGTTCAGCAACGAAGTCCCTTCAAGAACCCCAATTACGCCTTCTCTTAAAGACTTTACTAGACAATTTTTTATAGCAGGTTACCAGCATCGCCTGTAGGAAATGCCAATGCACTGTTGGCCTCGAATAAATTTTAAATCACCTTTTTGAAAATCCCTATACCGTACTGCGATAGGAAATCGAAGCGAAGCTCGTTTCAAACTCGGAGACATTAACATTCTTGAGAACCGATTATTACGAAAAAGAGGCTCCAGGAAATGTGGGTGAAAACTAAATTTTAAGTAAAGAAGGAGTTTGCCTTCTAAGTCTAAGGCCTTCCTTTGGCTCATCAAATTAAACGCAACAATAACTGTGATACGTGGGAGTTTGAGTCACACTCAGAGATCAAACTAGGGGTTATGGGTTAGAAACCTACGATGAAATGTACCACTTAAGCAGTTTTTCTCGCCTAATGTGCATATCATAAAATACCTGCGACTTAAGAACTCCCCACAAAAAAGTCTAACGGGGTCAAATCGCACGATTTCGGAGGCCAGTTCACATCACATCCACTTAAGAAGACCGTGACTTCAATTCGCTCGTGCAGAATATCCAACGTGGCATGAGCTGTGGCACGTAGCGCCGTCCCGTTGAAACCATATGTCCTTGGTGTCCAGATCATCCAATTCAGGCCAAAAGAAGTTCGTAATCATCGATCTATAGCGCTCGCCGTTGACAGTGATGGCCTGGCCAACATCGTTCTCAAATAAATATGGACCGATGATGCCGCTAGCCCAAAATCGGACGCTCTTGGATCTCAGGTGGATTTGTATCGTCCCAAATTCGACAATTTTGTTTGTCCACGTACCCATGTCCAACACATGTCGTCTATGGTAGATGGTTTAATTTCAGTACCTGGGTCAGTTAAATTTTGTACGGGTGCAGGCCCAAGTCACGACACAAAATTCGCCAAGTTGTGGTCTGCGAAAGGCAGAGTTCTTGAGAGCGACGCAAAACCGACTACCTCTGCACAGTTCTTTCTTTCTTCTGCACACTTTCACTGACAGCGGCGAAGTTTTCGGCAGATCTTCCGTTTCGTCGGCGAACGAGTGTCAGTGGATCGTTTACTGAACCAGTGGACTCAAATTTATCCTCCACATTGAGAATAGTCCTCTCGATAGGACGATTATGGCGACCGTAAAATGGGCGAAGCGCAAGGTACGTTGCCCGAACATTTTGATGAAATAATTTTATTATTTGCACGTGTTGTTGAATTGAACAGACCCTCCAATTTTATTTATTTGTATAGATAAGTAGTTGAGTTTATTCACCTTCTTCTTCCTGCCCTTATCCCAGCTATGTGGAGTCGGCACAACATGTGCTCTTCTTCCACTCTCCTGTATTAGTCGTCATCTGAACATTCACACATTTTTTTGCCATATCATCTTTTACACAATCCATCCATCTTTTTTTTGGTCTACCTCTTCTTTTGCGGATGAATGTAGTGAATGGATATTCAATGTCATTTCTAGCATTTTTCTTGTTATATGACAATCTTCTCTTCGCATCATATAGCCACACAAATTACTTTTCAACTTATCAATCACAGGCGCTACTTTCAAACTTACCCTGACATATTCATTTCTAATTTTATCCATTTTTGTAACTTCACTCATCCATCCTATTTTTCACGTCTCGGCCTATCTCACCGTCATTCTGGGTTAATGATCCGAGGTACCGAAAGTTGGAGCAAATTGGCAGAGACACGCCTCATAATGTAATCAGGGTGAAGGCAGAATTTCCAACAAAGTCGCAAAATAGATGTTCAGTTTTGATTCTACTTATCTTCAACCCAACACCCTCCAATCTCTCCTGCGATTTAGCCAATCTGCTCTGGACCTCATGAGCATTTTCTCCAACCAGCACAATGTCATCGGCAAAGAGTATACACCAAGGTGTATACTCTGCTTGTCCTCCTGTATTTCTGATGTTACTGCATCTACCAGCAGGAGGAACAGATAAGGATTAAGAGCCCATCCTTGGTATAAACCCACCGCAACACTGAACTTGTCTGTGACGCCAGCAAGGGACCGGCCGTGTGTACATGTCTTATCGTACATCATACGAATAAGATGCAAGTACTTCACAGACACTCCTTTTGTTTTCATGGCCCACCACAAAACCTTTTCTAGGAACCCGATCATATGCCTTTTCGAGGTCAACGAATACCATGTGCAGGTTCTTATGTGCACTTCTATATTTCTCGCACAGTTGGCGGGAGTGCGAATATGGTAACCGTAGTCCCTCGCCCGGGCATGAAACCAAATTGATTCTCCCTTATTTCGCTCTTCTCTCGTAGTCGCCTGGCTATTACTTTTTCCCACATCTTCATACTGTGCGACATAAGCTTTATTTCTGTACATCTCCCTTATTCTTAAAAATAGGCTCTAGCGTACATTGCACCCTTAATCGGGGATTGACTCGTCTTGCAACAGCTTATTGTAGAACAAAGTTAGCCACTTCCATCCATCTACTTTCAAGAACTTCCATACTTCCACAGATATTTCATGCGGTCCTACAGACTTGCCATTTTGCATACTATCTACAGCCAATTTAACTTCAGCTGTACTCACTTATTTTACAACCATGTTGTTGTTGCCCATGTGAACGGGTGCCTTCTCTAACATTCCACGCCAAACATTCTCTTCATTTATAAATTCACAGAAATATTTTTTCCATCTGCTCTTTATTTCTTCATTGTCCGTTAAGACCCTTCCATTATCATATTTTATACATTTCCTATGGGTGGGTTATATCCCTTGTATTCTTTTCTCTATCATTCACCATTCTATAAAGATGTTTCTGACCACCAGAGCTTAAATAAGCATTTTTCTTTTCTTTCAGAATCACCTGTACTTCTTCATTCCACCATTAAGATTCTTTCTCAATTTTACTTTTCTCTTTCTTTTCTCCAAAAACTTCCTTTGCCACACCTCTAATGCATTTCGCTATTTCATTCCAACATTCATTTACAAATTTTCCAACCATATCACCCATTTCGTACCATTTTGTCTACCACTCTTTGTTTAAATTTTCTCGCATACTCTTCCTTTTAAAAAAAGTGACATTTAATTTTGGGGGTATCTGTTTTGTGCGTTATTATTTTTTGTGAGATAGATGATTATATCTAAAACTAGAAGTCGGTCGGATGAGTCTGCAATCTTTGGCTGATTTGATTATATTTCTTTTAGCTGCGTTTATTCACGGAAGTTGAGATAATATGTGAATGAGATCATAGTTCTAGACATTGAAACTTAAAAAACGGTACTCACTGCATTGGACGGATTCCCATATTGTATACTGAGTAGGTCCATGGCTCGTATCATACTCTGCATGGCCATGAAGATGTTTTGGTATACGAGCTTGATAAAGCCGCGCTTGTCGTCGTCGCTGTAGCCCGACCCGTGGATGATTCTCATCTGCTTGATGAACGTCGACTTCCCCGACTCGCCAGTGCCTGAAGCAATGTATCACAGAAAATTAAACCCCATATTATATAAACTGTTTGTATCATAGAAATATTGAGTAACTATACTATATTATTATTTGATAGGTAATGAAAAGCCTTATTGGTTTTCATATTAAATAAAGAATCAAACGTTCCGAACAAAATTATTAATTTATACCATCTTTGAATAAAAGAACTTTCACAATTTGTATGTTCTTTTAAACTTTGATAAACACACCCCGCTGGTTAGGAAATGCGAAGTGTGGAAGCTTGAGAAACCCTGTACAATGCACCCGTTCCCGTTTTTTGGCTAGGGAACGCACGTCGCTGGTATACTCAGTGCCATCTTCCAGATGTTTTTTCGTCTTCCTGGATCGTTGAGGCCGCGGGGCGTTGCATGAATTTCACCGCGACATACGCACACTAGTTCAATGGTGGTATATGAGAGTCAGCGGTTATTAAGATTTTATTAAAACGAGTAGAGACTCAGTAGAGAGATTCAGTATGTAATTTAGGTCAAATAAACTCTAGAGAAGGCGCGCGCAGTATACAGTGCGCTCCTCTCATTTCTGTGAGAATCCAGAGGCAGGTAGGACAAGCTAAACACGGGGTGTGTTTGGCTTATACGGCTGACAAACAGGAGCTATGTAACAAACAGCCTGTCACTTATCACGGCATATCCATAACCTTGGGCGTCGGACAGAAGAGAAACACAGGTATTGTTTTAGTGCGTATACCAGTAACTTGCGTCCCTTTATCAACTGTAGGGGCGCATTGCATGGAATTCCCACATTACCTGCCGCGATCCTCCAAGCGTATGTAAGGTTGGTATGTATATCAAATATTAAAAAGGATCAGATAAACTGCTCATGGGATAGAACAAGAATCTGTGGTCTTCTAAAGTGAGACCACTTCCTAAGGCATCTAAATATAAACATGAAATTCAGATTCCCTCTTTGTTATCATATTATTACTAAGCAATATCAAGATAAATTTTAACAACGACAGCATAATCTTTTTTAACGTCTGTCAAACCACGTAGGTGGCTGCTCCCTTATATTTTATCGCGATAAATTCAATACTATAATGAGTGCATGCAGCATTATCTTGTGCTGAAATCTTGAGGGTTTATGTTTTCAACCGGTCTTATGAAAGTATGCCACGGTGTCGAGCACAGAGATATTCGTCGACCTATCTTATCCTAAACAAGTTATAGAAGCCAAAACAATGTGGTAGGTTTGTTAAGCGGATTAGTGGATTTTCATGAAATTCGATATTGACACTTTTATACTACACACCTCCACTCCAATGTGTACATTTGCGCGTATGTCTAATAATAATGATTTATATTATTATTGAATCAAGACATTAGGGTAAAATCACTTTGTCCTGGCAAATACAGATTGGTTTGTGGTGACTACCGACCAATCAAATACCATACAAATATAAAATAATACAGAAATATTAATAACTAAACATAGATAATACATTTAATAATATATAAGAGCTCGACAACCTCCGTGGCGATGGCGTAACCGGCTTTCGCATGTAACGCATGTTCCGCATCACGGGTTGATTTCCATCTCGAGTCTAGGTGTTTATTATATATAACATCTATTTATTTCCAAAAAAAAAAGTAGTATATCAGTTGTCTTATACCCATAACACAAGCGCTCTGGTGCCTTAATTGGGACTAGATGTCGCTGTTTGAAAATTGAACTCTTAACATCAGCAGACAGGTCTTTAAATGTGTCTGACCTTTGCAATTAAATAGGACACGTATGTGAGACCTGTGAATTTTACCAATTGTTGCCTTTAAATTCCCATTGTTCGGTGTTGTATTGAGTTAATTCTTCCCACGACCTATGCAGTAATTGGTTTCATATTTTGCAGCCATATTACATTAAAATGCAGACATTTTAATAATTATGTTACAACTCATTATCTATCAACATTCAAGTGTAAACTCCTAATTGTATTCTGAGATGTCCCTACTGATCTCCGAGTCTTTTATCTTATTTTTCTTAGTCAAGCTCACATAATCTTGGGCATTCATGTTAGTGAGACAATTGACATTGAAAACAACATCAAAAAAGTTTAGGAAACAACAATTAAGGCAAATAAAAATATTCCTTCTATCTTCTAGGCAACATTAGTCTGATTTTTTAAATATAATTTATTGTTGGTTCTGTTATCTATACAAATAAATAAAATTGGAGGGTCTGTTTGTAATATTAAAATAACCGCTTTTTACTAAGTGCATTCAGACGTATACACGGTACATATACCAAAACAACATTTTTTACAATTTTTGTCTGTCTGTCTGTTTGTTCCGGCTAATCTCTGATATGGCTGCACCGATTTTGACGGGACTTTCACTGGCAGGTAGCTGATGTAACAAGGAGTAACTTAGGCTATTTTTATTTTAGAAAAAAAAAATGTTTTTGTTAAAAATGATAAGTTTCAAAAATTTTATATTGCAATTTAAGTTGACCTCAGATTTATATCAACAATCATATGAAATAGGGTTCAGCTTAGGCTGGACATTATAGGTTCTACACGCCTGCGCGGGTATATAAACCGCGCCGATAGGATTCAAGAAAATTTGGAATCTAGAGATCAGCGTCTAAAAAATGATCGTATGTATACGACACGCTATTTATATTTCTTACACGAAATACAGAATTAGTAAGTTATCGTAATCCTACTAATATTATAAACGGGAAAGTTTCTAAGAATGTAGGTTTGTTACTCTTTCACGTAAAAACTACTGAATGGATATTAATGAAACTTTACAATAATATAGCTTAAACATCAGTATAACACATTCTACTAATATTATAAACACGAAAGTTTCTAAGAATGTAAGTTTGTTACTCTTTCACGCAAAAACTACTGAAAGGATTTCAATGAAACTTTACAATAATATAGCTTATACATCAGAATAACACATCCTACTAATATTATTAACGCGAAAATTTCTAAGAATGTAGGTTTGTTACTCTTTCACGCAAAAACTACTGAATGGATTTTAATGAAACTTTACAATAATATAGCTTATACACCAGAATAAAACATAGGCTATAATTTATAAAGTCACTATTCCACGCGGACGGAGTCGCGGGCACAGCTAGTATATTAATAAAAATAACAAAATTTTTTTTTCCCAATTTCCATATTTGGTGTTATATCACACCAAAAGAACCTTGTCTGATGGAAAGAACGGTGGAATGTGTGACTCACAAACAACAGGATAAAATATGCTTGCCTTATATAGGAGACATAACATAGTCTATCCTGGCTATGTTCTAGAAAACTTGGGAAGGATTGTCCAGAATCCAGCATTGACTATTTGCAATCATTGCTGAAAAGTGTTATACAACATTAGCTGGCCCAGCAAACATTGTCCAGCCATATAAACTTTAGATTTCTTTTTGTAATAAATATAGACAATATTTTTGCTTTGGGGTGTAAGGGGCCCCAGGGGTGTAAGGGGCCCCACCAGGGGTGTAAGGGGCCCCACCAACATCTTCGGGGCCCAAGTCAACCTCACCTGCAAGTCGGCGCACCCTGCTGAATAACGGACGAGGCTCTGACGACGGCTTTCCTTTTGGGGTTGGGGGGTCAGACGGCAGTCGCCCCCGTAAAAGCCAAAATCTGCCAAATCACATGGAAAGATTAAGAGTACGAGATCGGTTAAGGGCTAGGGCGCCGCCGCATAACGGCGCGCAAGAGCTTCGCCCGGCTCTTGTGAGAAGTGGACAAGGGCTACCGTGTCATGGGCGGGCACGGCTAACGACGCTAGCCCCATCTCACGCAGCCCAAACATCTCGAAAGATCCGCTTCGCAACATGGAACATAGGCACGCTAACCGGACGCGCGAGAGAGTTGGCCGATGTGCTCTCCAGGCGGAGGGTGGCCGTGGCGTTCCTGCAGGAGACTCGATGGAAGGCCAGCAGATCCCGATTCATTGGGAATGGCTACAAGCTGATGTACACAGGTGCACCTGGTGGGGAAAATGGGGTTGCCATAGTGCTCTCGGAGGAGTTCCAGAACGACATTTTGGAAGTGAAACGTCATAGCGACCGGCTTATGGTCGTTAGGGTACTTATTGATGGGGTAGTTACCCACTTGATAAGTGCCTATGCGCCACAGGCCGGTTGTGACGACGCCGATAAAATAGCGTTTTGGAATTTACTCGGAGAAGTGCTCCGTGGAATCCCATTATCACAGGGGATTGTTTTGGGGGGTGATCTGAACGGTCATGTGGGTGATGAATGTGGGGAATTTGAGCGTGTTCACGGTGGATTTGGGTATGGTAGCCGCAACGCGGAAGGGGAGGACATCCTCAATACGTGTGCGGCTGCCGACCTTGCCATCGTGAACACGTATTTCAAAAAGAGACCCGAGCATCTTATCACCTACAAGAGCGGGAGGAATGCTACCCAAATCGACTTCCTACTCACTAGGAGACACCACATCAGCAAAGTGGCCAACTGCAAGGTCATACCCGGTGAGAGTCTCACTGCACAACATCGCCTTCTTGTCATGGACCTTTGCGCTAAGCCTAAAGACACGCATACCGAGCGCGTTCAGCGCCGAATCCGGTGGTGGCTGCTTGATGAAGTCACGTCCCAGGAGTTCGCCTTAGCTGTCGGTGACAAGTGCGCCGGTGGTGTGACGGGCGAACCAGTTCAGGCTTACTGGGACAAGATTCAGGCGGCTATCCTTGGGTCGGCGAAGGAGGTGCTTGGGGTGTCTAAGGGTGGTCGCAAGTGTGACAAGGAGACATGGTGGTGGAACGACACAGTCCAGAGGGAGACTAAAGCGAAGAAAGCCCTCTTTAAGAAGTGGCAAGCGTCCAGATCTCCTGAAGATCGCGACGCATACCGGGTGGCAAAGCGCGCCACTAAGAGAGCTGTTGCCAGAGCCAGACGAGACCACTTACAACCACTTTACGATAAGTTGGAATCGTCTGAGGGGCAGAAGCTCATCTATAAGTTAGCGCGCTCCAGGGTCAAAGCGGCACAGGACATTTCCAAGTGCCGCTGTGTAAAAGACCCTGTGGGCAACCTGCTATGCGAGGACCTCGCGGTGAAGGAGAGATGGCGCTCGTATTTCCACGAGCTGCTGAACATGCAGCATAAAGGGGTGCAGCCGCCAGATCTTCCTCCGAATCAAGGACTAGTGCCACTGGTAACGCCTGCAGAGGTTCAGAATTGTCTTCGCCACATGAAGAATCGGAAAGCTGTTGGATCCGATGGAGTCCCCATCGAAGCCTGGAAGGCGATGGGCTCTCGTGGTGTGGGCGTCTTAACCGACCTCTTCAACCAAATACTCCTCACCAGTACGATTCCGAGCCAATGGAGACTGAGTATCATTACTCCAGTCTTCAAAGGCAAGGGGTCGGTCCAGGAGTGCGGTAGTTACCGAGGGGTTAAGGTCATGTCCCACACCATGAAGCTCTTCGAGAGGGTTATAGACTCTCGGATTCGACAGGAGTGCACTGTCTCGGAATGTCAATATGGGTTTCGCCCTGGTCACGGGACAATGGACCCTGTTTTCGCCCTAAGGACTGTCGCGGAGAAATACAGGGCGAAGAATACGCCTCTGCATTGCCTGTTTCTCGACTTGCAGAAGGCCTTCGACTGTATTCCTCGCGCGATAATCTGGTGGGCATTGCGGTCCAAAGGGATTCCAGAGGCCTATATTGACATCATCCGAGACATGTACCGTGACTCCGATTCCGTAGTTCGGACCGCAGTTGGCGACACAAAACCTTTCCCCATCACCGTCGGGGTACACCAGGGATCCGTCCTTAGTCCGTTTCTGTTTAGCGTGGTATTAGACGTATTGTCAAACAGCATTAGAAACTCACATGAGCAGCCCCCGTGGCTGCTCATGTATGCTGACGATATCGCGCTGGCAGATTCGGACAGGGGTAGGTTGGTGCGACGCGTGAAGGCGTGGAGGGAGTCGCTTGAGAACGGTGGTCTGAAGCTCAATGTGGCGAAGACCGAGTACTTGGCCTGTAACTCCACAGATTCCACACCCGTGCGCATAGACGGCAACACGGTCGAGCGCACGGACCAAGTGAAATATCTGGGATCTGTGTTTCATGCGTCTGGTGACATCGATTGCGACGTCAAGGCACGCATTGCTGCCGCGTGGGCCAAATGGCGGGAGGTAACTGGTGTCATTTGTGACCCCAAGATGCCGGTAAAGTTGAAGGGACAGGTCTATAAAACCATCATTAGGCCTGTCCTTTTATACGGCTGTGAAGCGTGGCCGGTGTTAGAGCGACACAAGCAAGAGCTGCGTGTCACGGAGATGAATATGCTGCGGTGGATGTGTGGAGTGACGCGAAAGGACCGCGTTAGGAACTCCCGCATTCGCGGCAGTCTTCATGTCCGTGACATTGCGGATAAATTACAAGAGTGTCGGCTCCGTTGGTACGGCCACGTTTTACGGCAACCGGATGCTTACGTGGGTAACAAATGTCTGGCCATGCCGCCTCCGCCGGGCCCCGGTAGGAGGGGTAGACCCAAAAAGTGCTGGCTTGACGTCGTAAGGGGTGATATGCGTGCCAATGGGCTCACTACCAGGGATGCTGAAGACCGTGCGAAGTGGAGAAGAAAAAGTCGGAAAGCGGACCCCGGGCGCCGAAGCGAGAGTTTGGGCTGCAACCGGGATACAACGCAAAGATGATGATGAATATTTTTGCTTTCATTTATATCCATAAATATATATGAGTGGGTGGTTACAAAAGGACCAAAGAAAATAGAGGAGTAAACCTAGGATTCCATAAGAGATGATATGGCATAAAAGAGTGTGAAGAAAAGTCACTGATCCTAAAAAAATGGTCTGTTATGTAAAAAATAAATGTATTTTTTTCTTGTGTTTATTATTTATTTGAGATTGAGCGGACCCCGAGCGCCGAAGCGAGAGTTTGGGCTGCAACCGGGATTCAACGCTAAGATGATGATGATGATTTATTTGAGAACAATATTGGAGCTGGTGGTTACAAATAAACATTAAAATATAGAATTCAAAGCTTGGACTAGCTAAATAAGACTGGCTTACTCAGCCTATGTACTAAAATGCTCATTATTTAAATAGCACTAAATCATTTATATATAGGAAGATAAATATAAAACTGCATGTGATTATAATATACAGAAGGATGCACAATGTTATATAATATGCAAAATATTAAGAATTTTTATGACAACCATATTATGATTTTATATGTAGGTATAAAAACAATTTATTACATAAACAATAAATTTTACAGCTATAAAGAATATCATAATAAGAAATAAGTTATTGTTTCATGCAAAGTAGATTTGTGTTACATGTTTATTTTAAATTATAATAACTTTTTATATTTTTATTAAATTTTATCACTTATTGTTTAGAAAAAATATACACATTTTCAATATGTGGCAATATTATGGTAAATTTCAGTTTGTTTTCAACTATACTAATAAACTTTTACATAGTTTTTCTCTGCTCACTAAAATATGCTCAATTTTAGTACTTATTTTTATTTCAGTGGAAGTACACATTATTAATAAATAAATAAATATTTTGTGACAATTCACACAGCGTCATCTAGTTCCAAACTAAGTAGCACTTGTGTTATGGGCCCTAGACAACTAATATACTACTTACTAGCTGACCCGGCAAACGTTGTCCTGCCATATAAATAATAAAATGTCAAAAAATTAAAAAAAATTTAGGGTGGACTACCCCTAACATTTAGGGGGATGAAAAATAGATGTTGGCCGATTCTCATAGATACCGGATAAGCACAAAAAATTTCATCAAAATCGGTCAAGCCGTTTCAGAGGAGTATGGCAACGAAAACTGTGACACGAGAATTTTATATATTAGATAAACTTTTTTAAATTAATACATATTATACATAAACACCCAGACGCGAGACTCTAATGGAACCTGTGACTTCCGCAAGCGTACCGAAGTACGTTATCCCTTACGGCACCGAGGTCCTCATTATTATTTTGTTAATGATTATTTTTGTAGTGTTAAATGGTTTGATGATATCAATATATTAAAATAATAATATTATTAACAAGCTACAGGCCACTCCTACAGGGTGCAAAAATTTGACAAGACAGTACCACTTTATTTCGAGCCAATAGCCTTAAAAAGGAATCTGCTAGTTAAAATAATTAATAGTTTTAAAAGAATATTATTTAACTCTTAGTTGGGAACGATTCTGAAATGTTTTAATTTTAAATTCTGTTGATACAGGTAGAATGAATATCTTGACCTACAATAAAAGGCAATTGTTTGTAAAAATTTAAGTCATTCTCATTATATAAGAACTATTATTAGTATTATTTAGAGGATTACCTCCATTAGGAGTAGCTACATTAGAATTTACACTCAAATGCCATAGACCAGTTCAGTTCTAATAACTTCAATTAAATCACATGCTTGCAATGTGTGTGTGAAAAGCTCAACTATCTTCTTTAAATTTAAAAAAGAAATACTATCTCTATTTTGTGTTATGTATAAAATAATTTTATATACATTGGTAGCACCATGGAATGTAAAAATGTATGTATGTATACATAATATAAGCAATTATTATAGTTCTTTTTTATTAATTCCAACTAAACAATACATCTAACCTCTCCTACTTTAATAAGGCAAACTAAGTTATTTATCTAGTATCAACAATAATACAGTAATTTCATTTCATGCATTTTTCCATTATAGTTTCATATGTAAAAACAAAATCAGACTTAAAAAATAATGGGTGAAAATAAATGGGTCATATGAGTAATTAAGGGAGGGAGTTGCCCAACCTGTTGATTAAATTATGTCATGAATTAAGTGACATGCTTTATGCCTCTGACTAAATACTACATATAGGTATATTTATGATAGGGTTGAAATTAAAATCTTAGCTTTACTTAAATAAAATACTCACTGCTCTGCTAGAAGCAAATGGACCTATTCACAATAATTGGTTTATTCTGTATGTCCCCATTAATAGTATAGCTTGATTATCTATTTAATATTTAATTGCACATTTTTTTGTCATTATTTATGGATGAAGTCTGGACTAAATGATTATTATTATTAAGTGGATTGGAAATTACACCAGGCATACTAGACAGAAGCTAATTTTGGACCTATACCATTTATTTTTGTGTGCAGGTCTATATGTTTTTTTTTTTCATAAATAGTATATTTCAATTATTATGTTAGACATTCAATTAAAACTAAGAGGTACATCAAATATTTAGGAACAGTGTGAGTAAATATTTGATAAAAGAAATATGTACATTGTATGACAATTGACTAATGGCACATCTGTGTATTATTTCACTATTGTTCAAACAAATAAATGAATCTGAATCACACTAATAATAAATGGTAATTGTAAATATTTGTAATATTAATACAGTTAAATAAATAAATGTGACAATTATTACAGCTGCATCTAGTCACACAACATATTACAGAATTCCTGAATTCTGTTTGAATAGTGTTTAATTGACAAGATAAAGCCATGTATTGATATTGTTTAAAATATTTTGGTAATAGTAGTTATACAAAATCAAAGGATTTGTTTCTTTGTTACATCACTATGACCTTTTTAATATATTAACAGTCATATTTCAAATATTTATTTAGAATTTCTATAGATATGATGATTACATGTAATATGTATATTTAATACAGTTAATATGTAAAAGGATAACAGAATAATTACTATGGTCTATCCTAGCATTTTTTTTGGATTTTTTTTATTATTAAACTGTATATATAATAATATAAATATATTAAATTTTTACTCTGACTTATCTTGCAAAATATGCTTATTTAAGTGGCGATGGGCTGGACCCATATGTTGCACGACCGACAGCCACTGGAATAAGCTAGTCCTCGAGCGGAGCCAGCGTCTTAGCATATTGCACCTTTGTTAGTACAAGGTTTTAAATGTACTTTTAGTGATTTTATAGGAGAGCCATTTTAAGATTTTTACGTTCAATACCATATTCTTCTGATAAATATTATTTTGAAATCATTATTCTTAATGATTTCAAAATAATATATAGCAGAAGAATACAGTATTGAACGTAAAAACACCTTAAAATGGCTCTCCTGTAAAATCACTAAAAGTACATTTAAAACCTTGTACTAACAAAGGTGCAATATGCTAAGACGCTGGCTCCGCTCGAGGACTAGCTTATTCCAGTGGCTGTCGGTCGTGCAACATATGGGTCCAGCCCATCGCCACTTAAATAAGCATATTTTGCAAGATAAGTCAGAGTAAAAATTTAATATATTTATATTATTATATATACAGTTTAATAATAAAAAAAATCCAAAAAAAATGCTAGGATAGACCATAGTAATTATTCTGTTATCCTTTTACATATTAACTGTATTAAATATACATATTACATGTAATCATCATATCTATAGAAATTCTAAATAAATATTTGAAATATGACTGTTAATATATTAAAAAGGTCATAGTGATGTAACAAAGAAACAAATCCTTTGATTTTGTATAACATTTCTTTCTTGGATTTTTCTATTATTTAGGTGCCAATTCAAAATTTAATCTGAATTTTATTTTGTTCAAAATGTGCAAAAATAAAAGTTGTGAGGCGTCAACTAGGAAAATAATTGTTAATTTACATATACATAGATCATAATTGGGCATACAGAAGAATAGCTGAGCATTTAAATTGTTCTGTTAAGAATGTTTTTAATACAATTAATCATTATAAAACATCATGGAACTGTTGAAAATGTTTTTAGAAAGGCTTGGCCAAGAAGTTTGGGGGTGCTTTTCGGGATGTGGAGTTGGACCTGTTCGGAAGATTGAAGGTACAATTGATCAATGACAATACAAAAATATCTTAGAGCACACAATGATTCCCTACTCGGATGATCATTTGCCTGTAACCTTGATCTTTCACCATGACAATGACCCTAAACACACGGCCTATAGCATCAAATGGTTCCTTCGCGAACAGCATATATCCGTTTTAGACTGGCCAGCAAATAGTCCGGATTTAAACCCGATAGAAAATCTCTGGTATATTGTTAAAAAGAAAGTCTCAAACAAACTAACACCAGTCAAAACAAACTATACGAAGCATGGAATTATAACTATTGGTAGGCTGTGGATAGTAGCTATTTCTTAAATAACAATACTAATTACTAATACTTAAAATATATTGTTTTTTATACTTTTTTGTTGTTGTTTCTAATTAGCTAGACCACTATTGACTTGACCATTATTGTTCATGCCTTAAAACTGATTTAAATGTTTATCTGTAATGTAATATTGAAACTGTACTTGTGTAATGGGATTTATATTGTTTTTCTAATAAATCGTTGGACATATTGTTGTCCTCTTAAGTATCTTGTATATGTGAGTGAATTCCTAAATACCTGGACTGATTTTGATGAATTTTTTTGTAATTGTTCAACTGGATGAGAATAGTTTAAATTCACAATTCCATCCACTACATTTTTTTTTCAAATTATATGATAGAACAATATAACTATCCCTAGAACTACAAACTGGAGTAGATATCTACCCCAGTTAGTAAAATAAGATTTGGTTGTTTTCCAGCATTTTAATGTATTTAAACCCACATTTCACCAATTAAATTTTATTAGAATTAAATTTGCTCTTTATCTTTTGGCATGGAAAAGCAAAAAAAAAGTAAAATACTTAAAAGTCTAATTATAGCTATCAAAACTATTTTTATGACAAACAAACATTGTGGTAAATATATTATACGCCAGTTTGTAGTTTAGGGGTAAAAAATAAGTTTGTAGTTCAAGGGTTATATACAGCATAAAATCATTTCAACTTGGCAAAGATGACAATCATGCAACTTAAATAGCAATTATTACAAGTTATATTTATCTAAACAATAAAGTTATATTTATGTATACAATTAATTTTCATGGAAAATTAATTATGTGATTTGTTTTAAATATAAAAGCTATTATCATATGAATCCTGTCATACTCACAGTTTCACCTGTATAGTATATATTGTTGAGGCATGCAGTAATGGATACAATCAGTTTTTTAACTACAGAGATCAGCAAGAACAAGTTAGACAGAAACAAAAAAAAGAAGTGTGTATAATCTAATATATAAAATTCTCGTATCACAGTTTTCGTTGCCATACTCCTCTGAAACGGCTTGACCGATTTTGATGAAATTTTTGTGCTTATCCGGTATCTATGAGAATCGGCCAACATCTATTTTTCATCCCCCTAAATGTTAGGGGTGACCCACCCCCAAAATCTTTTTTTAATCTGTTTCTGAATTTAAAATTTAGATGCAACAAAAACTAAAAAGAATGAAGTAGGTTACAATGCAATTTCCATGGTGACAAAGAAAAAAAAACACAAATAGTGAAATAATTGCAGTTACATCAAACAAATTAATATCATTATGAGAAAAAAATATGATTACCAAAATTAACAGCACAATATTTAAATACATTGAGTTAAATAATATAATTTTAAGATTTAAGAAGTAATTAATCTCTATTCAAATAATAACATAATAATCCTAGAGGATTGTTAAAACATTTTTTTTGCAATAAGCAATCCATAATCAAAAGTATTTAAACTGTGCAAGTGTATTTATAGAACAATGTAGCAATGTAAATTAAATCAGTAACAGATAGTAAATATTGACCATAGGATATCACTTGTCTGAAAATAGCTTTATTGTTTATATTATATACCTACATCATATATATGTGCTAGATATATTTAAAATCATTTCCCTGATATTTTATTTAATGTAGTATCTTATTATACATTGTGGCTTTTAATTACTTTATTCTCATGATTAATGTAATCAAGATTACACAGTCATGGAAAGCAATATCAACAGGCTCCACACATGCAAATAATTTTGTTTTGACAACTGGGATTAACACACAAAAAATGTATCTAAATACTCACCAAGCAGCAGCAGTTTGAGTTCTCTCCGTGCATCTCGTTTGTCCTTTCGAAGTTGTCTCTCTATCTCCTGATTGATTCTTTTCTGTTCTTTGGCTTCTTCTGACATGCAGCACTCCATGATTCCTCAAAGCGGAGGGCCGCAATCCGTCCTCACGCGCGGAGCCCTGTCCTTTCGGCAGGCCTATCAACCGAGGCACACCACTCCTAAAAATTACATTATTTATTACACTCACTATATCACGCCAATACACGACACTTAGCTCACTATATAACGTACCGACGCGACGACGCGCGAATATTCATCCGAACTAAAAACTATCTAATACTAAAACCGACAATCCGGTCACTGGGTGTGGTGACTTATGATCGGTCATGTACATAAACGCTTCTGTCAACTGCAGACATAAACACTTCGAAATCCGTTTATATACGAGCGTGGAACCTTGCAAAGCTATCGTATAATCTTGTTAATGTAACTAGATTCAAGAAACCTATTGCTCTTCACCGCACGTGTGTATTAATAAGATTAAAACCGTGAGCAAACAGCGGATTGATGATACCTAGGTAATCTACTGATAACTAGAACGGCCTGTCTAGGTTACGATGCGACTCGCCAGGTCTCGCTTACGCCTCGTAGACGCTTCTGCTGTTCACTTTTTACGTACCCGAATGTATATCCATAGGGCACGGTCAAATGTTGCACTTCAAATTATTGCACTAATCACGATTAATCACTCAACTCACAACGTCCGCCTCTCAATATGGCGCTGGGAGATTTTGGGCGATGGGTGTTCTGCGCGTGCGTTATTTAAATATTAGCAAATAAAAAAAAATTCGCCGAAAATTGTAACAAGTATTTTTTTGTTTGACAAATTAGGTATCAAAACGAAATTGCATACAATTATAATAATTGATAATGAAAATTAATCTAATTTTCATACTCATCACTTAATTAATGACAGATTCTGTCAAATTTAGTCAGATGTCATTATTCATTCATAAAATTGTTGACATGCAAGTAGTTCATTATCATAAATATATATCTAATATGTATCTTATTTAAATCATTTGCAATAAATTTGAGGAATACATTATTAAATCTGAATTTTACTATAATCATGATGTGACATTAAATAATATATCTCTAAGTTAGTAAGTCTAAGTATATAGCTGCTATTGCTTGGTGAATGGTGAATAAAATAAAAAATACAAATATTGTTTATGGAATGTATTATCCCACATAGTTAAAACTCATAATCGACTAATTTAGTCAGTTCGATTCTACTAATAATCACACGATAGTACTAATAGTTTGTCATTAGATTAAAATTCATCGATGACCCATAATCGATTATAATCTTATGAATTATTTCAAGGAACAATCATGTATGATTAACTTTAATTATTAGTAGTCACAAAAAAAGGAGACACGGTTATTATATATTATTTTATATTTTAGAATCTATTTAGATACTTTATAATGACCTTGTGTGCCTACTGATATAACAGCAGTAATGATGCACAAAGAAGCCTTATGAATCGTACATAATTCCTGAGTGATACAATGTCAGGTGGTTGTCCTAGACATAGATTAACCTTGAAATAGTTCATACCTTGTTGTTTGAAGGTTGTAGATTCAGTTGAGTTATATGTTATAACTGAATCAGAGCAATATTATGGGGAGGTTGTATAAATGTTTCATAGCATAATAAATATGCGCCCTATCCCAGGATAAAAATAGCAATAGAATCCCGATTAACCGAATCAATTAAAACCAGGGGTATTATGTATAATCGAAAATCCGGTTAATCGATTTTAAAGTCAAAAGAAACTTTAATAATTATAAAAACTTTTTATTACAGAAAGGGTTTTACATACCTACATCATTTACACACTACGACTCCAATAAATTTAGTTATTTAAAGAGTTATGAAGATAATGAACAACATACGTATAATTTAAAATTTTGGATGGAAATAATTATTTTGTTAATGTTTGACTTTAAGTCCCTGATGCGCTTCAGTTCTGTATGGGATCCGATTCGTCCTGTCTTTCCAACCATTTAAAAGCAACACCTACTTACAGCTTTACAAGCTTCTGCGTGAGATGGTACTTGACATACATCACCAGTTTCAGTCTCTTTTTCATCTTCTTTCTCGTTACTGTTCAAATCGTCAATGATTTCTTCATCAGTAAAAATTTGGAATCCAGGGTCTTCACAATCGCAGTTCAGACACACCTTGATATTCTCTTCATCACACTCTTTACCAATGTTGAAAATTTTTATTGCTTCTGTTATTTCTTTGAAACCATTCTGCGGTTTAATTGTAGAATTGGATGGTGTCTAATAATTTGTTCCATGCCCTTTTTAATGTTTGCGATTCCAGAGAGTTTCACGTTGTTACCAGCTTATCAAGCTCTTAAATTGATTTCTTAAACAAAATTCAACAACGTTTCTATTTTACTGCTGTCTGCTGACAAAAGAAGACGCAGTAGCGGTTTTCTGTATAAAATCTTTAGTTTCTAAGACACTTTGGTCCATAAGTTGCAATGTTGATGTTACGTTAGGACAAAAACTTAACTGTAAACTCATTTTCAGCAGAATGGTGTGTAGGCGCATTATCTAACAACAACAACACATATCCCCCTCTTTTCCCACGTCCTTTTGAAATTTCTTCACCTCAGGAATAAATATATTTTCATATTAAGTAAGAAAAATATCAGTGTTCATCCATTCTTTTTGGTGGTTAGCCTAATGGTAATCGATGTGTTGATTTAGCGTTCGCGCAAACCATAAACGTAACTCTATCCTTACTCACTTTGTGCTCAAGTGCTGCATTTTCACGACGCGATGCTAGTGATCTGCTTGGTAGAGCTTTACAATTAAAATTTGTGTCGTCGGCATTGTCTACAAAATCTATATCGTATTTCTTTTCATATAGAAATGTTTTTAATTCGTCTACAAATGAATCAGCTGAGGCAATGGTAACAGACAGTTTTTCGCCTTGAATCTTCAATTCACGAACTCCGTGTCTAAATTTAAATCTTGCTAACCATCCACAGCATGCCTTGAAAGAAGTATCACCACCAAGCTTTTGATTAAAGTCCAATGCTTTTTCACATATAAGAGGTCCAGATATGGGCTGCCCGCTTGCTCTTTTTTGTAAGAACCAAGTAAAAACTGCGTTCTCCAGAATTACATGATATTTTTTCATGGCTTTACGTTGCGAGCTTCCATCTTCGTTCTCAAGCGCGCAGGTGAATTTCAGTACGGTACTAAAATTCTTTTTGATATCTAATATCGTAGAAGTTCCTGCACCATACATTTGCACTAAATTACTGCCAGATTTACCATTTTTAAACTCTTATTTATCTTCACTTTGTCAATAAAAGATAACACTACTCTTTTTCGCTTAGACATTATACATTTCTAACGCAAAACGTAAACAAAAAATATAACCTATCAGTTGAACGCTATCAAATAAAATCAAACAACAAGTCAACAAACACTATCGCGGAAACAAATGAGAGCGGGAGTACTTACACGTCGAAGGCGGGAATGAACTCGTCCTAATCCTAACATGTCTCGTTGCGCTGTCAAATCAAGAACGAGTCTGAATAATCGGATGTTCGGTTAATCGAGATTCTACTGTACCTATGTGCATTTAAGGTGTTCGATAATACACCTTTACTCGCACTTACGCCCTACAAAAACTTTAATATGTGCATTTTTGGCTATCGGGTTAATAGAATTAAAATTAATTGCCCCAACAATATAATGCAAAGGGAATGTTATCGCTCTATAAAACATTTGGGCGGCCTTAAGTCGTAAAATACTGTCGTGTGTTTGTTGGAATTATGGGGGGTAGAGTTATGGAGCAATCATCATCTCAGTGTTTGAAAAGCGTCTACACACATACACTCTCGCCGAATTTAGATTTATAATTAATTTAAAATGTAGTGTATGTATTTCAACACTTTTTCAACTTTTCTCTCATATAAGATGATTATCTTAAGTTATGATGAACTAGCAGCCCGTCCCAGCTTCGCACGGGTATTTAACAAAAAATTTAAAATTAAACCCTTCTATTTTTTTTCGGTCTCGGGGAAAAACCTCCCTTGACAGGTTATCCCGGCCCGGGGGGACCGAGGGATATAAGGGACTCCGGAAAAGATGTTCGACCCACTAAAAAACCCCGCTGTTCTCCTATCGTCTACGCCCGGGCCCACGGATATATGGCCTGCCGATCTCGTGGCCCGGGCCGGCGCCGGCCCACGCTTTGTCTTAAAGCGGGCCCCTCCTAAAGTGCTGGCGCCAGGGGGTCAGGGTTTCGTCCCTCCGGCGCTCTCTTGTAACAACTCTAGGAGTTGAGGGGGGCTGTGGAACAGCACGCGGCCTTCTCCCTCGCGGCAATAGTGCGGGCGGCGGATCCTCCCCCGAGGGGCCGCCCGCGGCCGTTTTCTACGGCGGCCGGAGATCGTTGCCCGCCCTCCGGCGCCGACGACGCGGCCTACGTTGGCGGGAGGGAAGTGCGGTGGCGGACTCCCGCTCCCGTTCCGCCACCTCCCTTGCAGACACTACTGCCTCGCAAAAGGAGGCGACGGCCGTCCATCCAGGATCGCCCCCGACCATGGACAGAACCAGGGCCGGGAGTGACAGGTCCGCGGCCAATTCCGGACGGGACTCGCATCCCCGTCGCGTGCTAGTCAGGCGTGGGTACTACTACCAGACGACACTCCAGAAAAAGCAGTCGCCTGACGTCGTAGCCGGCCCAGCAAGACCAACCGACAGCGAGGATGAAATTCCTGCCCCGGGAACACTCTGTGCAGGCGCAGTCGAAATAGGCATGGTTTCAACTACCAAATCAGGTCCCAGGGTAGAACCCGGGACCCCAATCAGTATTCGCAATCATCCCACCGGGGACCACGCCACGAACAGAGAGCTAAGTTGGAAAGGATGTAAGAGGTAGACGGAAAGAAAGGTAGGACTCTGTCGCCTCGAACGGAGAGGGGAGTGAAGCGACGGATGCTCGGGCACCTCGGCTACGCACACCCGTGCACTCCTCGGACAGAGGAGCGCCCCTGAGGGCAAACCCTTCTATTTGCGTCAGGTTACTAAAAAAATAAAATTATAAAGAAAGTTTGAATATTATTATTTCTATGAGCTTTTATTTTAATGATTTTTTTTGTTATTACTTTTTATTTATTTTTCGTTATTTTTTAAGTATTCTAATTTTTGTAAAAACCCCAGTGACGCACGCCTACATTGCATAAGGTGCTGCCTAGCTAGCCGAACAGGGTGAGCGGCTACCACGCAACATTTTTCTAATACTTACATTTTTAAACTCGTGATATCTTTCGAATGGAATATCCGAATTGAATAATTCAAAAAGTTATATAAAGGTATTGAAACAGTTTTGAATATGAAGTAATTTATTTTGATAAGGATTAATACCAAGATCCAAATAAAGAGTCTTTTCTAGGGGCGGCATTTCAATTAAATTTTTAAAATAAAAGAACACTTATTGTGGCATAACTATAATAGTTAGACATATGCTGTCGCGACACTTTTTGTAAATAATGATGTGTTCTGCAAAGTTGTAGTACATTATTTTATTCTATCATCAATAGTTTTCGCAACGCACGCGATTTAAATAATATTTTAGGTAATTTTTTTACACTTTGGGTTACATTATTGGAGTTTTAGTAAGGATCCCTAATTTTTTTGAAAATATAATATAGCCTATGTCACCCGGGGATAGTGTAGCTTCCCAACAATGAAAGAATTTTTTAAATCGGGTCAGTAGTTTCGGAGCCTATTCAAAGCAAACAAACAAACAAACAAACAATCAAATCTTTCCTCTTTATAATAGTAGTATAGATAGATAAACGGCGAGCTTGAATCCCGCTGTCGATGAGATGTTGTTACGTAGCTTAACTGTCATTTTGGAGGCTAATATAAATGCGATTTTATTATAGAGTTGAACATTCACTAATATGTATAATATTTCTTAAATTTTTAAAAATTGTAAATTCGTAAACTTTAGTTATTTTTGAATTATTTTTGGTTTTATTAATAAATAACCTTTCCTTACATTATTATCATATTAATATACATAAAATTTAAGTAATAACCTAAGCTTTTCTCAAGTTAAACAATTTCAATATTAAATAGTTCAACTTAGATTAGTTTAAGTTATCACTTCAGTCGGGCGTCCCGAGACACACGTTTTTTTTATTATACATTTGTTGCTAGGAAGAATTTAGGAAAGTTATAGGAGCGTTAAATTATTGTAAATTTTAGCCGGATACAATATACTTAGGAATTTTGGCTCTATAGCAAATTTTAATTCCTTAAATGTACTGAGTAAGAATAAAACACGTTAATAAATTATTTTGTAGCTGCTGTTTATTTATCAACTATACTATACCGATAACTTAAATATCACATTAATATGAAGGTATCTAATAAAAATTTACCTATAACCTTAAAATATACAAATAATATTTTATTGACACAAAATTAAGCCAATAATTAAAATTTTACATAAATATTTATAATGAATAAAATTTTTATGGTAACACGACTAAGGTGTCTTCAATTCTAGAAAAGAGGAGAATCTCAATTCAGTGTTTCTTCTTTTTCAGCCCTTAATCCAGACTATTTGGGATTAGGTTAAATTTCTGTTATTTCAAAACTCCTACTGTTTTGGATTGATTTAGATTTTTAAATTATAAATTTATAATAAACAATTGTTTTAATTTTACGAGCACTCTGGTTGTTGGGCTCGCCCAAAATTAAAATGAAGGAGATAATTTTGACCCTCACTTTACACGGTAAAATATTTTAAACATAATTATAAAAATAAACTAAAATTGTACTAAAAATTTAAAAGTAATATATTTTTAACGTGAAAACGTTTTTAGAAAGGCTCCCATACTGAGGTCGTGCCAGAGTTAGCGATGAAACGCTTTTATTGTCGCCATAAACGTCGATATATCTTGTGACTCAAGGTTTGTACCGACAAATGTTGTATATATTTTGAAAATAGACAATGTCTTAAATACCTACGATATCGTGTACGCGCGTATTCGTGCGAGTAAGGGGGGGGAAGGTTTGAAAAAGGGGCTTTGAAATACACCCCGCTTGACCAACGAATATGTCATAACTCCACAACTCTCCGTTGTAGAATAATAAAAGGTTAGAAGAAATAGAAGTGCTCTAAAAAGTAAGTTAAATAGAAAATAGTTATAAGCTTTAGAATAAAAAGCTGTGCCAGGTGAAAAATTACAAAACGTTATAAAATCGTTTGTTTTAGGTTATGCTACGCAATAACAAGAGTATTCAGCGCCAGCGACAGCGGGAAAGGAGACAGCGGGAAGATCTATTCGTGATAAACCAAACGAGCGCCATAATTTATCGATAGATCGAGTGAGGCGGCTTCGGGAGCGTCTTAGACATGAAGCATTGGGCAATGTTGTAATGCCACCGGTTGCGTCAACCAGTGCAGGGGTAGGGCAGCTGAACTCGAAAACAACTATGAAGACCTTATGCGAATACACGAAGATCAAACAGATAAAACGTCTCAAGCTGATACGCGAGGCAATATGGACCCTCATAATGTTCATAGTGATTTCGTCTCATACGACCATCTGGATTGTACGCGTTGGCAGCGTGCTAGTGATCATTTTAGGCTCCAGTTCGTCGAGAATGAGTTCGGATACGTATGCACCATATGCGATAGTGTAATACCATTTTAAGTTTCACTTGATAAAAATAAATACATATAAAAATGCGATTGTAACTTATTTCCTCTTTTAATTTATAATACCTGAGACCACGAAAAACGTTTTCACGCAAAAAATGTTACGGTAGTGTAGCGATACTACCCACCCTGGCTGTTTTTTCACTAATTGGGAACAATGTTTTGAATCCAGTCTTTAGTTTTTGAATATATTTATACAAATATATTACACATGTATATAGATTTGTTTATTGCTAGCCAGCTCAACTTCTTGTTGCTATTGAGCTTCCATACATCAGTAATAATTATAATACGCTTGGGTTAATATTAACAGACTTATGCAGTTTTAACACTGCCCTCTATATCCTTATTAGGCGGAACCCAACCACCGAAAGCTTTTTCGAATTCCTTAGCAACAGCAATTGTTAGATGGTCATTGTATTTGTTCGCTGCAATCTGAATACCAACCGGCAGTCCTTTACTTGAAAATCCAATGGGACATGCAGTAACTGGGAGCCCTAGAGCACTGAAGATTGTTAAGTACCCACAATTTAAAACTTTGTAATATATTCTGTAATGTATGTGAGCTGGGTAGGGGAAAGTTGGATACAGTAGTACTGCGTCGTCGCCCAGGACTTGCTGTAAAGAGAAGATTTATTTTAGTGCAGTTACATTGTTGCAGAGATAACTAGCCCGGCCATTGTCCATAGACAATCATAAAATTAAATGTTATATTTAATTTGATGATTGTTTCGCGACATATAAATTACTTTATATACAATAGTCTTAATGATGTGAGTGTTTTCTGTCAGACAGCCTAGGGGTAAACATTTAGGAAAAAGTATGACTTGCAAATTTTGTTTGCGAAACTTAAAAAATTAGAAATAACACGATTTAATAAATTAATAAAATTAGACAAAATATTACTAACGTAATATTTAAGACGTCCTATTTAATGTTCAATCACCACTTTCTTTCAAATAATATCCTTTAGGGAGTTGAATGAAAGAAGTTTCCTGTATGAGGTAATGAATTTTAAATAATAATACAATAGCTTGAACCATAATAGATCATGAATCAGCATGAAGTATTTACATACTTCATGCTGAGTAAGTGTAGTTTTATGAGATTTCATCATGAGATTTCAAGATGTTCAAATAAAAGTTAATAATGTACTTATATAAATTTTTTTAATCAAAAGAGAGTTATGAGTTTATATATTGTATGTGAGCGAGCAAAATCGTATGTAGCATTACTTAAGCTTAATAAGAAACTCGGAAATAATAAGCTTACGTAAATAAAAAACTCAATTGATACAGACATTTTACAATGGTATGTCTTAAATTTTACTAATTATTTCTCAATGTCCAACCTGATTTCCTTTTTTGATATTGTGAACAGTTTTAAGGACTGTATAATTTATTGCCATTTAATTTTGTGTATACATTTTTTATCAGCCGAATAGAGGAATTATTTTTTAAACTATGCCCTGTCAATGAATGAAGCTAATATTGGTCTACTACACTAACAATTTATAATAAAAAAAAAGTATATAAGTAGTATATCAGTTGTCTAGTACCCATAAAACAAGTGCTATGCTACTTAGTTTGGGACTAGATGGCGCTGTGTGAATTGTCACAAAAATATAAATAATAAAAAAAACAAATATATATATATATATATATATATATATATATATATATATATATATATATATATATATATATATATATATATACCTAGTCAGGTCATAAATTCTGTCACATGTTTAATGTAAAATAATTGTAACAAGTTTATTAATTATGTAACCATTTATATACCAAAATGAACTTAACAAAACATAGATTTTTATGACATTAAAGTTTATTCAAAATGACCTCCGTGATTTTGAATACAAGCCTTCAATCTGCGCGGCCAGTTGTCTATCGCAGCACGAACGAGGTCCATGTCAATATCGGCGGCTGCCTTAATCAAGGATGTCTTGAGTGACTCCAAATTGGGATGAGGCTTTGAGCACGCCTTTTCCTCCAAGTGTTGCCATATCTTGTAATCTAACGGATTCAAATCTGGACTGGAGGAGGGCCAGTCTTCGTGCCGGATGAAGTCGATTTCACGCGCCGCCAGCCAGTCTTGTGTGCTCTTCGCTCTATGAGCTGGCGCCGAATCTTGTTGGAATACCCAGTGCCTGTTATTGAACATGGTACGAGAAACAGGTTCCACAAGGTTCGTCAGGACTGTATTTTGATACACAACAGCATTCGTTTTTACACCTTTCTCACAAAAATGTACCTCTGTTAAGCCCCAATAAGAAACTCCCAACCATACCATGAGCGAGGATGGAAAATGACCTCGTTGGACACGCGAAATACGGTTGCTCGCTTCTTCACTACTGTGTGCGTACACCTTATCATTTTGTTTGTTGTAGCTCTCTTCTACGGTAAACATTTTTTCATCCGAAAAAAGAATTTCCCGATATTTTTTTCCCGCGTACCGCTTCAACAAAGCGCGACATCTCTTCAGTCTCAGGTCCATTAGACGAGCATTCAAACGATGTCCTGTTTTTCTTCGATATGCCCGAAGCCCTAAGTCTTCATTTAACACCCTTTTCACCGTGGTTCTGCTTAACCCCATCTGAAGGGCCAACAGTTTCTGCTTACGTTTGGGATTTCTTTGAATTCGTGCCTTCACAGCTTTTATCACTGCTGGAGTCCTAACAGACCGAGGGCGACCACTTCTTGACCTGTCATCTACACTAGAGTCTTCATTGTATCGTTTGATGGTACGATAAACGAATCTTTTGGTAATATTCAAATTTTTCAGTATGTTAAAAATTTGAATTGGCGCGTAACCGCAACGATGCAACGCAATAACTGCAACACGGTCTTCTTTAAGCGTCCACTCCATATTTAAAAATGAGTAAAATTCTAAAAGTTATACATTTTTATTTTCATGAACAATTCGAAATTCGAATTCAATAAACTTTTTTGTGGCCAGCATTCTAAAAGAAAAGTTTTTACTGTGTGACAATACTTATGACCTGACTAGGTATATATATATATATATATATATATATATATATATATATATATATATATATATATATATATATATATATATATATATATATATATATATATATATATAATTAAAAGCTTAAGGAATATGTAATAATAAAAGTAACTTACAGCAAATTCAGTCTTGATTTCTTCGAACATCGATAGGAGGTTCTTGTAATAACTATTCGGTAATGCATCAAAGAATTTCTTCAAGGGTCCGTAACATACACATAAGGCATTATGGTTTGAGAGACCAACCAATCGTTTCAACACCTCCGGCCACATTGATATCAGTTTATCCCTTTGGTTTGGGTCAGTGTATATACTTTTTACGTGTTCAATTTTCATTAGAACGCGTACGCTTATCTCCCACATGTGTTCTATATTTTTTATTTTGAGCTGAAATATTGCAAAATGTTTATATATAATAATAACAATCTGTGTCTCGGCAAACGTAGTGTAGGATGCCCCCTAGCGCGACGGGGTGATGACCTGCGCAAGGTCGGGGCTGGATGGGAAAAGTCAGGGACCGATTTGTGACGCAAACTTGGGGCGGCTTACGTCCAGCCGTGAACAACGGACGGCTGATGACGAAATAACAACCCATAGCGTTTTACACATACCGGTGACCTCGGTATTTGTGTTTCCTTACAATGTTTTTCTTCACCGTCGGTATATGGCAATTATGTTGTAATATGCCTATTAGGAGAGAAAAATGCATAAGTGTTGCATCGTGCAATGAACTACCGTCGCTGGGGACCTCTAGATATGTCTTCAAGTGTAATATCACTGAGATACCAGGTACCCAAATCATGTATGATTTGGGACGAAATTATCTGATTTCTATTTAGAAAATCTAATGTATCATAATATTTACTGAACCCAGATGCCACTATAGTAGTTTTGCACACTAGTGTCTGTGGGTTGATCGACACGGCGGATGAACTATTTTTATGATTTATATTTGCAAATTGCTTGCCCTGGTCTGGTAGAATATACAATAATTCGTTTTTCAAAATTGTTGACTGTTCTTCTTATATCACTTGCGTTATAGACTGTTTGAATACTTACTGGTTTAACTTCCACATTGTATGTCTGTTGAATATAATCTCTGGCTTTCTGCATGGCGTTCTTGACATCTGGTCCAATGGGGTCTGATACATTACTTCCATCCCCTTCCATGTAATAGAATTTCAGTTTTGAAAGATCTATCTGAAATTTCATAATTAAACTAAAGTTCAATGTGCAATCTAAAAACCGATTAACAAGATATTAAATAACACTTTATAGTTAATAAAATAATTTTTAAATTGATATTGATAAATTGATCGATGGAAAATCGATCTATGGGATTTTATTTCGTTAAGTTTTAAAGACTGGTGTTAGCGTCAACCATTAGATTATATCTTAAATGTACCTAGTCAGGTCATAAGTATTGTCACACAGTAAAAACTTTTCTTTTAGAATGCTGGCCACAAAAAAGTTTATTGAATTCGAATTTCGAATTGTTCATGAAAATAAAAATGTATACTTTTAGAATTTTACTCATTTTTAAATATGGAGTGGACGCTTAAAGAAGACCGTGTTGCAGTTATTGCGTTGCATCGTTGCGGTTACGCGCCAATTCAAATTTTTAACATACTGAAAAATTTGAAAATAACCAAAAGATTCGTTTATCGTACCATCAAACGATACAATGAAGACTCTAGTGTAGATGACAGATCAAGAAGTGGTCGCCCTCGGTCTGTTAGGACTCCAGCAGTGATAAAAGCTGTGAAGGCACGAATTCAAAGAAATCCCAAACGTAAGCAGAAACTGTTGGCCGTTCAGATGGGGTTAAGCAGAACTACGGTGAAAAGGGTGTTAAATGAAGACTTAGGGCTTCGGGCATATCGAAGAAAAACAGGACATCGTTTGAATGCTCGTCTAATGGACCTGAGACTGAAGAGATGCCGCGCTTTGTTGAAGCGGTACGCGGGAAAAAAATATCGGAAAATTCTTTTTTCAGATGAAAGAATGTTTACCGTAGAAGAGAGCTACAACAAACAAAATGATAAGGTGTACGCACACAGTAGTGAAGAAGCGAGCAACCGTATTCCGCGTGTCCAACGAGGTCATTTTCCATCCTCGCTCATGGTATGGTTGGGAGTTTCTTATTGGGGCTTAACAGAGGTACATTTTTGTGAGAAAGGTGTAAAAACGAATGCTGTTGTGTATCAAAATACAGTCCTGACGAACCTTGTGGAACCTGTTTCTCATACCATGTTCAATAACAGGCACTGGGTCTTCCAACAAGATTCGGCGCCAGCTCATAGAGCGAAGAGCACACAAGACTGGCTGGCGGCGCGTGAAATCGACTTCATCCGGCACGAAGACTGGCCCTCCTCCAGTCCAGATTTGAATCCGTTAGATTACAAGACATGGCAACACTTGGAGGAAAAGGCGTGCTCAAAGCCTCATCCCAATTTGGAGTCACTCAAGACATCCTTGATTAAGGCAGCCGCCGATATTGACATGGACCTCGTTCGTGCTGCGATAGACGACTGGCCGCGCAGATTGAAGGCCTGTATTCAAAATCACGGAGGTTATTTTGAATAAACTTTAATGTCATAAGAATCTATGTTTTGTTAAGTTCATTTTGGTATATGAATGGTTACATAATGAATAAACTTGTTACAATTATTTTACATTAAACATGTGACAGAATTTATGACCTGACTAGGTATTTTTATTCATGTTAATAATTTACAAGTTGTTTTTGTAATAAAATTTAATTTAATTAAAAGTAATAGCTTACAAAATATTAATGATCGTTCTCGCGTTTGATTATTTTACTGTAGATTATTTTAAAAATCAAATAACTTGATTCCAAAGCTGGTTAGTACGTTAATGTTTTTATGAGGTCGTATGATTGGGTTAGATTGGAAAAAAGATTACTTACAGGTTTGTCAAATGGCACATCAGGCGAACCAGGTTGCTTTAGAATTTTAAGAAGAAGCGACAAATCTTCAGCATATCGAGTTATGGGACCCAATGCAAAATATTCTTCAAAATCAGGGTCCAAGCAGTCTGGTACATGGCCTGAAAATATTAATTTAAATATAAAGAACACGATACATTATTTTATTTAGATAATATGTTCTTTAACTTTTCTCCGTGCAGGCAAGGAGTAAGGAATACTGCGGTAATACTACCCCCTGCGGCTGGGGACGGCCTGTCGTAAAAGGCGACAAAACAACCCTAGCTACGTGGTAGCACTCCAAATCCGCCTGGATGGCAGTCACCCTTGGTTTATAAGTGTGTCGCCATAATAATCTTGTGTTGTGTTCCGGCATAAGTGGTTTTGGTTCCTGTACCCCTATAGGACAGCAGCGTGTTCGCGGTGCCCCTAACGTTGCAAAACGTCTTATCGTAACTGCTTACTGTTAAGCGGGCCATCCGCCTGTCTGCTGTTCTTCAGCAATAATAAAAATATTTTTTTTAGTAAAATCTTCGAAAGAAATAATCGTTTTATATGATATAACATATACTTCTCATAAAAAAAATCGAAACACTATGGCAAGTATTATTCAGGTGGCATTTAAATGAAAAAGAGGATTGATATCATTAAAAATACGCCAATAAATAGTTTAGTACGCCAGTTTAGTCTACACAAGGGTATACCAGAATTCCAAATTTAAATTTAAATTTTCGTATTTTCATCCAATAAATGGATGTAGAGATTGTTTTCAATGTGTATACCATCGGAATTTCTGCTTAATTTATTTTATTTTATTGCACATATGTTTTTTGTAACTGAGCTCTGAGATGAGCGTAAACTAAGCTCTGTCACATTCTACCAAAGAGATCTTTTCCCAAAAAATATGGATACCTCGCTCACAGAAGCCGCTCTAGTCGTGGAGGGCATAGTCAGCGTGTTATGGATGCACGATTGCATCTAAGCCTTTCCGCTGTCAATAGAGTGTATCAGCGTTATCGGGAACCTGGTGTGTTTACTCGCCGTCCAGGGTCTGGTAGACACCACGTCACGTCTGAGCAAGATGACCGGTATATTGTGTCAGTTTCTCTAAGAAATCGTCACTTTAACTCTATTCAACTGCAGCAGTGGCTCCGTGAGGTTTGAAGATTGATTGTAAGCGATTCTACCATAAGAAGAAGATTGGCAGAGTATGGCATGAAACCTCGTAAACCAGCTAATGGCCCAAAATTGAATGTAGACCACCGAAGAGCGCGCCCCAGCCTTGCACTTGAAACTTAAATTGGTCATACTTTCAATGGAGCAAAGTTCTCTTTTCTGACGAGAGTAAGATCATGATGTATGGTAATGACGGAAGAAAGAAAGTGTATCAAAGAGAGGAAGAGCATTTTGCACAGTGCTGTATTGAAGAAAGAGTCAGTTACGGTGGCGGTTCATGGACGGTTTGGGGAGGCATAAGCGCCGATAGAAAAACCGAACTTGCGTTTATATCTGGACCTCGGTTACCGTCATTAAATGGTCAGGTTACATCGAACAGTGTCTGGAGTCTCATGTGGTACTCTACGCACATTTTACTGGCGAAGACTTCATTTTTATGCAGGACAATGGCTTATACCGTAGGCATTGTAAATGAATACCTGAGCGAAGTCGGTATTGCGGTTATCGGCTGACCTGCAAGAAGCCCGGATATGAATCCCATAGAACACCTATAGGGTGAGTTGAAGAGATAAGTCAGAGCGAGAGATCCTGCTCTGAAGACGCTTAGTCAGCTTAAAATAGCTACTCAAGAAGAGTTATTCCAATATCCTATAACACAAGATTGTGACGCTTATCCGTTCCATGAGAAACCACATGGAAGCAGTGATAAGAACCCGGGGAGGAATTACGAGATATTGAATAAATTTTTTTAAATTTCTGTTTTACATCTTTCTTTCTAACATTTAATAAATTCTTCGTAAAGGCTAAAAACATACATGTTGAACAAAACACAATAACTAAATAAATTTAATTTTAATTTGAAACATTTATATTTGTTAAATGATACCTTATAATATCCATAATTAATTGGCATTATTTATATTTTCAGTTAGATGTAAAAAATAAATAATTAACGCGTTTAAAACCAAACTTCAATGGTGTTTCGATTTTTTGATGAGAAGTGTATATAAACGGATTACTCGTATATAAATATGTTACAGTGCAACACACCAGAAAATACAAAATAAATGAAAGGTAATATAAAGATTCAAATCGCAGAACATAAACAGAATTGTTAAGATCATAATCGGCTTGTTGATCTTCGTTGCATTGCGGTTGGAGCTTCCAAGTTTATTGTTAAGCACCGTAAAGATGGCAATTGTTTGCGTGGATGCTCATCCATGACGTTACTTTTCTTGAGCAAAGAGCCACAAGACATCGACGGAACAGATCTGGTGTAATATTGTTTTAAAAGGAGCGATTGTCAGCTGACGTTCCAACCCCGAAAGGAAAACCTGCTGGCAGAGTCTCAACCGTTGTGTAAAAGAGTATGCCATAATGTTTAATGCATTCATTACTATTTTGGTTACGTTAACTGAATTTGATTAAAGTGTCGCTGTTTCAGAGATCACCTTCAATTTGATACAGATTTTTTAATCAAAGTATGATTATTATAGTGTGGAGTATCCTTGTAAAGTCAAAAGAATTTGAGTAGTCTCTTGATTCAAATTTATAATGACGAATTTTAAAGAAAGATATTCATTTTATCAATATTCACTAGAGTAGTCTCCAAAAGTAAAAAAAATTTTTGTTAGGTATATTAGTAATACTTGTTTTCTACTTTAGAACATATCGGACTCGGTGCACTGCTTCAATTTTTTATAGTAAGGTAATTTGCTTAAAAATGTCCAATATTTATATTCAATTTTAAATGTCGATAAACTAAATTGAACTCTGATAAAACAGTTTCGAAAACATTACCTTCTACCGATAATAGTCTTGGCGAGGGCTTATGTCCGAATATTCCTGTAAACATGGGAGGTAGACGTAAAGAGCCAGCTATATCAGATCCTACCCCCATGATAGATGCCGCTGCGGATATCAATGCTGCCTAGAATAATACAATAGATTTAAGCTTTAAGTCTAGCAATAAAATGTAGTCGTTTAATGCTTTATTATGTTTAAAAGAAAACGTCGTTTTATATCTGGCTATGAATGAGAATACAGTCAGCGTGGAACCTTCTTCGAAAATTGCAACACACCATTTTTATTTTTTATTTTTATTGCTGTAGAACAGCAGACAGGCTGACGGCCCGCTTAGGATTTAGCAGTTACCGTCGCCTATAGGTGTATGCAACGCCAGTGGCATCGCGAACACGCTGCTGCCCCATAAGGGTACAGGAACTTGGGTCACTAATGCCGGAACACAACACAAGGTTATTATGGCGGCATACTTAAGACCAAAGGTGGTCGCCATCCAGACGGGCTTGAGGCCCTACCACGTAGCTAGGGTGGGTTGTTTTGTCGCCTTTTACGACAGGCCGACCCCGGCCGCAGAGGTTAGTATTCTTTCTCCGCCCCTGCACAGATGAAACCAGACACCAATTTCCTATATAGAGATGTTATATTAAAATTTAATTTAAATCCCTGTCCTTATTATCTTGATGGAGTACGCCAAGGAATTAACGACAATTAATTTTGCTTTTTAGTTCCGTAAACTATAAGACCGTCTTTTAAAATTGGTAATTGGTATTAGTCGAGGGATATAATGGTATAAAATATATAATAGACTCCCATTTATTATTGTAATTGTTATAAAGAAGATCATCTTCTTAAAAACCTTAAAGTATCAAAAAAATTAAGAGTATCATTAGAGTTGCCCTAATATTACCTCTCCTCCTGAAGAACCTCCCGTAGTCCGTTTCTGATCATAAGGGTTCATAGTAACTCCGAGGACATTGTTGTAGGTTTCCCAGTTCATGCATAGCTGTGGAGTATTCGTGACAGCTATGGGAATAGCTCCAGCTGCTCTTGCAAGTCTTACAATTACAGCGTCCTTTTTGGCAGGGTTTCTGTATGGATATACAGTGCCACAATCATTGCTCATTCCTGAAAAAATATTTTTTACTTGTATTATTAAAAAAAAATCAATAGTTATTTGATGCCTGTAAATTGTTGAACAAGAGAAAAATTTATCGTTTTTAATATGCTAGATACTAAAAAATATATGAGTTACGATAGTATGTTTTCTGACCAGAAGTCTAGATGCTCAAAATTTTGATTCGACTATTGGCATTATTAATTTTTGATATTAAGACACAAAAAAGGTTATAAGTGCTTGAACTAAATATACATAATAGGACTTAGAGATAAAACAATTTCAAGTTCTTTGATATGTTATTAAAAAAAATTCATCGCTATTCAAGTGAAGACTTCTTTCTATTTAAAATTTTTGAACAAACTAAATTCATTGATGCAATTTCTCTCTAGAAAAAATTAAGAATAATAGAATAACATCAGTCTAGCTAGCATTTATCTATTAATACATTATAATTTTTTTCATAAATATCAGAATAGCTATGTATTACCAGCCACAGAGGCCATTGCATGACATTACGTAACCAGCTCGTCACACTCTAGTTATCAATAAATGGCACCCTTTTACTTTAAATTTTGCGGGTCTAATAACCTCGACTGTCTGTTTATATTTTAAAGTTTCGGGCAAAAAAGACAGATCCGCAAAAGTTATATCAGTTGTTCATTACAAAACATGCATTTGTGTTTAGAATCGGAAATTTTAATTTTAATTAAGAGTTTTTTTTAATCTTTACTTTTTCCATGTTCAAAAATGAGTAATATATTTGAATGTGATGATGTCATAACAATAAAGACGGCCTAAAACTATACCCACTTCGGACATGAAAAAACAATGTATCATATCGAGTTAGAAGATTAAGTGAAAATTTATGAGATTTCAATATTAAGTTATGAGATTTCAAAACAAAAGAAGTAAAATGTTTTGAGTTCCATATCTTGGCAACGTAAGTTTAATAGAAAACATCCAGCCGCATTAGCTGTATGTCGTTAAGATTACTACTAATTAAGACTGACTCCCTACATTCTAACTAATATTATAAATGCGGAAGTGAATTTGTTTGTTATGTTACACTTTCACGCCTAAACCGCTAAACCAATTTTGATGAATTTCGGTATAGTCATAGATTAGACCTTAGAGAAGGACATAGGCTACTTTTTAAATTCATATGGAAGAACAACGTTTGCCAGGTCAACTACTGATATAATTAAATTGATTTTTGAATCAAATTGAATTTGTTCTTGTAATTAAACAACTCAACATGTAATGATGAAAATATTCGATGATTTATCGCTTTTTGTAGACTTTTATGTTTTATGTTAATAATTTATCTTAGACATAAATTTAAATTGACTAGCCCATTACTTCCCCAGAATTTTTTTAAAAGTTTTTAGCTCAAGGATTGGTGAGTCATCATTTTTAGTCCTTCTTTTGGCTACAAGGGTCAAAATACACATAAGAAAAAATACTGAAGTTTTGTCTTGGGATATTATTCAACAGTAAACTTCAGACTCCTAAGTACTATGCAATATTTAAAGAAGCAGAAGGGGATCTACCTTTCCAGTTTGACATAAACTTAAATATTTACATAGGGTTGACGTTGTTTTATGTTACTTTTATTTTCTTTATAAATGCTTTAAGATGATAGTATTCAAACGTTAGTATCAATTATTTATATTTTTGAATAGAATCGTACCTTCAACAGCTAAACTTTCTTTAACAGTCATCGGTACACCCAATAATGGATATTCATTCGCAAGTTCCATCGGCGATCTGTCAGTTGATGTGATCATTTTATCAATGCCTCTTGCTTCTCTTAAAGCTACCTCATAGCGAGGTTCTACAATTGCATTAATATACGGGTTAACTTCTTTACATCTTTCTATGTAAGCAGTCACCAATTCTTCTGAAGTAATCTGTAAATAAAAGAATATTAATAAAAATTAGAGATAATAAATAAAGAATTAATATTTATTATAAATATTCGAAGGGAAACCGAGCCGTTGTTTTTGGGTCAACTACGTCAACTTTTCTCATGAACATGGAAACTGGACATGCACGAGTATTTTAAAGTTTGGCTTTAATACTTCTATAATAATTACTATCCTTACTATCTGCTGTATACATATTATCGTATATATTTAATTATATTGAATGTCAAAAGTAAAATTGGCCTAAAAATATTTATTTGAATTTACCTGTTTATTCCTGATCATAGCAGCAAGCTCAGTAGCAGATTTGAATAGCAAAGGATTTGTTGGGGGTGGACATTTCTTGTTCCTTTTTAGGTTCAAAAAATATGTTAATGGCACGACGATGATTGCTAACAACTTAACCAGGAACCTGAGGAACCTTCTCATGAATCCGTTCATCATGATTGTCTGTAAGTAATAAAATAACTTCAGTTATAAAATAAATATCTCAAAAACATTTTTTTAAAGATGAGTTTGACATTTTTTTTATTGCTGTAGGACAGCAGAAAGGCTGACGGTCCACTTAGAAATTAGCAGTTACCGTCGCCTATGGGTGTTTGCAACGCCAGTGGCATCACGAACATGCTGCTGTCTCATAAGGGTACATGAACTTGGGTCACTAATGCCGGAACACAACACAAAGTTATTATGGCGCCATATTTAAGACCAAAGGTGGTCGCCATTCAGACGGGCTTGGGGCCCTACTAGGTAACTAGGGTGGGTTGTTTCGTCGCCTTTAGGCCAGTCCCGGCCGCAGAGGTCAGTATTCTTTCTCCGCTCCTACACGGATAATAATAAATATTGGTCAATACTTAAGATTTAAACGCGTTCGCTTTCACTGATATAATATAATTGTAATTTTTCACTTGAGTATGGCGTCTAATTTCCCTCATTATTTTTAACTTCATGTTTAAGAGTAGCCGCCTCTACTAAAGAGTTTACAATCGCGTAATGTATAAGAAATAAACGCCAAATATAAGAAAGAAAAGTAACAAGATTAACTTTCTGTTTCAATGTATTAACTCAACTATATAGGTAGTGTTCTGGCCAACGAGATGGATGAGGCCAATCCTCACAATGTTTTACTTCACTGTCGCTACATGGCAGTTATAATACATAGTAATATAATTTGCACATTAAGCATGAAAAAATACCTAATCCATGCATGCTGTCGTGGGATTATTTTGTATTATTTTTCATTCATTACGCTTGGCTTCTAGATACCTTACACCATAATTGTACTCTGTAGATTGTTTCCGTATAAGCCTTACTGAGTCTTATTTTAATGTCAATGATCTCTAGATGAAGAAAATATATGTGCAAAGTACAAGGAAGTGTAAACAATTCACATATATTAATATATTTTAGTATGTATAAAAACTACGGTTTTTTTGCTAATATTTGTACTATTAGAATTTATTATCGAAAATTATATTTAAATACGAAGTGAATATAATACACGAGAAGATAGCTTTACAAGTACATTTTTAGATCAAAATCGAAGACAAAAATTATCAGGATTATGGATCAGGATAGTGTGGCATGCTTTTCTGCTTGCTTTTGGATGTGACTTGTGGCTGACAAAAAACTACCAGCAAAGTTAAATCAATCGGGCGTTCGAAGGTTCAAATCTTCGACTTCCGTTCTATTTATACTGGATTTAAGATTTCAAACACACACGGAGTCTATTTTCAGAACGGAAGCTGGCAAACAGTAACGAGTTATGAACAAGTTGTATTTTTTTATATATATAGCTCACCAGGATGCTTAAGAAGTAAATTGCGAAAACATAAAGGTAAATACATAAATACAGAATGATTTTATATAAAATACAAGCTGTCCAATAGCTAATACTTTAGTAAATAAGATAAAAAGAAAAATTTAAACAGTAATAATATAGTGACAGATATTAAAATATAATAATTATTAAAAATGTCAATACATACTGATCCTAATTCAAAAGAGAATTATATAATTTGGTTAATTTATTTATTGGAGAAAATAAAACAAAATTTGACAATGCAACTTATGAATAAATTTCATTTATAAATGTAGTTGATGGTGCGTGCTTTTTGTATTATTTGTGCTTCTTATACCGCTTTGTCGAGACGACAATATTTAAATTCTCTAATTGGTTTTATGAATATTGTCGTTCCAATATCATCAATGATAAATGTTGTATAACCAAAAAGGTTAAATAAATGATCATCCATCATTTATTCCATCCATCCATAATTTATCCATCATTTATTTAACATTTCTTTAAAGTTGGATAAAATGCCTCAATTATGGAAGCAATCTTATGTTGTACATATCCATAAAAGTGAAGATAAACGTAATATTCAAAATTACAGACCAATTTCTTCCAAAACTTTTTGAAAAAGCAAAATTGCTTGGCTGACAGGATAAATGGCACCGTATTTATGGTGCCATTTATCCTGTCAGCCAATTATAATTGAACAACAATATGGTTTTATTAATAAACTTTCGAATGAATTTTTGTGAATTTTTGGTGCATATAGATAAAGCTATGGACGGTGTCAAATGGATGCTATACATACAGACTATTCAAAAGCTTTTGATAAAATTCCATACTCCCTGCTCGTTGGTAAACTCCGTTTGATTGGTATACATGGTGACTTATTGCGTTGGCTGGAATCATATTTAAGAGAACGCAGTCAAGTTGTCATTATTAAGAGTCATTGTTCTTTTTTCGTTCTCGTACCCTCTGGTATACCTCAGGGTTTTCACCTCGGACCGTTACTATTTGCTATTTTTATAAATGTATTTGATAACTTTAGGAATAGTAATATCTTACTTTATGCAGATGATTATGAAGATTTTTAGGGTCATCAAGACTATATTGTTTACTTATGTGCTTTGCAGGAGTCTTCTCGAGCGTGTGTCTGGTGCGAGAGATCTTGGAGTTTACTTGGATAATAAGCTTATCTTTTCTTCTCATATTAATCACATTACTAGCAAAGCCCATCAAATGCTCGGCTTTATTCTTAGAGTTGGTAGGGACTTTAAATTACCATCTACTTTAATTTTACTTCATAATTCTTATGTAAAATCTGTATGATCTGTAGAGTATGCCTCAAAGGTGTGGAACCCTCAATATAGTATATACGTAAACTGTCCACTAAAAACCCCGCTGTTCTCCTATCGCCTACGCCCTGGGCCACAGATATGTGGCCTACCGATCCCGTGGCCCAGGCCGACGCCGGCCTGCCTTTTGTTTTAGGGCGGGCCTCTTCCAAATTGTTGGCGCCAGGGGGTCAGGATTTCGTCCCCCCGGTGCTCTTCTGAATAAACTTTAGATGAGGGGGGCGGCGGAACAGCACGCGGCCCTCACCCTCGCTGCAATTGTGCGGATGGCGGATCTTCCTCCAAGGGGCCACCCGCGGCCGCTTTCTACCGTGGTCGGAGGTCGTTGGACGCCCTCCGGCGCCGACGACGTGGCCCGGCTGTTTCTGGCGGCCTGTATCGTATGGCACAAACGCTCAGGAGCAAACGACAGAGTGCCACCACTATGACGCTGGCGATGAGGACACGGCGCTTCACATCCTCCAAGTGTGTCCCACATGGGTCAGGGCTGCGGCCTGACTAAACCGTCGCGTCCCGTAGCCTCGGCACTTAAGGCGTATGAAGGAACACCGGGTGTTTTGGAGTGGTTTTAGTGTGTATACCAGTAACATCCGTCCTCCAGCTAGGGGAATGGAGTTTCATACTATCCAGCCGCCATTTCCACCTCCAAAAAAAAAAAAATAGGACGACGATTTTGTTAATATTTACACAAAATCAGAACCCAGAATGAAAAGTAATGTTTGAGGAAATTAACTACTGGTCTGCTATCATTGCTTCAGTTCTACTTTGTTGGTCACAGTGACGGTTCGTAAAGAACTTCGCCATGGAGGTCGTCAGAAAGAGCACTAACCTTTTAACCTAAAAATTAACCCATCACTTATTAAGGTTATGGTAAAAGGCAATTGAATTGCAAGTTTACAGACGGCATAAGAAGACTTTCTTTTGCTTTCCCATCGGTTTCTCTTCTCGAGGTAGGTGAGCAGCACTGAAGCAAAATCAAGCCAGTTGTTACGAGCTTCTTTCTTATTTGTCAAACTGAAGAGTCACTGAGATGAATTTACGCAAAAAGCGAATGAGGCATTTATTATTCATTGAAATCCTGCAATCACAAACATTTTTTTACTTTCATGTATTGGCAAGATGACAGACTGAATCTACGAATTATTGGTTAGTCCCGTACATGCAATTCAAACGCTATACCATTATGTAACACAGCGTCTCATTTCCACTATAAAAGTATACAATTTAATATCTAATGTCAACGTTTTCCTCCATTACAACATTTGATTTATATAAATTATAAAATTTCACATTACCTACATAAATTGCGATTATCTTCACTGCGAACATTGCAACACCGGTCATTATTCGATAAATTCTATTCACATTTTTGGCCAAATACGGCGGATACACTGAATTATAACTGTTCAAAAATACTTCGATGAACACAAAACTTTGGTAAAGTATCGCAGTCATTACTATAAGTATGATCCTGGTCATAATATTAACGCTCGCGTTGAAACATGAGCAATAAAATTTAATCACCGATAATATCATTTCTCACTAAAATCACAACACTATTTCATACAATTTATACTGTAAAACCATATAACAACGTATTCAATAATTTTGTGTAATGTAAGTATACACTTTTTTTTATTATTCATTAGAAATTGTAAATACTTGCCCACAACTGTAGGGTAGAAATAGAATTAAAATGAATACATTCAACTAATAGATTACATTGCCTGTATTTGTTGTTTGCTTGTTATCAGTCCGGTAAAGATAATATAGCATTAACGAGGATGTATATATAGATTATATAGACCATATTTAATAAACAAAAATAAAATAATACGGAAAATATTTATAATTGCCTTGCCGTAGATAGTGTATCGTCTGAGCCTAGCAATGTTATTGGTTGTTAAAATTATTATATACTAGCTGTGCCGGCGACTCCGTCCGCGTGGAATAGGACTTTGGGCATCATTTTTTGGATAAATCTTATGGTTTATTTTGGATTACAAACCCTATAAACCCTAAAAATATAAATAAATGAAATATGCAAACAGTCAGTGTTATCGAATGCAACTGTTACGCCATGCGCCTCCGGAATACGTGCGTTCGAACCTACAAAGTCCAGCCTAAGCTAAACCCTATTTCATATGATTGTTGATATTGAGGTCAATTTAAATTAGAATGTTAAATTTTCGAAACTTATCATTTTTCACAAAAACTATTTTTTTCTAAAATCAAAATAGCCTAAGTTACTCCTAGTTATATCAGCTGTCTGCCAGTGAAAGTCGCGTCAAAATCGGTGCAGCCATTTCAGAGATTAGCCGGAACAAACAGACAGACAGACAAAAATTGTAAAAAAAATTGTTTTTGTATATGTACCATGTATACGTCCGAATGCACTTAGTAAAAAGCGGTTATTTTAATATTACAAACAGACCCTCCATTTTATTTATTTGTATAGATAGATGAAGTTGTATTACTTCTAAATTCAAATCCAATGAGATATGGGTTCTATATTAACTATGATATACATCTCTTAGTTACTTATACTGATATATTAACTACGCTTGAGTAAATGAAAACATCAGGAGGAAATTCTGTTTGCTTTAGTCGGTGTGGTTATTATATCTTTCATTTAGAATAAATTTCCAGCCCAGTTATGAGACATTTTTGTTTGTTGCTGTATATAAATGTACAGGGATTTGCTTGTAAATTTTATATTTCTGCGGTATCATTTTCTAATTATTTCTCAATCCTGCACCGTTATCTCCATAGAAACGTGACGATAATAATTATGAGACATTTGTGATAAAACAATAAAAAACATAGTTATCTGGAAAGATATTGCCCAATAATGCCAAGATTCAATATAAAATTATATTTGATATAGCACATGAAAGTGTGTAGTAAATTGCTAGTCTTTTTTATAAGCAAACAACTTGCTATGATAGGTATATTTATGTATAACACTGACATCAATAAAGATTATCGAAATCTCGAAGAGTTGTGTGAACTTTCAGTATAATAAATACTATAGTCGTTGTTCAAATATACCATACTTCTATCGAGTACACGTTTAACTTAAGTTATTTAAATTTATCATCAACATACTAGCGTTAAATCCCGATTGCAACTTTCGCTTCGGTGCCCGGGGTCCGTTTTCTGACTTTTTCTTCTTCACTTCGCACGGTCTCCTACATTCCCGGTGAGCCCATAGACACGTTTATCACCACTTACGACGTCAAGCACTTTTTAGTTTTGCTTAAGATACTTTATTTTTTACTAGATACTTTACTTTTCTAAGTGATATTGAGTTCTACTTGCACTATAGCAAATATATCCTAGGCAGTTTTGCTGGCCGACATATCATATTATACATAATAATTTATCACGTACCGATGTTGAAGAAAAACGTCGTGGCTGATATTACTATATGTACCTAGAGATATAATTGTACGCCAATCCGAGTTGCAGACCATGGCGTATGTTGTTCTCGTTAATTTAACCAACATTAAATATAATCCAACTGTATAATTAGTCATATCAATTTAAAATAAATGAGGGTTTGCAGTTGCAGTTTACCGTTGGTATATAGCAATTATGTTATAATTAGCTGACCTGGCAAGTGTTGTTCTGTCATATAAATTAAAGATAAAAACATTTTTAGTGAGCTAGTACCTTAGTGAGCGTCTACATCGCGCAATGAATAACTATGCCAAATTTCAAATCAATCGGGTATATAGTTTTAGAGATCCCGTGATGAGTGGCGTTTCGCTTATAAATAAAAATACGATTATTAGGCAGGAAAAACTGTAAGATCTATAGATAGACTTATGTAGCCAAAATTTAAGCCCTAGCACGGTAGGTACCAAGGACTTGGAAGTTACGAGATGCGACAGAAATAAACACTTCTAAGAAGAAAGTAACATGGACATTCTAGGTTATTACGGCTCATATTACGTAAACTTAAATTTATATTGTCGCTTAGCTCTAAATATTTAGATAAAAAAAAATAAAGTATCCTGGAGATGTTCTTTGCAGCATATTACATAATGTTTTAGATTTTTTAAGTTAAATTTTGAGACCAAAGTTTTGGATATTGAATTTTATAACAAAGGCACTATATGTCTCTAAAAAAGTCACATAGAGAGAGAGTTAGTTGTTTTTTGGGGGATAAAATATTTAATATTTAGCTTAACTGTAACTAATCTTTAATAATATTATTATAAAAGATTAACTAGGTATTCTCCAAATTCAAGACATTTCTCACGTGATAGGTAAAATCTTATACCTTTAAACGAGCAATTCTTGTATATATATATATATATATATATATATATATATATATATATATATATATATATATATATATATATATATATATATATATATATATATATATATATATATATACCTAGTCAGGTCATAAGTATTGTCACACAGTAAAAACTTTTCTTTTAGAATGCTGGCCACAAAAAAGTTTATTGAATTCGAATCTCGAATTGTTCATGAAAATAAAAATGTATACTTTTAGAATTTTACTCATTTTTTAAATATGGAGTGGACGCTTAAAGAAGACCGTGTTGCAGTTATTGCGTTGCATCGTTGCGGTTACGCGCCAATTCAAATTTTTAACATACTGAAAAATTTGAATATAACCAAAAGATTCATTTATCGTACCATCAAACGATACAATGAAGACTCTAGTGTAGATGACAGGTCAAGAAGTGGTCGCCCTCGGTCTGTTAGGACTCCAGCAGTGATAAAAGCTGTGAAGGCACGAATTCAAAGAAATCCCAAACGTAAGCAGAAACTGTTGGCCCTTCAGATGGGGTTAAGCAGAACCACGGTGAAAAGGGTGTTAAATGAAGACTTAGGGCTTCGGGCATATCGAAGAAAAACAGGACATCGTTTGAATGCTCGTCTAATGGACCTGAGACTGAAGAGATGCCGCGCTTTGTTGAAGCGGTACGCGGGAAAAAATATCGGGAAATTCTTTTTTCGGATGAAAAAATGTTTACCGTAGAAGAGAGCTACAACAAACAAAATGATAAGGTGTACGCACACAGTAGTGAAGAAGCGAGCAACCGTATTCCGCGTGTCCAACGAGGTTTTTTTCCATCCTCGCTCATGGTATGGTTGGGAGTTTCTTATTGGGGCTTAACAGAGGTACATTTTTGTGAGAAAGGTGTAAAAACGAATGCTGTTGTGTATCAAAATACAGTCCTGACGAACCTTGTGGAACCTGTTTCTCATACCATGTTCAATAACAGGCACTGGGTATTCCAACAAGATTCGGCGCCAGCTCATAGAGCGAAGAGCACACAAGACTGGCTGGCGGCGCGTGAAATCGACTTCATCCGGCACGAAGACTGGCCCTCCTCCAGTCCAGATTTGAATCCGTTAGATTACAAGATATGGCAACACTTGGAGGAAAAGGCGTGTTCAAAGCCTCATCCCAATTTGGAGTCACTCAAGACATCCTTGATTAAGGCAGCCGCCGATATTGACATGGACCTCGTTCGTGCTGCGATAGAGGACTGGCCGCGCAGATTGAAGGCTTGTATTCAAAATCACGGAGGTCATTTTGAATAAACTTTAATGTCATAAGAATCTATGTTTTGTTAAGTTCATTTTGGTATATAAATGGTTACATAATGAATAAACTTGTTACAATTATTTTACATTAAACATGTGACAGAATTTATGACCTGACTAGGTATATATATATATATATATATATATATATATATATATATATATATATATATATATATATATATATATATATATATATATATATATATAATTGGAATCTCGGAATCGGCTCCAACAATTTTCATGAAATTTAGTATACGGGGGGTTTCGGGGGCGATAAATCGATCTAGCTAGGAATCATTTCTAGAAAATGCAATTTTATTCGCTTTTTTTTATTGGAAGAAAAATAACAAAAAGGTGGCGTTTGAGTAGTCCCAATTTAAACTGAAAAATGACTCTTCCTGACATATTTCCGCGAATAATAATACTATTTTTTTTAAATTGCTTTAACGACACAACAAGACTAAAGCTAATCCAGCAGATGGCGTTATTAAGTAACACGAAGTCAATGATTGTTTGCTTTGAGGTTAGACTAAGAAAATCAATTGTTTATTTATATTATTTGTGTCTTCTTAATGCACGTGTTCACTTAAAAATGTCTAAACGATCTTGGAAAAAAACGCTTATAAACAATCTAACTTCACGAAGCCGAAAAATACCGAGCAAAGCTCGGTCATCCAGGTACTTTATCTTAATACTGTATAATTCTTACTTTCCTAAAATGATAAGTAATTGATGTTAAGCAATAAATATTTATGTATCTATTAGGAACTGAAAAATAATAATCAGAATACAATCTCACCCAATTTTAAATATTCTCTAAACTGAGTTATATCTGAATTATTTATCATTGTACATTATCAGATATTATTTTTATTAATTTCCATTGAAATCAGTAAAAACCTGTGATTTTCAAATATAATATATGGAAAATACACTTAGATACGTCTAGACTTCCTGATTTGGAACGATCGTATCAGTGTATAGAGAAGGTTGTAGCCACTGAGTCAAACAGTAAACTTCACTTGTAAAAACTAACACGCAGTCGTATATGTGAAGTGCGCAAACCAGTCTCTGCAACAGATGGTTTTCTAACCGGCGGCAAGTATGTAGTTTCCATATCTTTTTCTCAAGTTTACAAATTTTTATTAGTATTTTGAATCAAGAAAATTTTAGTAGTTAAGATAATTTGTATTCATTACGTCATCTTCATCATCATTTTACCAGGTTCCAGTAACCCTACACAGTCGGCAGCGTGTTAACGCACCTGGCATCGCAAACATCTAACAAACAAAACAACTGCTAGCTATTGGGGAGGTCACAACTAGTCTGCTAAAAAAATCTACATTGGGTAGGTATTTATGAGTATATGAAAATATTTTGTCAACCGTATTAATGGCGGGCAAATATTAAGTACATGTTATTGAACTAGTAAAATATTAGCATGTCTATTTCAATATGACAGGATTTCATAAAAAAACGCGGTATTAATAAAAAAAATGTTGCTAAGGGGCTAAATAAAGTTTTTTAGTAGCAAAATACCAATGTTTTTGACCTAGTTTTATTGCTGTATGACAGCAAGGGTTGACAGCCCTCTTAGAATTTTGCAGTTACCGTCACTTATTATGGATGTTAACAACACCAGTAGCATCGCGAACATGCTGCTATTCCATAAGGGACAGTAGAGGGGAACTTGGGTCAATAATGCTGGAATACAACACAAGGTTATTATAGCGACATATCTAATACCAAAGGTGCTCGTCATCAGACGGGCTTGGGGCCCTAACACGTAGCTAGGGTTAGTTGTTTTTTCGCCTTTTACGAGAGGCTGACCCCGGCCGCAGAGGTCAGTATTTTTTCTCCGCCCCTGCACGGATAATAACTCAATATCAACTTTCGAGTGTCAAACCACAAACAGTCAAGTCTTTGGTTTAATTTCAAACGGGGTATCAGATATCTTTGAATTTGTCTTGTTCTCCAGACATAAGGTGGAAACAGAACAGTGTCTAATATGATTGCGATGTAGTGTACTTTTCTGAATTTATACTTTATTACTAACAGAAAACAATGGTAGTATAAGCAAAATTTAACCCAAACTATCAAAGAAGTGTCACGAACGGAGCCTCAGCACTTCGATGAAACATAAAACGTATATAAAAATAAAATTAATAACACAATGTAGCCAATGGTAAAATATTTTTTTTTGTTTTTTATATAATGTACAGTTCATTCTCAATATAATAAAAATTTAACAACCGTAATAATACATTTTGTTGCCGACATGCAATGTAAACTTTTATGCAACATATACTAGGTACCCGGAAAATATTACGTCTACGCGAAATCAAGCGTGTCATTTAGCGAATTTTATTGTGTAATATAAAATTGAAGAATATGGCAATGTCTATTAAGCTATTATCTGACATAGAGGTAACTGGTCAAGGAGGTAACATTAGCATTATCTAGCAATTTTCATCCGTGCAGGGGCGGAGAAAGAATACTAACCTCTGCGGCCGGGGTCGGTCTGTCGTAAAAGGCGACAAAACAATCCACCAAAAAAATCCTTTCACATCAAATCATGCTGCTTTAATCATTCAAATATCCTACACATTGCAGTTTTTTTATTGCTGGAACAGCAGACAGGCTGATAGTCCACTTAATAGTAAGCAGTTACCGTTGCATATAGATGTTTCCGACACAGGGACATAGATAACACACTTCCGTCCGCGTAAGACAACTGAAACTTGGGTCTCTTATGCCGGAATACAACACAAAGTTACATTGCGGTATATTTAAAGACCAGGGGTTGTTGCCATCCAGAAGGGCTTGGAGCCATATCTCCTAGCTAGGGTTGTTGAGTCGCCTTTTACAACAGGCCACGCCGGGCTGCAGGGTTCAGTATTCTTACTCCGTCTCTGCCGGAGAAAAAAAGACGGATATTGAAAACGACATGAAATTTAATAACAAAAGCAGATTCAGTAGAAGATCATCATAAAAATATCTTATGTTTATGATTCGTATATATCGTGATACCTAAATAAACGCTTCTTTCTTTTAATATCTGCCAATGATATCTGCTAATCTTTTAAAATAAAATATTGCTGTTGTTTAGTTATTGCTGTGTTTATTATAATATAAACCATGGTAGACAAATAAGAAAAACAAATATTAGCCAACAGATATGTATATTAATTAAAATAATATTTTATATGCCATTAACAATACATATTTGACGACCTCCGTGGTATAACAGATAGTACACGTTAGGAGGCTTGCGGAGGTCACAGCTCCAATACACGTCCCGCGTCTGGGTGTTTATGTTTCATATGATTTATTTACAAACGAAAAGTATATGATCAGTATAATGGATCTTTAGTACGCATAACATAATAATTACTCTGTAACTATTATTACTATTATATTGGGAGTAGAAGACGCTGTGTGAATTTCCAGCGTAAAGTCCCAGTATATTTAAATTTATGTATGTATTTTATATGTTTTATTTTAAATGTATACAAATAAATAAAATATACATGACGGCGCGTCTAATTATTTCTCAGAATAGGAGGTTTTATTTAGGGCAAAAGAGCAATGATAAGTGACAGTTGTCAACGTCACGTAACAAGGGTACTGTCATTGCTGTTTGCTCAGACACAACACCGGGCGCTAGTGCAGCAGCGTGGTGGAACAGCGGTATGAAGATAAGTTTGGTTCCTATCGCGACTTGTGCTACGTGTTTGGTGGAGTGTCATTTGATTTAAGTGTGATTAGTTATTGGATAATTCAATTGGAAACTTATTATAATGTCGCTAATTGTGATTTACTTGAAATTATAACGCATAACCTAAAGTTGTGTTTTCATTCTCCTCGCCCGACTACCTACGCCCGTCTGTAGTCAAATATGGAAGCTTCTGATAATGTGGACGCCCCTCATGTCCCTTTATACATAATAAGAAATATATACTAGTACAATGAACCTAAAACTAAAAATCTTAAAAAATATAATAAAATAACTAAAATATATTATTAAAAGGAGTCCCTTTAGGCAAGGTTCCGAAGATACTGGCAGCGTTCCCCCTTTGAATGGCTAGACTAATTCTTTGTCCGAGATAGCTGCCAGCTCTTCGGTCTCTTGTGATGTCGACTAACCTCTTTGCTATTTCCTTAAAAAGCCTTATATCGCTAGGACCCCACGTTTGCCTGTTATTCCCCCAGTGGAGCGGGCGTGATCGCCTATGTTTTATTATATTTTGGATATATGGAGTGGAGCTTTGGGGTAGTTAGCTAGCGATTCAAACATGGAAATAATCAAGAGATATCAAGACTCCACTCTAAGAACATTTCAAACGCGTTAACATATTGCCATTAAAGAATACAATTAATGAGCAGCTAAATTCGGTTTCCTCGGCCACTTTCAAAGGGCCTTTTTACTCACGCTCTTGCTGCACTAGTCTCCACCAGTTTTGGGAGATATCAGCAAAAAAGTGCAGTTTGGAAAAGTGTCGGCATTATAGTTTTAGAAAATATTCTCTGAAATCAAGTTGTAATCCGTAGGCATCTTTAACTAGAAATACGAATCGGCAAAATTATAGTAGTTAATTTAATATTAAAATAGTATCACTAATTTATACATATATAAGGAAAATAGGGTTCCTTTAACGCACCATCACAACAAAACTAATGAACATATTGGGGTGGAACTATTACCATTTTTCGTAGATTATTTTTTGGATTCCTTCGACACTTTTTCATTTTTTTTTCAATTTACTTTTGCCTGTTATTCCCCCAGCGGAGCTACATAATTATATAATACTATAGAGTTATATAATAAATAATTTATAATGTAATATCACCACCATGAAGCTCTTAGAAAGGGTTATCAACTTTCGGATTCGACAGGAGTGCACTGTCTCGAAATGTCAATATGGGTTTTGCCCTAGTCACGGAACAATGGACGCTGTTTTTGCCCTAAGGACTGTCGCGGAGAAATACAGGACGAAGAATACGCCTCTGCGTTGCCTATTGACTTGCAGAAGGCCTTCGACTGTATTCCTCGGGCGATAATCTGGTGGGCATTGCGGTCCAAAGGGGTTCCAGATGCCTGTATTGACATCATCCGAGCCATATACTGCGATTCTGATTCCGTGGTTCGGACCCCTGTTGGCGACACAAAACCCTTCTCCATCACTGTCGGAATACACCAGGGATCCGTCTTTAGTCCATTTTTGTTCAGCGTGGTATTAGACGTACTGTCAGATAGCACCGGAAACTCACATGAGTAGCCCCCGTGGTTGCTACGATATTATCATAACTAATTTTGGATGGCGCGTATATTACCTATTCCCTCTAGGAGATGGGTCATCTAGTAGAATAATCGATAAGAGGTGTTCATCCTGCTATTATATAATGAAGCCTGAATTGTATTTTTTATTGTTTCTGAAGCTCTATTTGTCAATGCATTTGCAATGCATGTCATGCAACCGTTTTAGAGATTACACTGAACAAACATATATAAAATATCGTACCTATAACTTACTTATTTTTTTATATTTATGAGCCTGCTCGACCTACGCAACTATTTGTCAGGCTTTAATAAGGTAAGCAAGGAACCGAAATGCTTGGTGTAAATTTTGAAGGACGATTGACTAACGACAAGGACTACAATTGGAATGCTGTCAGTAACAAGAGTAGGACAACAAATGCAAGATAAAAAAAAAACATGCGGGGCAATCTTTGGGGACTGCCGATAGAAGTGAAAACTAAGTAACTTCTGAATTGTATCGTCGAGCTATTAGTTTATTATTTTCGGTTTATAAAGAAGTGTTTATGATCTAGGATTAAAGTTTAAATTGGTCACTAACGCTTCTTTACAAATCCAAAATTGTTAACCCAAAAATTGCTCAACGCGCCTAAAGAAGTTTTCACTTCAAAAACTCAACTGCATTTCATTGTAATAAATTCGCAATTCGAATAGATAAGTTTATGTAATGCAATGCAATCATTTAAAATTTACATTATAAAATAAACTTTAAGTCATTATTAATAAGGTTGGTATTACTCGAGCAAAACTCCGTTTTATGAATTTTCGATCAGGACACGTGACCTGACGCGAGTTTAACATTTTTTACCCATCACAAAAAAGTGCACAACGCTGCTAAAGAAGTTTTCACTTCAACAATATCAATTTGAGTAATGTCCTTGTTTTAATTCGTCTCAAACTTCAACGATCGAAATAAAATAAAACGTTGGATTACTCAGCCAATATGAAACTTAAACCAGTTTCAACTTTCAAATATGTTTAAAAAACAACAAGCAGTTCAAAACAAGTTTTAATCACAGAAAAACCTCCAAATTATTAAATTATAATTTTAATGATGTGAAAATAAGATTGCTTAATCGTTCTATTTTGAATTACATTAATTCACCTCCGATATTTAAGTTTAATTGTATTTTATTAATAATAATTTTTAGTTTTATTACTTCGTTACACTAATTTGAAATATGAGGGACCTACATACGGTAGGGTTAATCCTACTACCATTACCATTTATGCTGTTATATCCATACTAATATTATAAATATAAAAGTAACTCTGTCTGTCTGTTACATTTTCACGTCTAAGCCGCTGAACTAATTTTGATGAATTTCAGTATAGAGATAGATTGGACCTTGGAGCAGGACACAGGCTACTTTTTGTTTATTTATATGGCAGAACAACATTTACCGGGTCAGCTAGTGGTGTTTTAAAAGTCAACCCAGGAAGGCCACTGTTTAGTACACCCTCATGAGGGTTCAGGTGACAGGCGGCATTATTTTATTTTTTAAATGAATTGGTATGCGGTTAAATCAGTTCGCGGCAGTACGTCTTTAGTTTTCATTATTTGACGAAGTTTTTATATAACTTATATGTAAAAGGGTTATTATCTGTAACATCATTTAATAAATTTGTCTCAAAATTGCTTAAGTATACTTATATTAATTTAAGAACTTAGTTATTAAGGTTAATAAAAGAAAGTTTATTATTTTTTGCTTCTCAGTTTTTTCGGCGGTTTAATTTTTTGTTGTATTAAATAACACTCCAGAAGAAGTTTACGATACAATTATATGAACCTTTAATTAAGTAAGGCTCCTTGGTTCGATAATATTAGTGTATACTTCTTAAAACTATCAAATACTCATTTAATTAATTTGTTTCACTAATGGTGTATTTCCTAATAAATTTAAACAAGCCATAATCATGCCTATATATAAAAGTGGGGATAAAAACACATTTGCAATTATCGACCAATATTTTTGTTATCAGCATTATTTAAAATTTTAGGGAAAATGATTAAAAATAGGCTTTTTAAATTATTTGAAACTATTTAACATCTTATCTGGTTCAGAATTTGGGTTTTAGGCACACTCTATTAACGCAAGACGCTGTAACATCACTTACTTCATTAATAGTCGATAAACTTTGTAGAGGAAAGAAATGCCTAAGTGTTTTAATAGATCTAAAAAAAGCATTTGATTCTGTTTCATTCCATTCGATTCCACAGGGAAGCGTATTAGAATCAACTTTATTTAAGTGTATATAAACCGTTTATGTTATTTACTAATTTATAATGGAAAAGTCTTTTCATATGCTGATGACATAGCTTGTTGTCTTTAGTGGTTCAACTTAGGAAGAAGTAAAAATAGTACGGATCTAGGCTTAGGTCTCTAGGAGCGTCTCGTTGTCCAGGGCAAAGTGGAGGGAACCAGATCACGTGGAAGATCACCCATGCGATGGACCGACCAGATCAAATCGGCTGTGGGCGGACCTTTGCATGAGTGCACCAGAATGTCTGTGAATCGCGAGAAATGGCGTAAAATCATACAGCAAACAATATCTGCCTCTAATAGTACTACCAGTTGATCACGACCGCTCTGTAAAGAGTGAAAAAACTAAGAAGGCTTAGGTCAAATAGCTTCGTGGCTTGAACTTAATTTACTTACCCTAAACGCGATAAAACTAATTATTTATGTTTTTCTATTAATAATAGTTCACAACCGGATAGTAATTTCCAATTTAAAATACACAAATGTGCTAACAATCATAATGACTGTAACTGTCCCATTATTAAAGGATTTCAAATTGCAAATACTTGAGAATTATTATTGATCAACGTTTACCATGGCACCCTCAAATATATGTTATCGCTAACTGCATACGCAAACTAATTTGGGTATTTAAGTTATTGAGATATGTAGCACCCAAAGAACTTATGTTTAAAATATACATCACACTAGCTCAATCTGTTATTGTTTTAATTTACTCCAGAATTCAACGGGCTTTTCCCAAATTATGCTCTTTAAATATTATAGATTATCAACTGAAATCTTACACTCTATTTGTGGTGTCCGAAGTATAAGAAAACTGTACATTCTTAATCTTACTTTAAAAGAACACAATAACACAGAATTTAATGAAACGTTTAATATTCGTACTTGTCATATTAATACAACTTTTGCTCTTAGTTAATGCGTAAAATAGGGAGCCAATTTATATAACAAGATCAATGAAAAACTTGATAAATATCCCATGAATTAAAACACTTTTAAAATTGGTATTCAATTGGTTAAAAAATTAAACATATGATGAAATAGAAGTATTTATAAGGCAAACTTAAAATCGGTAACTAGTGCAAATATAGCGATACTTTGTAATTATATACATAAAACAAATAAATTAAATATTTGCACAACTATGAAGTACACGTACGCGCCCACGCATACACACGCGCACACCTATCATACTTTTATTATTTCTAAAGTCCATTTTTTCTTTGGTATACTTCTGCTTCTGTCTCCATACACTCTCATTTCTATCATTTTTCTAGTCATATGTCATTCTTTCCTACGTATTACATGGCCAGACCACACTAGTCTGTTACTTTCAGGTTTTTCAACCATTTGGCAGAAGGAATATATTATAAGAAAATACGGGAATCGGGAAAATTGTGCTGATTATCATTCTTATTCATTAAACTATCGCGTAGTTAAAAGTTTCATCTAGTCAAGGAAGGTATAATGCAGGATATTATGTTCACATATAAAATGTAACCTTGTATAAATATGTACAGTAACAGTACTTAAGGCAGTGTGGTAATTATGAAATTGCTAAAAGTACGCGAGGCAACCAACTAACCGAGTGGAACTTACGAAATACCCACTCGTCTAGCTACTAAATGTTTGTCAAAATATTGTTTGCTGATGATAAACTCGTCATTCATGATCATTTTAATTTTCACATTGTTTACCTTGGTTAAATGAGTTATGTAATTATGTTCGATGACTTATTTCTTTATTGCTGTTTAAGAGGACTGGCTAACGGCCTATTTAATACTAAGCAGTTACTGTCATCTATAGATGTTTGCGATACAAGGGGTACCGCTAACCCGCTGGCGTCTGGCTAGGGGAAATGGAATCTGGATCACTTATTTCAGAACACAACACAACGACCAGGGGTAGTTGCCAACCAGAAGGGTTTGGAGCCCTTCCACCTTACTAGAGTTATTTTGTTGCATTTTACAACAGGCCGCTCTTGGCCGCATGGAGCAGTAAGTACTCTTATCCGCCCCTGAATGGCAAAAACTAAACAAAATCACAAAACTGACTTATTGTGTAATGTGTTTATTGTTTTCTTCATTACACTAATATTTTTAGTTTTTAATCCTTCCAAGTTGGAAGCGCTTCTAATCTATGCTGTTTTAGGCGATTCTCTGTTGTAACTGTTTTCACATGTCTAGCTCACAATTTTTTTATCCTTTTGAACAGGTTCGTAACATGTAGTCTTCATTCCTGATTAATTTATAAATAATTAAATAGAAGAAATATGTATTCCTAATTTCCTAAGCAATACCATTATCAAAATAGGTGTTGACCAATAGGCAATTTAAAACGTGTTTAAGACGGTTATGAAATATTTGGGAAGTATATTTAATTTTGTAATCTAGTTCGCACAGTGTGTTTACCAGAATTGCTGTTATATTAAGCAATGTTGGTCATAAGTATTGTCACACAGTAAAAACTTTTCTTTTAGAATGCTGGCCACAAAAAAGTTTATTGAATTCGAATCTCGAATTGTTCATGAAAATAAAAATGTATACTTTTAGAATTTTACTCATTTTTTAAATATGGAGTGGACGTTTAAAGAAGACCGTGTTGCAGTTATTGCGTTGCATCGTTGCGGTTACGCGCCAATTCAAATTTTTAACATACTGAAAAATTTGAATATAACCAAAAGATTCATTTATCGTACCATCAAACTATACAATGAAGACTCTAGTGTAGATGACAGGTCAAGAAGTGGTCGCCCTCGGTCTGTTAGGACTCCAGCAGTGATAAAAGCTGTGAAGGCACGAATTCAAAGAAATCCCAAACGTAAGCAGAAACTGTTGGCCCTTCAGATGGGGTTAAGTAGAACCACGGTGAAAAGGGTGTTAAATGAAGACTTAGGGCTTCGGGCATATCGAAGAAAAACAGGACATCGTTCGAATGCTCGTCTAATGGACCTGAGACTGAAGAGATGCCGCGCTTTGTTGAAGCGGTACGCGGGAAAAAAATATCGGGAAATTCTTTTTTCGGATGAAAAAATGTTTACCGTAGAAGAGAGCTACAACAAACAAAATGATAAGGTGTACGCACACAGTAGTGAAGAAGCGAGCAACCGTATTCCGCGTGTCCAACGAGGTCATTTTCCATCCTCGCTCATGGTATGGTTGGGAGTTTCTTATTGGGGCTTAACAGAGGTACATTTTTGTGAGAAAGGTGTAAAAACGAATGCTGTTGTGTATCAAAATACAGTCCTGACGAACCTTGTGGAACCTGTTTCTCATACCATGTTCAATAACAGGCACTGGGTATTCCAACAAGATTCGGCGCCAGCTCATAGAGCGAAGAGCACACAAGACTGGCTGGCGGCGCGTGAAATCGACTTCATCCGGCACGAAGACTGGCCCTCCTCCAGTCCAGATTTGAATCCGTTAGATTACAAGATATGGCAACACTTGGAGGAAAAGGCGTGTTCAAAGCCTCATCCCAATTTGGAGTCACTCAAGACATCCTTGATTAAGGCAGCCGCCGATATTGACATGGACCTCGTTCATGCTGCGATAGAGGACTGGCCGCGCAGATTGAAGGCTTGTATTCAAAATCACGTAGGTCATTTTGAATAAACTTTAATGTCATAAGAATCTATGTTTTGTTAAGTTCATTTTGGTATATAAATGGTTACATAATGAATAAACTTGTTACAATTATTTTACATTAAACATGTGACAGAATTTATGACCTGACTAGGTATATATTATATTTATTATTATTATATTAGGGCGTAATGGGAGGCCAAATATTTAAATATTATTATTTGAATTTGTGAGTATTATTTCTTTCGTAGGCATAATTGATTTTGGGTGCATAGTGCTACTTACCGGTATTTGTTATGAATAATATATATAATATATTCATTCCATCGTATTCTTGCAAAACAATGGATGTGTAAATTATGACGGGTACGTGTGGTACTTATTTATTTTATACTAGCTATGATGCTATTCACACAAGACGCTTAAGAGAGACGGAAACTTGCGTACGCGCAGTCACACCTCAGTCTTTTATCCAAAATAAATTTAGCTTAAGTTTTTTTTTATAGCTTGAGTTCAGCAGACAGGCAAAGTTATTATGGCAGCATACTTAAAACTAAAGGTGATCGCCTTCCAGATGGGCTTGGAGCCCTACCACGTAGCTAGGGTTGTTTTGTCGCCTTTTACGACAGGCCGACCCCAGCCGCAGAGGTCAGTATTATTTCTTCGCCCTTGCACGGATAAAAATTACAGTAATTTAGTAATACCTGCGATCTGTTAATTTAGATACACCAATTTTATGCTTTTGAACAGGATTGCGTACAAAAGTGAAATCAACGGAAGTATTAAACACAATGAGTTTCAGCAACCAGCAGCGCTCTGTTGTATTTTGTACAATGTGCAATATTTGTGTAGTGAAATCAGTGTCAGTATATTATTTTAAGTGGGTACATAATTTAATTTAACTATAAAATATATTGTAGAATACATTTGCACATGATGTTCTGTTCACGAGCTGCTGAACACGCAGCACAAAGAGGTGCAGCCTCCTGATCTTCCTCCGAATCAAGGACTAGTGCCACTGATAACGCCTGCAGAAGTCCAGAATTGTCTTCGCCGCATGAAGAATCGGAAAGCTGTTGGATCCGATGGAGTCCCCATCGAAGCCTGGAAGGCGATGGGCTCTCGTGGTGTGGGCATCTTAACAGACCTTTTCAACCGGACACTCCTCACCGGTACGATCCCGAGCCAATGGAGACTGAGTATCATTACTCCAGTCTTCAAAGGCAAGGGGTCGGTGCAGGAGTGCGGTAGTTACCGAGGAGTTAAGGTCATGTCCCACACCATGAAGCTCTTCGAAAGGGTTATCGACTCTCGGATTCGACAGGAGTGCACTGTCTCGGATTGTCAATATGGGTTTCGCCCTGGTCACGGGACAATGGACCCTGTTTTTGCCCTAAGGACTGTCGCGGAGAAATACAGGGCGAAGAATACGCCTCTGCATTGCCTGTTTCTCGACTTGCAGAAGGCCTTCGACTGTATTCCTCGCGCGATAATCTGGTGGGCATTGCGGTCCAAAGGGATTCCAGAGGCCTATGTTGACATCATCCGAGACATGTACCGTGACTCCGATTCCGTAGTTCGAACCGCTGTTGGCGACACCAAACCTTTCCCCATCACCGTCGGGGTGCACCAAGGATCCGTCCTTAGTCCGTTTCTGTTTAGCGTGGTATTAGACGTATTGTCAGACAGCATCAGAAACTCACATGAGCAGCCCCCGTGGTTGCTCATGTATGCTGATGATATCGCGCTGGCAGATTCGGACAGGGGTAGGCTGGTGCGACGTGTGAAGGCGTGGAAAGAGTCGCTTGAGAACGGTGGTCTGAAGCTCAATGTGGCGAAGACCGAGTACTTGGCCTGTAACTCCACAGATCCCACACCCGTACGCATAGACGGCAACAAGGTCGAGCGCACGGACCTTGTGAAATATCTGGGATCTGTGTTTCATGCATCCGGTGACATCGATTGCGACGTCAAGGCACGCATTGCTGCCGCGTGGGCCAAATGGCGTGAGGTAACTGGTGTCATTTGTGACCCCAAGATGCCGGTAAAGTTGAAGGGGCAGGTCTATAAGACCATCATTAGGCCTGTCCTTTTATACGGCTGTGAAGCGTGGCCGGTGTTAGAGCGACACAAGCAAGAACTGCGTGTCACGGAGATGAATATGCTGCGGTGGATGTGTGGAGTGACGCGGAAGGACCGCGTTAGGAACTCCCGCATTCGCGGTAGTCTTCATGTCCGTGACATTGCAGATAAATTGCAGGAGTGTCGGCTCCGTTGGTATGGCCATGTTTTACGGCAACCGGATGCTTACGTGGGAAACAAATGTCTGGCCATGCCGCCTCCGCCGGGCCCCGGCAGGAGGGGTAGACCCAAAAAGTGCTGGCTTGACGTCGTAAAGGGTGATATGCGTGCCAATGGGCTCACTACCAGGGATGCAGAAGATCGCGCGAAGTGGAGTAGAAAAAGTCGGAAAGCGGACCCCGGGCACCGAAACGAAAGTTTGGGCAGCAACCGGGACTAACGCGAGGATGATGATGATGATGATGTTAATTTAGATACACCAATTTTATGCTTTTGAACAGGATTGCGTACAAAAGTGAAATCAACGGAAGTATTAAACACAATGAGTTTCAGCAACCAGCAGCGCTCTGTTGTATTTTGTACAATGTGCAATATTTGTGTAGTGAAATCAGTGTCAGTATATTATTTTAAGTGGGTACATAATTTAATTTAACTATAAAATATATTGTAGAATACATTTGCACATGATGTTCTGACGATGACAGTAAACATAAAACCTCATTTTTTTTTCTCTTTTTTAAAATATATTTTGATTTGATTAGTAACTAATCAGAATCAATGTGATGAATCAGAATAAAGGGGAACAATGCCGTTTTTTTATTTTTTTATTAATTACCTACACTTTTGATCAACAAGGAGACTGAACTTATTTATCATAAGAATATATTTTAAGATTAACAATTGAATAGATTTATCTAATAAAATAATCTGCATATTTTGTTTTATGAATTACGTATTGGTTAAAGAAGATTTACCTCACTGGTACCTCTACCGCTAATTATATTAATCCTATAATATTTATTAATAATTAGTTTTGTTCATTCATTTTATTAATAATTTATTTAATAGTAATTGTTTATTACAGGCTATTAATGGTGATAAATGCAGTGCATCTTTGTTAAGAACTAGTTTCATTTGCGGCTTACGTTATATTACGGTACATATTTATGAGTAGAACAAGTAACAGAACTATGTCTTAGTAACGGATTAAGAATAAGCGAACGTAAAGCTGATACCTTATTATCACTTAAATTTTACTAGCGAAGCTACAAAGTATTATCATAATTTACTAAAGAATACGAGCGTAGGACAGCAGAAAGGCTGACGGTCCGCTTAGAATTTAGCAGTTATCGTCGCCTATGGGTGTTTGCAACGCCAGTGGCATTGCGAACACGCTGCAGTCCCATAGGGTAAAGGAACTTGGGTCACTAATTTCGGAACACAACACAAGGTTATTATGGCATACTTAAGACCAACGGTGGTTGCCATCCAGACGAGCTTGGGGCTCTACCGCGCAGCTAGGGTTGTTTTGTCGCCTTTTACGACAGGCCGACTTCGGTCACAGAGGTCAGTAGCCCCAAAAAGCGTTGGATGACGTCGTAATGATATGTGTGCCAATGGAGTTACTACCAAGGATGCCGAAGACCGTGAGAAGTGGAAAATAAAGTCGGAAAGCGGACCTCAGGCATCGACGCGGAAATTTGGTTGCAACTGAGATTTGATAATGATGATGATTCATTTCAATACAAGAATCCACCATAGATAGTTTTAATTGATTAATTGAAGCGTCTATGATCTAGTGCCTAGGTATTTAATTCCCGACAACGCAAACGTAGATAGAGATAAATGATCTACAAAAGCCCTAAAATAAGCATTTAAGTTACTTCCTGCGTGACCAGAATTATAAAATATATAATTCATATTCCTCACCATTTAGGTGGTTAGTTCTGGATGTATCCAAAGATTATATGCTAAAGGCCGGCGTATATCCTTACTTAATATTATAAACGCGAAAGTTTGTATGGATGTTTGTTATTCTTTCACGCAAAAACAACTGAATGGATTTTCATGAAACCTTACAATAATATAGCTTATACATCAGAATAACATACAGGCTATAATTTATAAATATATTATATGAAGTAGGAAAAAATTCTGCCATCTACGAGCTATTCTGGTGTGCGGTGCAAAAACCATTGAATTAACCGCTAAACCTATTTTGATGAATTTCGGTATAGTGATAGATTGGACCTTGGAAAAGAATATAGGCTACTGTAACAAAATTCACGGGGTTAAATTGACTTTTTCTTAATTTCTTTATTTTTTTGACTTAAAATATACAAAAAATAAGTGGAATAGATACAGTTTTTACACGGACAATTTACCTCCCCCCCTCTTTCTGAAAGGAATGCCTAAGAAGATATGATTGCATTATAAAATTTATTTATATCGACCACCTAACTTTCAAAATTGTAACAAAGTAGTTATTGTGAAACTGTACTTAGTTCCGGCCTTTGTTTTACATTTACGTTGAAAACATAATTAATAATAATTTATTATTAGAAAATATTTTATTTAAATTCAAATTAGTATTTAATTATCTTAATAGAAAAGGTTTATTATATATTTCAGCGCATAATTCCGTTTTAATCAAGTGGCATTCCTGATATAATTAATTTCAATTTATCAATTTATTTTTGTTCAGTCTTATAAAATAATAAAAATCTGTTACAAATCTATTTTAAAATACCCTTAAAAATAAATTTTAATTCATACCCTTTTTGTGATGTAACTATAGTAGTGAAATTCTTTTTTCATGCATCTGAAGCTTATACTTCGAAACCTGTGCTTACGTTGTTGAATATGTCACAGAGTTACTTGTATCACTCGTTTCCAAGCCCTTCCTTAGGGCAATGTCTATAGATACAGGTCTTATATAGAAAAAGAGAAAACTGTATACTTCATTCAAGGGCAATGATATGCCATCACGGACAGATCATGTCAAAATGAGATTTATGGCTACCTTATTGCAATGCAAAATATCGAAATAATCACATAAAGGTGCAAATGTACATATATAGATATTAACAAATAACACATTGTATGTAAATATTATGTATATATTATGGCGAATGAAATTGAACTTAAAGTACTTAATACTTGAAGCAATAAATAATTCATTATGATTTATGATAAATACAAAGTTCACTGAGAATATAATTTTCTATTAGCTTTGGATTTGTATTCTACAGAGAAAGTACAATTATTTAAAACAACCTTTGTCTAATAATTGTGATATTAAATGCAACCACTCTTAAGTTAAATTTGACGCAACTTTATGCAAATTAAGATTTATTAATTACTTATACTTATGTTAATAACGTTTAATGAAACTAAAATTGTTATTTACATAACAGAGATTAGAAAGGAAATTATTTTAAGCTATATAACTATTAGTTAATTTTTTAAGCTATAACGAATTTTATTTTAAGTATAAATCGTATATTTTAATTTTTAACAGCTTAATTAAAATGGCCTATATATAATTAGAACGGAGTAGAAACGGATATTTAGGAGAAATGCAGTTGGCAGATCCACCTTTTACTACTTTCTCGATAAACTCACATTATATGAAGTGAAAGTAAAAAAAACTTACAGTTTAAACAGTCTGATTGAGAAATTGCAAAACACAATCGTGCAAACAAATCTTGGGCTCTTTGATAAATCCGTGCGCACTGCGCTGGCGCGCTCTGCCGACTTGCCGGATTCCACGACACGGCAACCGCATTGAACGCACGTAAACGCAGAAAGTTTGTAAAGGCCTCACTCATTTCATTCATTTAATTTATTTGTAACGTAATAATGCAAGGTCATAAAGGTTCACATAGGGATGATGCCTGTTCGCATCCAATTAACGTTAAGTTTTATCTTTCAAAACTATATTCAACATGTTTAAACTTTCTCCGCACATCATTATCAATTGTGTGTATTTGTCTCGTCTCATATCTACTATGATGAATCGTACCTAATTTTTGCAATGCTTTTCTTTGACGGTCTTTGTATAAGAATGTTCTGACTTGGAATGATATGCCAACAGCAGTTTGGCTGGTTTCACTTTTTGTAATTGTTATGTAATTTCTAAATCTTTTTTGGAAATAAATGAGCAAAAATTTTACGAGAATGTAGAAGAATATTTTAATTATTGTTTGATAGAGATACATAAATTAACATTCATATAGCTTTGTAAAATAATAACAGAATCCGACGGACTAATTAAAATAAGAAAAAACAAGTATCAGAAGTTATGTCAATGTCTCAGTTTTAAGTCAAGCGTTAATAAGATAGTTGATAAATAAGTGCCCTTATTTTGTTATTTAACTGACCATAATTTAATTTTCGGATTGTCATTAAAACTTCTCATATTAGTTTTGATTTCAATGCGACCCTGCATATTTGTCCGCATAAGTTAGAGTGTAATTATTCTCATCAATTATTCAGCATCTATAGGTGCTGGAATAGCAACCATGTGAACGAGATCAAAAAGTTGATTTTTAATAACTGTCTGAGGTTTACAGAGTTCTTCTTTATCTCATAAATCCCACATCACTCTTTGCCCTTTAAAATTCTTAGTTTTTGATGAATCTCAAGGATTGTCTGATTGAGCGTCCATAAATGAAATTTTATGAAACCAATGCAACAATATAAAATCTTTTTGCAAATAACTATTAGCTTTCAAATATATAGTCGTACTAATTCAGATGTATTTTGGATTAATCAATATGCCACTATATAAAATAGAGAAGAACAAATCTTGACGAGATATGTGATAGCATTAATTATTTCATACTTTCTCCCGAGGTTACACTAATTGGGTTATTTATGAATTATTTATTTATAGTAGAAATCATCTGTGATATAAATTTTTGAGTGAAATGTTGTATAATTACTAGAAAGAACTTGCAGGGACACACCTTAGGTAATAAAAAAGTAGAGCTATATTTGGTTCTCAAATATACATCTTCTACTCTACTGCTGGACTAAGATAGGATATCAACCTACTAAAGTACACAGCTGAGAATTGGCCACAGCAGAACATAGCATTGGGAGAACCCTAGGTACGCCATTGAGCCCGATCTTTGGCTTGCTGCATCCTTTCTTGCCAGCCACTTCACAGGTCATCGCCCCTTCTTGTCGGGGGGCGTTCTACACTATGTTTGCCAAGACATAGTCTCCCGTCTAGAACACGTTTATTCCAATGGTTACCGGTTCTCAGGCATAATAACAGCCCCATAAATGGCAGCATTATATGCCATTTGGTGTTTTAATATTTTGATTTGCATTTGCGTGACTTTACCCAATGGTCATGAGATCGTTCAAGATTTATTTTTTCTTAATTTTTATTTGCGAATTGTAATCAATACCCCGCAGAATTTTGAAGTAAACTCAAATGTCATGTTTTACTTCTTTATTCATTTAAATTGCTACAATAATACAACAAAATGAGCATCTGTCAAGGATGTAAAAAACAACACAACGTTTCTGGTGCCTTAATCTTCAAGCAAAAGTCAAAAAGTATATTCTCAGTCGGTTTATGTCATTGATCTTTGAAGAAATTGTTTTGAATATCAAAGTTGAATGTCTATAAGAGACTTCTTCTGAATACCTTCGATATGCTGTGTGAAACTATAATCTTTATTACGCTTAATCCCATACCCCATAGGGTCGGCACAATATGTTCTCTCCTTCCAGTCTCCTCTGCTAGGTGTCATGTCAAAATTCACATCTTATTCCGCTACTATAGCATCTTTGACGCAACCCATTTAGTTTTTTAATCACTGGCGCTAATACTAATTTTTTGGCGCTAATAATACTTTCACATCTACTTTCACATATTGAAATTAGAATGTGATAATAAATAAATAAAAATTACGTCAATCAGAACACAAGTTGTTTAAAAAAAAACAATACTTTAATCTATCTAATTATTTAGTAAAAAAAAACTTGTAACAAACAAAATTTCTGGTGCTAAATTTCTGTATTACAATAATTATTGCAGTCGAAAAAAGTGAATGAAATATTTCAGAAATAAATTTAGTATAATTAAAGTGAATTATATAGATGACAAAAGGCAAGAATGACAACCGTTGAAAATATATAAACAAATCATGTGTCATGCAGAATTGAACAATAAAAAGAACAATCTAATCATTGCGAGACGAAATATCTGAAATAAAACTATAAGCGATGTATCATATCAAAGGAGCTGCTATTTTGTCTCGTTGGCCAAATATTTCTTAGATTTAGTGGTTTTAAGTAGTTGTTATTTATTTATAAGAGTATTTAACTGTATTATTTTATTAGTATAGTTTTTATTTTGTAAATAAATCTCCAAAAAGGGGTTAACGTCAGGCAGGCGGCCGGTTTTAAAAAGTAAGCCACAACTTAATAGTTGTGGCTGTTGTACTAATGTACAACAAAACAACTGTATAACATGTACTCCAATGAAAAGGGAACGCAAGTGCGTGAAAAGAGAATTAGACTGGTAAGATGGAATGTAGGACGATGACTGGAAGAGGGAGAGAAATAGCAAATGTATTAGAAAGGAGACTAATAAATATAGCTTGCCTGCAAGAGACGAAATGGAAGAGTTCGAGAGCTCGAGAGATTAAAAGAGGTAAAAGGAACGGTGTGGGTGTGGTATTAGACAGCTAATTGAAAATGTATGACGGATGTTGAGACGATAAATGGTAAGGTAATAGTAGTCAAGCTTGGTAGGTGAACGTACATTTAACATAGTGAGTGCGTATGTCCAGTAAACTGGATGTGACGTTAGATAGAAAGAAAGATTAGGGGGGATTTTGATTCAGTTATAATCAATATACCAGATAAGGAGGACATACAGGGTGACTTTGACAAACCCGTCCAAATTCACACAGAAGAATCTTTAGTAAAAGTTATGAGAAAAATGTATTTTAGTTTTGTATCACATAGTACAAAAATGTTGAGTAATCAGCATCACAAAGTCATTCAAAGAACTCGCAATTTACATAATACGGCGCTAGTGTCAATAACCTCTCCATCTGACCTAGTAAAAGGCCGAGGACGGCGGCATTGAACCGGGCGAGCGAATACGCACTACTCATTTACGCGAGTGTGACAGAGACAGGTAATAACAGGTTATGATTATTCTGTACGATTGAATTAATGATCCTATATGAAATATTTTATGGTGAAAATTTGACATACAATTTTTTTTGCAAAAATGGGTTCCTTAAATGATGTTTAGTGCGTAAAAAAATTTGGACGGGTTTGTCAAAGTCACCCTGTATATGTGGGAGGTGATTTTAATGAAAATGTGGGAAGAATGAATGAGGATTATGAAAGAGTGCACGGTGGATGGGGATTCGGACACAGAAACGAATCCGGGGAAGCTTTGTTACAAGCTGCTTCCGCGTTTGATTTGGCAAAAGAAATCAGTATTTGATAATTTTAGATAATGTTATGATAAAGGAAAATAAGAGGAAAGAATATTTAGAATGTAAGAAGAGAGCAAAAAGAGCTGTTGCGGTCTCCAAGGCCAGGGAACATGCCAAGCCGTTTGAGTTTTTGGAAAGCTCTGATGGTCAAAAACATATTTATAGAATGGTTAATGATAGAGAAAAGAATGCAACGGATATAACTCATATGAAATGTATAAAAGATGATAGTGGAAGGGTTTTAACAGACAATGAAGAAATGAAGAGCAGATGGAAAAAATATTTCTGTGAATTGATGAACGAAGAGAATGTCTGGAATGGAATGTTAGAGAAGGCACCCACCCGTTGACATGGGCGTTGTAATAGAAGTGAGTACGTCTGAGGTTAGATTGGCTGTAGATAGTATATGCAAAATGGCAAGTCTGTAGGACCGGATGAAATATTTGTGAAAGTATGGAAGTTCTTGAAAATAGATGTATGGAAGTGGCTAACATTGTTCTTCAATAAACTATTGCAAAACGAGGCGATCCCCGATGAATGGTGCAATAAAACGCTAGAGCCCATTTTTAAGAACAAGGGGAATGTACAGGTTTGTAACAATTATAGAGGAATAAAGCTCATGTCGCATGAAGATTTGGGAGAAAGTAAAAGCTAGGCGACTACCAGAGGAGAGCGAAATAAGGGGAAAACAATTTGGCTTCATGCCCAGGCGAGAGATTACGGATGCTATATTCGCACTTCGCCAAATGTGCGAGAAATATAGAAGTGCATATAAGAACCTGCACATGGTATTCGTTGATCTCGAATAGGCATATGATCGGGTTCCTAGAAAAGGTTTTGTGGTGGGCCATGAAAGCAAAAAGAGTGTCTGTGAAGTACTTGCATCTTAATCGAGTGATGTATACGATAAGGCAAGTATCCGTGCAGGGGCAGAGAAAGAATATTAACTTCTGCGGCCGGGTCGGTCTGTCGTAAAAGGCGACAAAACAACCCACTCTAGCTACGTGGTAGGGCCTCAAGCCCATCTGGATGGCGACCAGCTTTAGTTTTAAGACCATAATCATAAATATCGAATTTGAAGGAGTTAGTATTGGGTTGCAGTTGTTACATGGTTAGCCAAGTTGGAGACAATCGACAGTATTACCCCCCGGAGGTAGCCTCAGGTACCCTCTAGAGGGTTACAGTTTTCCCCGGTATACAAAAAAAATTTACCTTTTATGGGGTACTTCTGGGTTTTTCCTGTTGCTTGTATACTATTTTAAAGCCAGAAAAACTGTCGCAGTGAGACAGATTAAGTTGTTTTTGATAATTCTTGAAACAGAGTGAGAGAACTTTTAATTATGCAGTAGAATAGCAGACATGATGGTCTACTTAATAGAAAGCAGTTATCATCTCTTATGGATGTTTCCACGCCAGACAGCAGTTGGCAGCCCTCCCCACCTTGCTAGGATTGTTGATTTGTTGATTGTTGATGTTGTGATTGTTTACGACAGGCTGCCCCCAGCTACAGTGGTCACTGGTCAGGATACTTACTCCGCCCCGGCTCGGAGGGAATTTTATTAAATAAACGTATCAGTTAGAAAATTAACAGAATTTTGATACAGAAGTTTTGTAATACATTTTGTTAGATTTTTTAACGTTTAATTTGGACACATCCTAAAATTCCTGATTAAAACTTCTAACAGTCTAAATTTAGCCTAGCTAAACAATTCCTCCACATTTTACGTTTATAGTATAAATTCAAAATCCTAATCCATTTTTCGTCATGTCATAATATGAATTAAAATTAGATTAATGTTAACTTATTCAATGTTTATTTGTATATTCAAAGGTTCAATGCTAGTCGTAGAAAGTGGAGTGCCGCGTTCACGCCAGTGAAAGTAAAAACTGAGAGTATTTCACAAATTCACATATTTTAGTATGCAGACTGCATTTTCGACGTATATTTTAAATTAGTCGTGGTTTGTAATTTATTATAGGATTTTTTAATTTATATATTTTCAAATTAGCATTACAATTTTGATTTATTTCAATTAACATACTAAGGAGCCAATGACTTGTATATAAAAAGCGCCATCTAGAAATATATCTATGCTATTTACAAACATGAAACATTTCTAGTGTTTCTGTTATTTTACAAAAGATGGCAGTTAAAGTTAGTCAAATAGACTGAAAAACGGAGCTTTTAAATTTTTTACATCTAAATTAGGAATATTCAAATAATTTTTTGTCAATAAGACCCGTATATCATATTGTCCATATATCCGTGCAGAGTCGGAGAAAGAATATTGACCTCTGCGGCCGGGGTCGGTCTGTCATAAAAGGCGACAAAACAACCCACCCTAGCTGCGTGGTGGGGTCCCGGGCTCGTCTGGATGACGACCACCTTTGGACTTAAGTATACCACCATAATAACTTTGTGTTCTGTTCCGGCATCAGTGACCCAAGTTTCTGTACCTTTATGGATAGTAACGTATTCGCGATGCCACTGGCGTTGCAAATACCTTTAAGCGACGGTAACTGTTAAATTCTAAGTGGGCCGTCAGCGTGTCTGGTGTATATAGAAGTACTTCGCTTTCATTCGGGTGAAATTTCATTTTCATAAAGATGAATTTATTTTACTTAGTACTGCTATTCGATACGAGATGGCGATAGTTACATCTTACTTTCAATAATTGACGTTTATACTACGAATACTTATTATTTTCTCGTAGTCTATATATATATATATATATATATATATATATATATATATATATATATATATATATATATATATATATATATATATATATATATCATAAAATAAATTCAGGTAATGACAAAAGGCGAATTCGCCCTCGCGTTGGTTGTGTCTCGCGACATGTTACCATAAATCAGTAGGGAGCACCACCCTCGCCACCCTTACCCAGCCAAGGATGATCTCTTTCTCAGATCCTACATTTTTATAACGGCCGTCTTCCATATGAGGTTTTTGGGAGTAGTAACGTCGACATAATGGCCACGTCGCCGGCATTTTTAAATCAATAAAGGAAAAAATTGTGACTGATCTACTATATGAATTTAGCGGTATTCCTTTATACTACGATCTTGATTTATATTATTTTATCAACGTCCTTAACAGTTTAGTATTAAACAGTTGATAAATATATTGTTGAGAAATTGAAAGGATATACCTGTATTTTTTACCTGAATTTTTTATACTATCTGGTATGTTAAATATTAGATGATATTAAAGTTAAGTTTATATAAAACTAGGGTTGTTCACACATACCAACTCACATAAAGTATTTATTACACAAGGACAGTTTTAGGTCAGAGATACTGGTGTAAGTAAGTTTTTGAGACGATTGGATCCACACCCAAAATTATGCTTTGTACCTCATCGAACCTTATGACAATCGCGGGCGTATGCCGTACTCGTACGGTCGCCGTTGTGTGGAAGTCAGAAGTCTTTCCTGTGACAAGATGTTGTTGTTTTCATCTTTTGCTTCGGCTACGTGAATGTTGTAGTTAAGTCGAAATTTCTATTCGTGCAGGGGCGGAGAAAGAATACTGACCTCTGCGTCCGGGGTCGGCGTGACGTAAAAGGCGTCAAAACAACCCATCTACGTGGTAGGGCCCCAAGTCTGTTTGGATGTCGACCATCTTTTTATCTTTGTGCTGTATTTTTAACTTTGTGCTGTATTCTGGCATTAGTGACCTAATTTCCTGTACCCGTATGGGACAGCAGCGTGTTCGCTATGCCACTGGCGTTGCAAACATCCATAGGCGACGGTGACTATTATATTCTACGTGGGCCGTCAGCGTTTCTACTGTCCTATAGGAATAAAAAAATAATAGATTTCATTATACACAGTTATTGATCCATTTAAATTGTATTTTCGCAGGTTCTTTTTGGGAACAAATTGATTGTATAACGTATCTAAGTAATTTATCTTAAAATCATCTTAAAATAATAACTAAGTTTAGTAGAAATCATTGATTGATTACTTTACTAGATAACATTTTAAGCCATTAGTATACTTTGATTGATTTTGTTAAGTTATGCGAATACAAATACCTTCAGTGCGTAATAGGCTGAAGCCCCTACCGCGATATCTTGAATAATGTAAGATTTACCGATATATATTCTATATAAATAAATTCTTAATAGGCAGATTCATCGTCTCCATTGTGGCATCTGACTTGGTTCTGCTGGCCAGTGATGATATAGTCTAGCCTTAGCCACAACGGCATACCGATTAAAACCGCGGTCACCTTCTTTCTAGTCGCCTACTTCACTTTACTGAAGGTAGTATCTAGTATGTACTCTTATTTTCTGCCTGGAATGCCTGGAATACTTACTACTCTGCTTACAGCTTGGACAGATATTTGACACGCCTGCATCAAAAAGAAAATTGAAAGACGATCTTCAATTACAGACAATTTTATCTGTGCAGGGGCGGAGAAATAATACTAACCTCTGCGGCCGGGATCAGCCTGTCGTAATAGGCGGGAAAACAACCCACCCCTCTACGTGGTAGGGCCTCAAGCCCGTCTGGATTGCGACCACCTTTGGTCTTAAGTATGCCGCCATAAAAATATTGTGTTGTGTTCCGGCATTAGTGACCTAAGTTCCTGTATCCTTATGGGACAGCAGCGTATTCGCGAAGCCACTTGCGTTGCAAACACTCATAGGCGACGGTAACAGCTAAATTCTAAGCGGGCCGACAACCTGTCTGCTGTCCTACAGCAATAAAAAAAGATTGTCTCCTAATAAAAGAAGACTTGGTTGACTTCTACGACACCATCGATAAAATAGAATAGCTCTACTTATGACCACATGCTCAGTAATTTTAAATATATTTTGTAGTATAGTTTCTTTCTTTTTCATAGGACGTTCTAGAAGAAGGTTAATTATTATTTACAAACAAAAAAATGGGTTCCTTATGATACTTATTTTCTAGTGTCTATTTGGTTAAGTAAAAAAAGTGTCATAAAAGGACACCGACCCAAATAAATACGCAAAATTTAGCTGTGTGTATAGTGTATACAATAGAATCTAAAGAATATGTTTCGTTCGTACGAAAAAGTCAAAGAAATCTCTTTGATGACTTCTAAAATAACTACAATTGAAATGGAGAGGCCCAACCCTTATGCCAGCCCCAGATGGTCCATAGCTTCATACATTTGTTAAAGGAAAATTCTGAAACGAATAACATCTGATTTATTTATTTATTTTAGAGAACGAATAAACATAGTATGGGTTTAATTGTCAAATATGCGTGTTTGAGTCACAAACTAAAGTAATACAGAAAGTTTTCTGAAATATTTAAATTATTTGAGTCTATTTGGAAGGGTTTATGGGATATTAGTGTTACAGTACGATATATAGCAAATAATTAAAAAAAAATTCACATCAGTTATCATAGACCATAATCCGACTTACCATCTCATTATGGCAATTCGGAGTCGGATTTTGTCTTCCCATTAAGGTAGGAAGTTAGATTCCTAAGGAGTAAGAATTTACTTCGAAGACTTTCGCTATGAAAAGTGTATGACAAATTTACAGGGCTCATTTACTACAAATCTACTTTTTAGATAGATAGATAGATAGATAACACTTTATTGTAAACCAATTATATAAACACAATGAAACTTAATTACACAATCAATGTGTACTTGACTTACAATGGGCGGCCTTATCGCTACAGAGCGATCTCTTCCAGGCAACCCGGACTACTTTTTACTACTACTACTTTTTACTTAGTCTTAGAATGAAAATATTATTTACTTTACGTATATGGTTCTTCTGAGTGTATTTATTTTGTGTCAGAATCTTCGGCGAACCCTACGTGGCGATCCGACCCTCTAAATACCTGAAAGGTGCCAATAAACAAGACCTACCTTACTGGCCTAACCACCAACGATATTCAAATCAAAATCGTGTTTAATCTGATTTAAATAAGGTTCACTTTCAGATGACTGGTGGAAGTTAAAAGTCTGTTGGGTTTGATTACATTTGGTGGAGGTTTCTCAAGAAACAACGGGTTCTCGGGTCACCCTGGGGAGAGAAGGCGGTATTTCGTCTAAATCTCCAGAACGAGGGATTCTAAGGCGAATTACTGAAAATATGTACGGAATGAAGCCAACACAGTTACTATTTATATTTATATGAAAAGAGGTAAATAATAAGTACTAATGAGCATAATAGTCAATATTACTTTTGTTAAAAGGTCTTGTAATACGGTTTTCTGGATTTTAACTTGATACAATATATATTTATCAAGGGATACCATAAATCTCGCGCTGCTTTCTTTTTCATTAAAAACTTTTTTTAAATACAACGTCAAACTACCCCTTCTTGGTTCTACCTCTTTTGCTGATACCCGGCGCTCCTTAGAAGGAAAGAAAAATGATTTAGACGACACAATGAAAACCTAATAACTTCTAATTAATGCATTCAGGGAAGTAACAGTTGATCTTTTTGCTAAAAAGTCGAGTTGAGGATGATTGAATCTAGGCTCAGGGTTGTGCTTGATAAATGAGCTATTCTTCAGTTCGGCACCATGGGTGAAACTCACAGATGGCAATTAGACTTAAGGATAGCTTTGATATGTGACTCTATTAACAGTCATTATCATTGACACGTTCACAACGTCCTTTGCTGGTCAGTGTCATTTGAAATAATGTAAGAGATGGAAATACTGCGCAATTTTTAACGTCGATGTCATAGCGTGACACTTTCTTTTCTTAATCCAAACAGAGGGTATAGGTAAAATAGATAAAAAAATCTTTATTCTATTAACTAATTATTATATTCTATACTCTACTAGACCACTGCCACTACGTTTTTAATTTAAAAATAAATAGGTTATAATAGGTACCTATATAAACACACAGACTCGGGACGGAAATGGAACCTGTAACCTGCACAGGCGTTACGATGTGCACTAGCCGCTACGTCACGGAATTCGTTATGATAAATTAAATTCGGTCAAATTCAACCCCCCCCCCCACCCCCAATCTCAAAAGAGAAGTCCTAGATTCTCATTCATTGTTAAGCAGGGTCGACTAGACTTGGACCCCGGATATATTGACCCTTACACTACACTTTGCGTGATTAACTCGATTAAAGTTTAACAGTATACGATAATTTATAAAATTGGTTCAATATTAAATCTGCTGCATAGTTCAACGTAGTAAAAAACACATTACATTTTGAGTTGAGTATCTTTAGAAATACGTGTGATTCTAACAAGTTAGTTACTATTTTCCGGGAAAAGCTAGTGAGTTCCATTTGTCTAAAAGGGAAATGGAAAACTAAGTAAAACATAAACTTACGCCCCAAATTATTAATTGTTTATAACTGCTATAGAAGTAACTTCATATAATACAAGGCATCTATCCTAAAAAGTAGGAATTCGGAATTGAGATAACTAATTTCGGCGTTAAACCAAAAATTTTGTAAGTATTCTATCGATGTCTACTCGTCTTTTTGCCGCCCTTTTCGCGCCAAACTTTTTCAATATGGCGGCCGGCGAGAGCCACGCGCTGCCACCATTAACCACCGACACTTCACCGTTGCTATAAACTCACAAATCATGAAATGTGCTATCGTTCACGCACAAGCAATTAACCGCTTAACATTTCCGTAGATAGAGTTCATTGTTCCGCACCTCGTCAGGTTCGATCACCGAGAGCAAATTGTTCCAACCGACAAATTATTTTGAACCTTGAAACTAAAGAAAGGAAACTTATTTTCAATTAATTCACATAGAAAATCGTAGTACGAACAAAGAGAGCGAGAAACGAGGCCAACATTCGTTAATAATGTAATGTATATTTATTCGTCTACATTATTTCGCCTCCGATGTCGGCTTGCGTCAAATAAGATCGCTTTTATATTAATTACGGCGGGAAATGAAACAATTATTATTGTCCCAGCAAAATGATACTCGTTATAACAAGATTATAATTTTATTATAATGCTTTTTACATTAAATGTGAAATGAATATACAAACAATTAAGGTTCTTAAGTTCTTATTGACAAGGAAAACTTTTTTGTTATATATTTATAATAAGAAAAGGTTATTTGTTCTTACGTTATTCAGTTTCGAATATATATTGCCGCGATTTTCGATCAATGATATTTTAACGTCAAATAATTATCATAAATTATTATATAGCTAGTTTTTGAAAGATTTGAAATAATAAAGATATCTTAAATAACAATTTAACTATTTTTAATATTGTTTATATTATTATTTACATTTGTTTATTATATTAATCCAAACCTGTTTTTCTACGCGGCCTAATTTATATGGCATCGGGCGTTCCGCATCTAATCAATACGAGGGCCCGGTGCGGCGGCGGGCGCGTCACGTTCTCGGTACCATTCGGCTAAACTCGGCACACATTCGGTGAAAAGCGGGACGTTCGCGAACATTCGGGTGTTCTCGCTTCAATCGTAATTCCATTTTCCGCCCGCCTTGGCAAATTGAAATGTCGTAACTCTTAGGGGAATATCGGCTTTCTGCCCAAGAAAAATATTCTGCTAAGGCATTGTAACGACGCTTTAGATATTATGGAATATTTCCAGTTTATCATACAGCCCAAAGTAGCGTCCCCTAAAATTGTTGTAATCGTGAATCTGTCTGCCACTTGGCCGCTTGTACTTCAGCGAATGGAGCTCCCCTTCACTTTCGTTGTCAACTCAATATTTTTATTTTATGATGGCATTGTTTCCTTTGTTTCATGGCAAATTGTATATTTAGAGAGTTCGAGCGGTAATACTTGTATGTTATCAAATCTTGTTAATAAATTTACATGCGGACAAGAAAAAGTAGATTGATGTAGGTCAAGAAAGTTACATAGTACGTTTGGGGCGTAATTATTTTAAGTTTAATGTGGGAACTTAACGTTGAGGAAAAGGTTTGTAAGAGGAAAATAAAACTTACTTATTATATTATCGCGTATGGGTGTTTGTAAAACCAGTGGCATCGCGAACACGTTGCTGTCCCATAAGGGTACACGAACTTGGGTCACTAATGCCAGAACACAACACCAAGTTATTATGGCGGCATACTTAAGAGCAAAAGTAGTCGCCATCGAGGCGGGTGTGGGGTCCCACCACGTAGCTAGTGTGGGTTGTTTTGTCGTCTTTTACGACAGGTCAACCCCGGCCGCAGAGGTTTCTTTCTCCGCCCCTGCACGGATAAAAATATATTAATGCTATGTAACATATTGTATTTGAATCGAGTTCTTAGTTAATAATCAGATTTATTGTGGATATACGAGTGAGTTTTAAGGGTCACTCACATGTTTTCGTTACAATATTTTTGTATTATCGTATTGCCTCACTATAATGTTTTGGATTAAAAATTAGAGCTTGCTAGTATACTTGGTAGATGATACACGAAGCGTAACCTAGAATTTAAATTGAGCCTGTAGAAGCATACTTGGCAGGACCAATCCGATAAAAGGCGGAAATAACTAAAACACAAATATTGATTAGTGAGAAGCTGAACCTGAGCTTAATATCAGATAAAAGACACTCAATTGACGGCTATCGTGGCGGAATGTCTTTCACACATCGGAAAGCATGCGGGGGGGGGGGGGTCACGGCTTTGATTCATGTCCCGAGTCTGAGTGTTTATGTATATATAATATGTATATACAAAATAAAAGTATATCAGTTGTCATATAATCATAAAACAAGTAATCTTCGCTCTTCGTGCGCTTACGAGTGCCTCATCCCCATTGCATCCAAGTTCCCGATTCGGAACAAAAGGCACTACTGAATTTTGACACACGGCCTTACGCGTCCGTACACCACTTGGACAGTTTCCTCCTCTGTTCAAAAAAAAACATGAAAATTGCATAGTTGAAACGAATAACCATATTCAGTTTTAATAGTTCACTTGTAGTTCGGTTTCATTTTTCGAGTTATACGTTAGATAGTATTCGTTGCTGTAAAAGCTAAATTTATCCAAACCTATTTCATCTTTGTTACTGAGATGTTTTTGTATAACGTACTTAATAGTGCACTTGAGGCTCCTGGTAATGTAAACGGAATAGGAGTCGAAGCTCGATTTCGACCTTTTCTTTTCAGGATTTTGTTAATTAATCCTGCTTCGTAAAAATCGAAAAAGTTTATGTAATATTATAACAGATGTACAATACGACTGGCTCAGTAGCTCTTATTGACTTATTGCTAATAGTTGGTTACGGTTGTATGGCTTCGATCCCAATGAAGAGCAACATATTTGTATGATACAATTACTTCCGGTTTGTATGGGTTATATTAAATCAAAATAGTTTATTTCAATATAAGATCTTACAGATCACTTATTGAATGTCAATAATCTACTACCGTTTCCAATACAAACCGTTGACTACAGAAGAAACGGCCAAACAAACTCCGCAGTGAATATATTCACATTCTTATTTCATATTTGCAAAAAGCACACGGTAAAAAGTACAGCCTCACCTTTTGTGTGAGGTTCACTTAGACTATGAAATTTTCACCTTCAGATTTGCGAAAAGTTGAAGCTATATAAAGATATAAATACGTTGAACAAATGTCATTAGAGGAATGTTTAATGAAAAAAAAAAACGACCTATGTGAGTGAAATACAAACATAATCAAATAAACACTTACGAGAAAATTCAGATAAATACGAAATCTAAAACAAAAAATGACCACCAAAAAGGGCACAAGCAATTCGGAGAGTTATATTAGAGGGAGGCCTAGTAGGTCAGATAAATTGAACCCTCCGCAGCGCTGTGTTCACACGTAAATAACATGTAGAGCTCGGGGTTCGGGGTGTGGGACACCCTGTACCCAAATATACAACAAACAAACCTGGCATATTAAATATTATCAATCCACAAATTTCAACCCTAGTACCTTATAAATAAGTGTTACAAGTCAAAACATTTTCTGCAGCAATATAGTGGTATGAACACTTGCAAAACCAATATATTTCTGCGGTTTGTATCATAAAAACTTATTCAATTATGCATCTTATTTATATTGCAATAAAGAATTATTTTAATACAAGAAAACGAAAATACTTAAAGGTAAGAATGGATTTCCTCCAACACGCAACAGGAGTAAAGTAAACTTCTGCCATGGTTTGTTAATCTTTATGCTTTAGTTTTGTCAAGATTGATAAAAGAAAATAGTCAAAAATAATAACATTTCCTAAATCTTAGTTTGCACAGTTGCGTCATGATTCAAAATTGATGATACATGCCACTTTAATCCTAGACATTGGATTGTGACAAAGGATTGTGTCTTGATGACACTGTTTCTGAAAAATTCTGTTTTTTTAAACCATATTCAATCTATATTCATAGATTTCCTTATCACTACAACGTGTTGGAAAAAATACTACATGTTTTTATGCAGTATGTCAGTCATCGTTCGTGAAATATCATTTTCGTGTAAAATTATAGCATACCTGTACACTGTACCTCATGGATTTGTAGAAGTTATGAGTTAAAGTAGGCTTAGTAGATTACATAAGGTAAATTTTAGCAAAAATAAATATGTTATTTTATAAGAATAAATGGACGAAACTGAAATTACAAAACTAACTCAGTAGGAATATTAATTTCGACATGCTAAGTTTTAAACAGGAAAGGTTGTTTAGTATCGTCCTCTTGCCTCTTTCTAAGATGCCGGGAAGGTAGGTGTGGGTGGAGGGGACGGATTGGGCAGCTGGGGATGGGGTAGCCGAGTTTTGCATTAATAATGTTGATATCGGCCCGCTTTACGATTAATTTGATTAGTTGACTTGTGTTTCGGGATGAACCGTATCGCTATTGCAGACTGTTGGTTGCTTATACTAGTTTTGCTTGCGGGTTTAACATTTTACTGTAACTTTTATTTTTCTAGATGGATTTTTTCAACTGAACAGCTATCGACATATTGAATATTGAAACTGAAAGCAATATTTCGTAAACATTTATAAATCACATAAAAATTTCACAATTTCTTTGTATTTTGCTACCAAATAATTTTGCATAATTATACAATACAGATTTGAATTATATTTTCTTTCGTTAAAGTTGATACCAAAAGTTCCCTATGTCGCTATCTTAGACGCTTGTGACACGGATATATTAAATATAATAGTTACGTAAATAAATAATGTTTTTATAATTTAAAAATACTGGCGATTTACCGGCTCCGGTGTTAGACACGAAGAATATGGTACACAGGCATAATATGCATGATGATAGTTTTTTGTTTTTCCTATCACATGTGAGCTAGTGATGTTAATAAATAACTCCTAGAACCAACATTATATATAAGGAATTGCCTTTCCATTTACTTACTACTTACTTATCGTAAAGATTTAGATTGAGTATCTGCAGTCTATAATAGTATTAATACATATTGACCATATGGCCGAAAATAATAATAAGGTAACCGGTCCAGATAGTAGTCGCTACTGTAAAAATAATTTAGCCGTATCTATTATAGTCCAGAAAATTACAATTGATAAATAAATGAGATGCATAGATGTGAGATATTGTTGACAATTGTGAACTTTTATTTATACTCTTTGTAGAAACCATACTTTAAATTTCAATCTTTGGATGTAACCGGAATAACCATGTGCTGAATAGGGTAATATACAAATTTGATAGATTTTGGACAGTGATAAATGTCGGTTAATAATTAGGATTGACGTTAGTTATTAATAGGGGCCGATGATGCGTAAAGGATTAAGTCACAAGCGTCAGGAGAGCGGAATTTGGTGATGGGAGTCCTTCTGGAAGTTTCGTTGTTTTGGTAAATTGTCGTAGGTCGTTTTCAATTTTTTATTATCAAACTGAGACGCATTCTCGACTTCACTAAATCAATCTGCACGCTATGACTTGCTTTGCTATCTACCAGTTCCTTTGCATTCTTGAGAACTATGTTATCTGCTTTAGTTTTTATGCAGATGTTAGCATTCTTAATTTTATCATGTAGGATAAATTTTATATAAATCTTATGACCATCAATCACTACTCTATATTCTTTACTTCTTTAGGCTCCAAGGTTGATCAACAAAAGGGGTGTGCCTAGCACACATTTTCTTACATCACGGGATTTTTGTTCAAGATATCTAATCTTCAAAATACGTATTTATTCATGACTTTTAAATCGGAATACTGTCCTAGGTTCGAATATTACTTTGGCTATAATTTGCACTAAATTAAATTGAACTGCCACAATACTTTTTTCACAAAACTTCGGATAAATAACGAGAAATTCGGATATATAATTAAAGAAATTAGTATTTTTTTTGTAACTAAATATTGAACAAATCCTGTGCGTATCTTATATATAACCTTCATTTGACTTGTCACCGTAAAGGTTTTTAAATTTAGTTTTTGTATGTTGGCTGTACCTGTTTCTGTATGTTTTGTTTGCCGCAATGATACGATTTTTTTGAGCGGATGAGATACGCAGCTCGCTTATGAATTGAATTTTCAGAAAATTCTGCAAAGCTAAGGGACCTTTGGGTATAATCGAGAACTGAATGTTTTGTGAAATAGTTTCAATAAGGAGAAATAAAAGCTGTGCCGGAAGGAATTATTTAGAAATAAAATAACTCAAATGAAAAATTAATAATCGGTTCATTTGCCAAAATTTTCTTTATATTCAAAAACTTATATCTGGTGTATTCCAATTGCCATTAAAATAAAGTGGCAGTTTTAGTCAAACCCATGATTTGTGACTTTTTCAACCTTTGCTATTATTTAAAAATTAAGTCAATTTTTTTCCTTATTTACACTTTATTTATCAGGTGTACCGGAGAGTCATTACCAGTTTTTTCGGACTACGTAATTTTCAAGTAAATGGAAAAATTGATTTATTCAAAGTATAAGTCATCATCATCATCTTAGCGATAGCATATCAACCCCTATGACGTCAAGCCAGCACTTTTTGGGTCTACCCCTCCTGCCGGGGTCCGGCGGTGGCGGCATGGCCAGACATTTGTTTCCCACATAAGTAGTCGGCTGCCGTAAAACGTGGCCATTCAAAGTATAGGTCATTTCATTCTATTTATATTTCATCTTGTCCATCTTTCAGACAACTTATGGATGCCATCTCAAAAAAAAAAAACTGTTTGTCCTTTGAGCAAGACCACCCGTCTTCCCATCTTTTGGATTTTCTCCATTTCTTGTGATCGATCGCTAGTCGTTTTTTGGTCCACATTTAAAGCTTCTGACAATTGTTTTTGAGTTTGAGTTGTGTCTTCATCCAATAGTTTCATATATTCTATAATTTCCATTCCAATACTCCTGTAGTTTCGCATCTTCAAACTTTTTCAGTCCACCAGAACGTTCTTTGTCTTGCACAACAAAATCAACACGTTTGAATTTTCGAAACTACACATAATCATGTTATAAACGTTAAAACATGCTCACCGTAAGTTCTACAAGCAAACGATAATTTTCAGCGGTTATTTTTTGATTAAATAAGAAAAGTAATACGTGCCCCAAATGCACGTTTTTAAGCACGAAACTTGATATTTTCTATAATAGTGTTGCTTTTGCAAAATATAACATATACAGCTTTGAAGCTTGATGTCAGTAGAATAAAATGACATATGTGTTAAATCATAACATTGCATATTAAGCCTATTGACATTCGTTAGAAAAATCGGTAATGACTTTCCGGTACATCTGGTTGGTATAAACAAACATTAAAGTTACGTCTATTTAGACAAAAAGTAAAATACTTCCAACCTTTTCTTTAAAATCGAATCAAATAACTTTTAAACGAATTTAACTCTGAAGTTAGGGAAAATTACGTAACCAAATAATTAGGGGAATACAAAAAATTGTTGTTCCAAAATAAAGAATTAATTAACGCTCAGCGATGGGAGATAATAAACTTGCATTAAGCGATACTTTGGGAAAATTCGGGAATGCCAGATCGGGGTGGGGAGGGGAGGGGTGGTCACCCCCTTAACCTTTCGTTTAACTTCCACAAGTGAGATTGAGTACGTAAGTATATAGAGCAACTTTAATTAAGACGCCTCGCTGCTCTGTTAGCGTGCATTGTTTATGAGTATGGAATAATTCAGTGTAATTAAGAATTTGTTTCTTTAATGAGATTAAACTGGTGTTTGAAATGTCTTTCCACAAAAAGGAGTTAACGCTAGGCAGGCGGCCGGTTGTAAAAACTATGCCACCACTATTATTACAATATTAAGAAATAGTGAGATAAGGAAACGTTGTGGTCTGAAAGACGATGTAGTGACAAAAATTGAGAAAGGTATGCTGAGATGGTTTGGCCATGTCGAGAGAATGAATGAAGAACGATTGACGAAAAAAGTGTATAAGACGAGTGTGAATGGAAGTGTTGGAAGGGGTAGACCTAGGAGGACGTTTCGAGACCAGATCAGGGACATCTTGAAAAAAGGTCAGGTCAAGAGTACCCTAAACCGAAGGGCATGTATGAAGGGAATAATGAAAGTGGACGAAGCGAAACAAGTATGTAAGGATCGTAGCAAGTGGAAAGAAGTGGTATCTGCCTACCCCTACGGGAAAGAGATGTGATTATATGTAAGTATGTATGTATGTATTATTACAACATGTAACATGCTGTGCCGACTCCATATAATGTGGGATAAGGACAGCAGGAAGAAGAAGAAAGGAAATATTTTTCCACAACTTAACTGATAATGGTTTTTTTCTTATATATCTAGATTGCACAGGAAATGTGCAGACGCGGAAGGACCGCGTTAGGAACTCCCGCATTCGCGGCAGTCTTCATGTCCGTGACATTGCGGATAAATTGCAAGAGTGTCGGCTCCGTTGGTACGGCCACGTTTTACGGCAACCGGATGCTTAAGTGGGTAACAAATGTCTGGCCATGCCGCCTTCGCCGGGCCCCGGCAGGAGGGGTAGACCTAAAAGTGCTGACTTGACGTCGTAAAGGGTGATATGCGTGCCAATGGGCTCACTACCAGGGATGCTGATGAATGTGCGAAGTGGAGAAGAAAAAGTCGGAAAGCGGACCCCGGGCGCCGAAGCGTGAGTTTGGGCTGCAACCGGGATACAACGCAAAGATGATGATGATGATGCACAGGAATTGTGCAGAAGGAGTAAGAGGACCATTATGAGTAATGTGTTTTCTTTGATCTGAAAAATATTTATTTGTAATAAAAAAAATGTTTAATATTGTAGGTTAAATAACCCAGATTCTTGTATCCTTATAAGATAGTAGCGTATTTGCGGTGCCTCTAGCGTCGCAAACATCTATAGGCGACGGCAACTGCTTACTATTAAGTGGATCGGATCTTATTTTAAGTATAAATAAATTTGTGTATAATATGTATTTATTTATAAAATAAAAGTATATAATATGTAATATATCAGTAGTCTAGCACTCATAAAACAAGTGCTATAGAACTTAGTTTAAGGCTAGATGGCGTAGTGTGCACACAACACACGCACAAACACACACACTAACACTCGGATTTTTTACAATAAAGCAAATATTTTTTTTAAATAATATTTAAACATATTTTTGTTACGTAAAAAAATTGTAAATTTGTATTTTTCCGATATTTTAGAAACAATTGGTATAAAAGGAAAATATGTATTAAGTATTAACCTACCAAATTTAATATTAATTGTCGGGTTTCGCAGCTCTATACATTCCACGTTTCTCGGCCTGATCTAAGTTTGACTGTAGAAAGTTTCGACAGATGAGGCTGTAGACAAAGCGGCCACCTATAGACCGGCAGGCCTTTATTAGGGCAAAACCACCCGGCAGAGGGTATGTGAACCCATGTTGTACTGATTTATAGGCGGTAAAGTGTTGTACAATCTGAAATGGAGTATCCAAATTGTGGATTGTATTATGATTTATTACCGAATCGATACAACAGCTTTATCGTTATTTTTGAGTATTTCTATATACTATATTTCAATTTCTTTTTGTATTTAACAGAAATATGCTTTTTGTTATTGCTGTAGGCCAGCAGACAGGCTGACGGCCCGCTTAGAATTTAGCAGTTACCGTCGCCTATGAGTGTTTACAAAGCCAGTGGCATCGCGAACACGCTGCTGTCCCAAAAGGGTACAGGAACTTGGGTCACTAATGCCGGAACACAACACAAGGTTATTATGGCGACATACTTAAGACCAAAGGTGGTCGCCATCCAGACGGGCTTGGGGCCCTACCACGTAGCTAGGGTTGTTTTGTCGCCTTTTACGACAACCCGACCTTGACCGCAGAGGTCAATATTCTTTCTCCGTCCCTGCATGGATAAAAATGCTTATGGGTTAGGTAATACGGTGCTCACCCCTGCGTGAGAAAAAAGATGCTGGGGCCTTATCAACTCCCAGGCTTTGAAGAGGACAGCAAATGTTAAACAATTTTTAACTTCCGCTAGTCTAAAGTTAAAGAATATCGTATATTTGCTGTTAATAACACCATTGACTGGGTGTTCATCACCATTTCCTGGAGCCTTTCTTTCTTATACGTAACGGTTCCCAAGGATTTTCATGTTGCGTACCCTTCATATTTTAAATGAGAAATGATACTTGAGCTGACAGCGCGCCTTTGGTGTAGCAAGCTTCCATACTTGGCGGTGATCACTTGATTTAAGGTTGGATGTTTTCCTGCCGGTCAATATTCAGCTATATAAAAAAAAACATTTTTGAAATCGTCTGAAGTATTTTTGAAACGTGAAGCTCGTATTGGGAAGTATGGTTGATTTCGCGCCTTTTTGTTTGAGTGCCCTTTCGGGAGATTGATGACATGAAACGGATGTGGTTGTATTTTACAGAGACGAATGTCATCTGGCCTCATAAACCGATTAATAATAGATTGTGCCCTTCCTTTGATGACGACCTCTACGGCGCAATAGCTATCGCATGTCAAAGCGCTTACGGGAATCGCGGGCGTTTAAAGTATTTAATGTATTTATTTACAATAGAAAAGTTTGATTATTTAAATTTTGATGAATTAAAAATAATACAAAACACATTTCACTATTATTGATAACCTCTTGGCGTAACGGCTAACGCACGCTTGCGGAGGTCATGGGTTTGGTTCCCGTCCAGCGTCTGGGTATTTAGGTATAATATGTATTTATTTACAAAATGAAAGTATATATGTAATATATCTGTTGTCTAGTACCCATAACACAAGTAGATGGCGTTGTGTGAAATTTCTTAGTATATTTATACTAGTCGATCACGCCCGCTCCGCTGGACGAATAACAGGCAAACGTAAATCGGAAACCATTCCGCGTCGAATGGTAGTAGTCTCATCCCGATATGTTCAGTAGTTTTGTTGTAATGGTGCGTCAAGTGTACGAATATGTATATAGATTTACAAAAACGAATTAATATGTTAACTCTCGTTCTTCATTTCTTACTTTTAAATATTTTATAATCGAATCAAATTGGCCATGATAATTATGTTCGTAATATGAAGGAAAGAGTTTTCAAGAAAACATACAAAAAAAATTCCAGTCATCCATAAATCTTTGTTTTATTAATACTAGTATTTCATAACATTTATATCATCTATAAAAGTTAAAATTCATTCTACTGCAATACTGGAGCTGTAGCGACGGAAGATGTCTCTTAGCTGGTGTGCCGTGAATAAATTATAACGATAAGACCCGAGCCTTAGCAATATTGAAGGCGTTTTGATCATTAGGACTCCACCCCACCCGTCGCCGGAGCCGCCGCCCGTTCACTTCAGAGGTATTTTTCCGGGGAAGGGATACGGCAATGATTCCCTAATACAGAACCAAATTTGGAAGTTTTCTGATAAACTAGTGGTAAGATTTAATTTATCCTTTTTTCAATAATAAAGTTAAATGTAGTTTATTTGTAACCGTATTAGATGCTTTTTAAAGCTGGGTATATATCTGATAAATTTTATTTATAAGTATATGAAAACACTGGTTAGATACTGATCTATCTAAGATTTTTTCAACAAATATTTTTAATTACGTTTCTGTAAGGATTTAAGTTTTATCATTGTACGATGCCGGTCACGGACCGAGATTGCACCGTACAGGAATGGACATGGAGGATATCTCGAGAGCAGTGGACTGATGGTTAGAGAGACGCGATACCTTGCAGTGGGCAAAGAAATTTGCACTGACGTTGATTCCATCCGTTCCCGGTTCGATTCAGGTCCACTTGCGGAGGAACTGTTGTACCACCTAAATTCACGTACACTGAACACACAATCAATTATGGCACGACCAATTAGAGTTTGGAGTAACTGTAGGGAGGTCGAACGTCAACCGTCTCGCGCGATTAGAAGCTCACGCGTTACTGATTATATATTTTTGTCCCACCCTCGCTTTTACCATTTACTTCAACGAAAATGAGGGTAGGTAACAAAAATCAGGAGGCAGAATTAGGATCGAACAGTCATTGTTATTATAATATTCTTTTCAGCTTGTTTTCTTCGTATCATTATTAATATTTATAAAATTGTAATTTTTTTAGATTTCTGGCACTATGAATATTAAATAAAAAATTCAAAAATCCAAAAAATCACTCAGAAACTTTTAACGTCGTCTGACAGGTGGCGATGCTTACTGTATTAGACTTTCAGAAAAAATGAAGTCCGGCCCTGCCTCTTCCCTTTTCATTCCACAAGGCCGCGGCCTTTAGACGATCACTTGAACTTCTTTCATCTTTGGTTTGTTGAGTGATGGAAACGGTTGGATCACATGATAAAAAAAGATGTTCACTAGTCGTTTGAAGGGCATAACTTTGTTACGATATTTTAAAGGATATTTTGCTATATTCGGCACGATGAAGTATTAGGAATCTCCTACTTATGCCTTTTGTTTTTCATTTTACACTTTCATCCTCAGATTTTAATCTTGGCTGGTGAGTATTATTTAGTTAATTATACAAGGCTAAATATATTTCTGCTCACCTGTGTAAAGCCAAAGTAAATATATTGAATAAAAAAATATAAATAACTACATTTGTATTATTTTACGACTGACGAAGCCGAATTATGCCTTTCCTTGGCTATCTATAGCTAATGAAATAATCCATATATTACATCCTGTGGATTCCTTGGTAAGTAGTAGTTCCCCACACAAACACACAAAAGCGCGCGAGTGCACAGACAGACAGACACACAGAGAGAAAGAGGGAGAGAGAGAGGAACAGACAGACAGACACTTGCGATCTAGGTTTAATAAATCGACCTAAGTACAATTGTATTTACCTTTATAAGTGAATACTTATACTTAAGTTTTTGAAGAAAAACTCATATTTATAACACGGAAAAACCACGCCACTGTTTTAAGTGGCGTTATACTGAATCTGTGTTCGTGAGTTGAGGATTCGTTATAGCTATTTAAAGTTTCTTTTTACACATATTTATGTTCTAAACTATTATATATATATATATATATATATATATATATATATATATATATATATATATATATATATATATATATATATATATATATATATATATATATTTTATTTACTTCTCTTTTAAGTCTCTTAATAGACTCAGAAATTTCCTACCGATTGCCACTAAAGTTAGGCTTGCAGAATCTTTGCTCATGCCCATTTTGGATTATGCCGATGCCAGCTATCTAGATATAACGCAAGAACAACTTAATAAACTTGAGCGCCTCCAAAATCTTTGTATCAGGTTCATATTTGGTTTGCGTAAATATGACCATGTTTCAGAATTTCGTACAAAACTCAAGTGGTTACCTATCCATCTTCGCCGGAAAACTCATATCCTTTCACTCGTTTACAAATTTATCTTTTATCCAAACGCCCCTATTTACCTCAGGAATCAATTCGAGTTTCTTAACTCGTCTGGCCTCCGAAATTTGCGTACATCTACTGAACTATCGCTTAAAACTCCTGTTCATACTTCTTCTTTTTATAATAACTCCTTCATTGTTCATGCTATCAAACTCTGGAATGCACTGCCTATTGCTATAAGACAAGCTAAGTCACTACCAACTTTTAAAAAATTGGTTAAAAATCACTACCTATCTTTAGTGTAACAACAAAACATATATTTATTTATGTATTCTACAAATATAGATATTTAAGTATGTTTATCTATTTATTTATTATATTTTATATATATTATTGAATTTTATGTATATTATCTATTTATTATGTAAATAAAATATAATTATTATTTATTACCATACCTCCCTTCCACATCAATGTAACACCAATAATGTTCTATAGCCCGGGTTGCCTGGAAGAGATCGCTCTGTAGCGATAAGGCCGCCCATTGTAAGTCAAGTACTCATTGATTGTGTAAATAAGTTTCATTGTGTTTATATAATTGGTTTACAATAAAGTGTTATCTATCTATCTATCTATCTATATATATGTATATATATATATATATATATATATATATATATATATATATATATATATATATATATATATATATATATATATATATATATATATATATATATATATATATATATATATATATATATATATATATATATATATATATATATCTACACACATATATGTTTTGGGTACATATGTCTAAATAAATTATATAGGTATAGTTCGTTCTTGAAATTGAAAGCAAAACCATAATATATGCATAATGACGTACTTCGAAAATGTTTAATTTTAATTCAAATCGATCAAATTCTCTGAAATTGTATAAATTTTCTTCAATCCATAAATGGAGAATGCTATATTTAGTACAAAGACTTTTATGATTAACAGATATAAATTATATGATCGGTTTATTTCACCTTCAGGGTATTCACATCTTTTATTATTATAATGTCACCTTGGGATGACCACTTGCAGACTTGAAAGCAAGTGTATATGACATGGATTTAAAAATATTTTGGCTATGGATAAGCGGATATAAAACCTTAAAAATGAGCACAGTTGGATATCCTCCGAAAGAAAATATATTTAATAAAAACATTTGAATCTGATTCGTATTATACCACTCGCATAGTATATCTCGGGTGATTTAAATATAATATAATATATAATATTTATAGTTAATATTATTAATTGAAATTGACTATTTAATTGCAGTATTGTTCATCATATTATTTTTTCACGACAAAGAAACCTGACATTAGTTTACCTGACATTTACATTGCTATTCAATTTAATTTTCAGTAATTCTGAACTTCATCAAAGTAAAGTTCAATCAATAAAATTTTACAAATTGTTTTTCTCCATTGCGGAGCTTAAAAGAAGAAAGGCGTTCTGACAAAATATCTAGATAGTATTAGGTAGGCAGTATCAAGAATGAAAAAAACTTCAAATTCTTGGATAAGTTTAAATTGATAAATATTGTGTATGAAATTTTTTTAACAGTGATCCGATTGGAAATTAGATGGAAATATATTAAAAATTGATAAAGTGTAAAAACATATCCAAATTAATTTGGGCTTACTTTATAAGAAAATATAAATTGATTCTATAATAAAAATGATGCCACATTCCAATATTATTTTTACCGCCTCCATATTTTTCAATATTGATGGTATTCGCCCGACGACGGCGAACCGTCTGCCAGGGTGGGTGTACTCAGTACATAGTCTGAGACAGAAAGAACGCGACCCGCAACCGATACTATTGCACTTTATTTGCTAAGTATTAAAGTCAGACCGGGGAGAAAAACAAAGTAGAGTTAATTTTATATTCTTTTATCTTATTTTCCAGTACACTCCACTAGTTAACAGCTCTAAAACTTTTTACACTCTAATCATTTATAATCGAAATGATATTAAAATTTTCAGATACTAGGCAAAAAAGGATACGAGATCATAGGAATATCAAGTTCTGGAATGAATATAAATTGAACGTGTTTAGTATTTTTATCGTTCAAAACTTTACAAATATTTACTGGCTTTTTTTCAATTGCAAATCTCAATGACCGAGTAATTATCACATCCGTAATTTAAAGAAATTGCACAATAATTATTAGTATTTCATTATTTTAATTCATTTAAGTGCCTTATAAAAATGAAGATATTAAATTTAGCACGCTGAATATTAAGATTGAAACGCGTAACAAAACATTAGTAACGTTTGTGCAGTCAAAAATCCTTAACGTATAATTTAGCTACGAAGGGCAGGGCTAAATACAGTTGAATATATTAGACAAATGATACCATATTTTTAAATTTTATTACATTCCACAAAATGCATAGAACAAAGGTTGTTGTCTATATGGTTAGTAATATAGTCTTGCAAGTTGTTAATATATTGTCTATAACTCCACATAATTTTTATATAGATTTTAGTTTGTGACACTCATGTACGTAGTTAGTTTTGAAACAACTGGCTACGTACGTACGTAGCACAATTTTCGTAGTAAGTGTATACACTTGTATTATCTATTGAAGTGACAGATACACCCTTAATTAAATCGACTTGTTGATTTTCTTCTATAGGCTTCCATGCTCTTGCAAATTATTAGGATGAAATGAATGCTAAATGATTTCAACACGACGAAAGAAAGTTTGATCATTCTCGTCTGTTTTGTTCACTTTTACTTCTTATTTTTCTTTTTTTATTATTTAGTCAATACTATAGAAAATCATAGATATAGTCAATACGATGGCAGAGTACTGTCGACGCCCTCTGTCCTATCTAGGGGTCATAGGACATTAAGAGACTATAGAAAACAAAGATAAACGGTTACAAAATACATAATAGCTTATCGTACTAAGAATGATGAACTTTCTTTAAATAAGTTTTGGGAAAAATTAATTATGTGACAACTAAAAGCAATAAAATTATTTTTACATAAAGTTTCGATTTGCTTTTACAAAAAACAATGCCTATATTTGTGAGGCACCCATTCTGATGATTGACATCGAAATCAAATCAATTTCTATTTTTAGATTCTGTGACGTTTTATGAAAATTAAAATCGATTAGCTGGCCGACATTTTCTTTGACCACTGCGAACCGCGTCTACCTACCAAGGTAATAGTAAAATACATAGTATTGTATATAATTTATTGAATTTGTGACGTCATTTGCTTTACTTCAAGTAGGTGACCTTTTTATAAGTTATATAAATAAGTGCTCAGACCAAAGAAAATATTCGGGAAATTTTAATATAAATTTGTCCTTTCAAATCTCGTTACTCTCAATATCATGATGGGATGAAGTCTCTGAGCATCAACAACTCTAATCATTCGAGTTCTGAGAACATTAATAAATCAATAAATAATTATTAATAAGATCTCAAAAATAAAACTCATAAATAAAACTCATGTAAATTAATAATAAACATTTCATAGTAAATCAACAATATTGCCGGATCAATTAGCTATGAAATCACCCACGGGTGATGACTATTAGCATTCTAGGTCGGAACTATTGTCTGTCGATATGTTGGCAGCTGCATACGTCACTATCGGTACTTGAATGTGTGACCAGATTCGCAGGTGGTGCGCGTGTGTGCGGCTCAACTGCGCATATGGCAAATAGAAGGGTGAGGCGGGTGACTGGGGGGGGGGGGTCTGTAGCCGAGTAACTGCTCAGGCTTGTAGCTAGCTTGGTACATTTTATTGTAGCTCGCCTCTCTAGATACTACTGAATCCATGTGAGGCTTTTATCGATGTCGATATAAACAAGTAATGACGCTGTTATTTTTCTCATCGTATCTACTGAATTGTAAAATTGGGTAGCTGTATGTTATGCAATGTATTCAAAAAGTAATCATCCAAGGGTTGTTTTTTGAATACAGTTATTTATGAAGGTATTTTCATTAGTAATAACATTTACAATCCTCGCCGATTACAGACCACGGCACTGGAATTTAAGCCTACGAATAATACCGTGATTCGTATTTCGTTAACAACTAATAAGGTTAGTTTTGGGTGGAGAAAGAATATTGACCTCTGCGGCCGGGGTAAAAGGCGACAATGTATTGTCGCCTTTTTGTCGGTTGCTAACCCACTCTAACTACGTGGTAGGGCCCCAAGCCCGTCTGGATGGGGACCACCTTTGGTCTTAAGTATGCCGGCATAATAACTTTGTGTTGTATTTCGGCATTAATGATCCAAGTTCCTGTACCCTTATGGGACAGCGACGGTAACTGCTAAATTCTAAGAAAGCCGTCAGCCTGTCTGCTGTCCTACATCAATTTAAAAAAATACTATATAATAACCCCACCTATTGAGATTATTAATCTTGAGATCGAGAAATTGCGGGTTGATGTCCTTATTAACTTATCGACTTTCTTTGAACTCTGTATTAATTAATAACTGTTATGATTCTTTAGTTGTAGAAACTAAAAAATGACGCAACTACATTTTGACAGTGACAAAGTCGAAACAATAATTACAAAAACCAAATACAAAAGTTTAAATTAGTAAATATATAAAAATATTTATTATGAAATCACGTTTGCTGTTCTCATACGAAGTCTATTATTTATCGATGGAATTATTTGATATTAGCGTGTTACAGCACTAATAAGTTAACTCGTCGCTCGGGCGTTGCCTGCTCTGCTCTGTGTGTGGCCAATAATTTTATTACATGCTCATTAAGAAGTTCATAGCTGTTGTTAATTCATACTTTCATGTTTACTTACTATATATCCCGTGGTTTCGTATGCTTGATATATATATTCGATATCTTCCTTTTATACCTGTATATTTGTGTTTAGGGAAATTAATAATTGAAATATAATTAATGTTGCTATTCGTTTTTATTACTTTTTATATGATTTTCAAATGTTATTTTTGATTACAATATACACTCTCTCAGGTCAGATAATTTATATTAACCTTAATCAAACACGAAATTGCGTTTTCTGCTACGCACATTAGAATAAGTTATCTGTTTATATAGTAATAAGGTAGAAAATTGAATTTAACAGAAAAGTATCTGCTTCCTTAATCACTTTTTTTATTGCCGTAGGAGAGCAGACAGGCTGACGGCTCGCTTAAAATTTAGCAGTTACCGTCGCCTATGGGTATTTGCAACGCCAATGGCATCGCGAACATGCTACTGTCCCACAAGGATACAGGAACTTAGGTCACTAATGCCGGAACACAACACAAAGTCATTATGGCGGCATACTTAACACCAAAGGTAGTCGCCATCCAGACGGGCTTGGGGCCCTATCACGTAGCTAGGGTGGGTTGTATAGTTGCCTTTTACGACAGGTCGACCCTGGCCGAAGAGGTCAGTATTCTATCTCCGCCTCTGCACGGATTTAGGGAGATTGTCATACTTAAATGAATACTAGCGGTTTAACAGTGATATTAAGTTTTTAACCGCTACTGATATCTGATTATTATACCTCCATGGCTTAAGATTTTGAAAATATTATTGAATACGAAAATATTTTCAATATAGAATGACGATATAAACGAATTTGCTATTTCACTTATTTATAGTGCATTGCGCAATCATGCATGTAATGTCGTGTAATGTCAAAACATGGCCAAATAAAATAGTCATAAATCCATATCATGTTCAGTATGTAAATAAATAATTATTAAATTACATGAATAAATAAACATGTGATCAAGTGATGGACTGGTTTCGAATGCATAGATCTGAACAGAAGTAAAACGATGTACTTTAATGTTTGCTCAGCTGAAACAAATTCGCCATCATAATTTGTTTAAATAACATCAAGGTAAAATAACTATACATTATTTCACGTGTATTTCTAACATTCTATAATTATAAAATAGCAAAAAACTTAAAACCCCGAAGGTCAATTAAAACTCGAAAGCAAAGGCTACGCAAATTAAACAAAGTAAAATTAATTGATAGTCGGCACGCTCCATTTGAAATGTCGCACGCTGAAAAGGCAAGTGTAATTACTTGAAACATCAATAAAAGCACAATGAGTATTGCTACCTGAATAAATGATAACATCGCGGTGAATTTGATGTCAATATGTGTTAACACTAAGCTATTTAGTTCACGACTCGGACCCCTTTTCAGCCCATCTCCCCAACGCACACAAGCCAATACAACCCCACTCGACCCACTTACATAAAATACCGGAGAGTTAAGAAAGAAATTTTACGTGCAAATTTTTATTTTTATACCTCTGTTAAGCGGTAGCTATATCTGCTCACATTATTAGCGAAATAATATACAAACTGTAAGTTGGTATTCAAACGATGAAAATGTCAAAAGTGATGAGGTCTTACTTATCCGGTTAATTTTAGATAATTTGACAATTAAAAAAAATTAATGCGGTGAATGAATAGCACCTTTTTATCTTATTATATAAAATTTGACGGTGTTAGTGACAAACAAATATATTTTTGGAGTGAACTCTAAGTAAGCACTAAAGAAATCGTAAACATTTCAATACCAAGAGGTAGTTGCCTAAATTCCACTCTATAAAATATATAATCTTCTTTCTTTCTTTCTTCTAAATCTAGTATCATTGTAAGGCAACGATGTAAAAGTTAGGTGTTAGATGTCAGGTGTTTTGCTCTGTTACAATAAACAAGAACAGATATAATGTTTCGAAATAAGGAATTGGCATATAGGGGTAATGAAACGCTTGAAAGAAGAAGAAACGGTGCACTTAAATCTTTCATATTATCTTTCGTACCGAAAAATCTCATAGCAGCTTAGTAGATATATACAGTGAGCAGCCTATGTATAATAAGAGGGTAAAGTATAAAGATAAAGTTTTGTTCTTCCATCTTTTGTGCTGCTTATCTCTGTGTGAACTTTACACAAGCAAGAAAGCAATTTTTCACAAGTTACACCCAAACACACAAGCGTACAAAGATGAATGTAGTGAATCAGATACCCCACGAAAACTTTCGTAGTACTGAATTTGTTCACTAGTTGTGTCTAGACATGCCATGCTTTTAAGCAAGAGGTGAACCCTTTGAGGATTGTTTAATAAACTCGGTACGAATGAACTTTGAATTTTTTAACGCACTCGACGATAATGTCAGTGTAGTTGTTGATTTAATTACATTTATATATAAAGTATTTATGTATTTATTTTTGTGCACTCGATTCCATTGTGAACTAAGGGCAAGTCTACACAGACTATCTTATTTTTAACTCCGTACAAATTTTGGATGTGATGATTCCATAAGAGTATAAGTCGCCATATTAAATGAGGGAGTTTTAACGTAGACGTTGAAGCTACTTCAACAAGACTCAGAATTCAAGCAGAATTCATCGCAAGATTGAAAAATCGAAATCTTTCTAGTATTTATTTAACTGCCAAATACGATTCTTATAATAAACTCATTATAAGATGATATTATTATAATATGACGAATAATGCGACATATTTGTTTTTTCTAATTAGTAGTAAAGGACATTTCTGTGAAGGCAGCACCTAAATTCACAAAAAAAAACAATAGTTTAATAAGCTGTAACGCTACGCTAAAGTACAAGCTGAGGAAGATGTAGGATTTAATATAAAAAGAATCATTATCATCAACTTAATCTTGGTCGCAACCCAAACTTTATCTTCAGTTCGGTTTCAACCTTTTCCTTGTTCACTCTGCATGATAATCAGTATTCTTGGTAGTAAATTAATTAATTGAAAATATTTTTTATTTTTATTTTATTTTTATTCCTGTAGGACAGCAGACAGGCTGACGGCCCGTTTAGAATTTTGTTACCGTCGCCTATGGGTGTTTACAGCGCCAGTGGCATCGCGAACACGCTGCTGTCCCATAAGGGTACAGAAACTTGGGTCACTCATGCCGGAACACAACACAAGGTTATTATGGCGGCATACTTAACACCAAAGGTGGTCGCTATCCAGACGGGCTTGAGGCCCTAACACGTAGCTAGGGTGGGTTGTTTTGTTGCCTTTTACGACAGGACGACCCCGCCCGCAGAGGTTAGTATTCTTTCTTCGCCCCTGCACGGATAAAATTTGCAAATATTTGTGTTTTAAACAAATAAAATTATGAAATCGTTGTCCAAGTGCCGCTTGAAAATCATGGCAAGGGAATGCATTGAAAATGATCATGGAATGTGCCTGAAGGAGATGGGAATACTGCAGTCACATGCCGCTCAGGGAGTTAGACAGAGATCAAATATTGAATATCCTTCGCTTAGCGAAAACGAGGTATGTTTGAAAAATCACAATCGGGAAAATGCACCATTTTCACACGGATTACGGTGGAAAATTTACCCGAGATGGTGCCAACTTATGTTTAGAGGGCGCGCAGTGGCGGTCGGAGGTGGGGGTCGGTGGCTCTCAACTGTGGCAGATAATCAATATCCGCTTGGCTTGTGGACACTATAATAATATATGTTATTTTAGCTCTATGCTGTTCTTCCATACGTTTTTCCCACTAGCTGCGTCCCTCTCGCACCATTATCTAAAATGGACAGTGGCGTAGATTTGGTAAATGATAACTGTGAGAAAGTATTTATCACGACAATGAAGCGTGATATGTAATTATATAACCTATTTAGAGTGTAGTGGCGATATGGAGTCATGTGAGGGGGGTCATGGGGGTGCGAGGAGGGGGTTGGGATTTCTGTAGTGGGTTGTTTAGTGATATATTTGTTTTTATTGACGGCGGTATCGAGGTTGGCGCGGTGTCGGCACGCGATGCGGGCCGCGGGCTTCGTTCCTTCAACGCTTCACTCCACTGGACGTTCGGGCGTGAACTGCGAGGACTCAATTACCTAATCTAATCGAGGGCAACTTACACCACGTTTAACCAACCTAAATTTTCGTATAATGAGAGTTCAATAAACAATTCATTGCTCGATTTAAAAAATGTAATATATTTTTCTCTGTGCAGGGGCTGAATAAGAATATGAACCTATCCAGTCTGGGTTGACCTGTCGTACAAGGCGACAAAACAACCACCCTTGGATGGCAACCACCCTTGGTCTAGGCGTATGCTGCCATAATAACCCTGTGTTGTTTTCCGACATTAGTCTATCCGTGCAGGGGCGGAGAAAGAATACTAACCTCTGTGGCCGGGGTCGGCCTGTCGTAAAAGGCGACAAAACAACCCACTCTAGCTACGTGGTAGGGCCTCAAGCCCGTCTGGATGGCGACCACCTTTGGTCTTAAGTATGCCGCCATAATGACCTTGTGTTGTGTTCCGGCATTAGTGACCCAAGTTCCTGTACCCTTATGGGACAGCAGCGTGTTCGCGATGCCACTGGTGTTGCATACATAGTAATAGGCATAGGCGACGGTAACTGCTAAATCCTAAGCGGGCCGTCAGCCTGTCTGCTGTTCTATAGCAATAAAAAAAAAATAGTATCCTAGGTTTCTTACCCCTATGGGATGGCAACGTGTTCGCGGTGCCCCTAGTGCCGCAAATATCTATAAGCAACGGTGACTACTTTAAACTATTAAGTGGGCTACCATCTGTCTGTTGTTTCTTAGCAATAAAAAATATACATGTATATTAATATACAACTATTATCTATCATATTGTAATTCTAGCTACAATATTTAATCTAGATATTGTCAAATTTAATTTAAAGATACGCATAACAACGAGTACTTGCAAGGATTTCTACATAAAATAGGAAAATGTTCATCGTAATAGCAACCTTTTAAGTTAGGAAATTTATTTAAGAAGCCATAGCAATCAGTAATTAGTTGAAACATTTTACATAATCACGTTGTGCACGTTCGGTATTTCCCAGCAAAACTTAACTGTTATGATTTCATCATATATAAGTTGTTAATCCGTAGTGATTTCTCCGAAGTGTTTTGGATTCTTTTGGTTTTAAGATTATTTTCAAAGTGTAATTAAAAGATAGTTGTTTTCAAATATAGTTCATTCTTTTGGATTTTTAGATGACAATTTTAAATAATATAATAACTTGACATTATGTAAGCATTTAGAATTTATTTTAATAAAATAAATTAAATTTGTTTCTCCAACAATAATATTTGTAAGCCTAAGGCAAAAATGCACTGATTTTTTTTTTGTATAAATAACTTGCAATTTAACAAATAAAAACTTATGATTATGATCTTAAAACCAGTAACAACATCTCTCTCTCTCTCTATTATTATGGAACTTAATTGGGTATTATTAAAGACTTAAATTTTATACGCTTATTTGCCTTTTCATGCCTGCTGCAATCTTTGTATCCATTTATATGAGCATAACGCTACAAGAAAAAGCAAATGTTGTTAAATTTGGTTTTTTACAGTATTTTTATGGCTTAGTATGGAGTTCACCAAATAGGTAGCCACCTGTCATCACCCACTAATAGGAAGTTGTCACAGTCATCTATTAATTGCAATATCAGAGGAATTGCTAAAGCGCTAACTGTCATGAAGAAATTTTTTAATGCTTTTATTGATAAATCCCATACCGCGATGGGATAACCTCAGCCAGAAGCTCATTCTAAATCCAAAGAGTAAGCAATGTGAACGTTCTCGAAAACCGTTTCATACCAGAGTAAACTCAAGAAATGGATATGAACTCCCAACCGATGGCCGACGAGCTCGCTACACAGCTTTTCTGAACATTCCCCGTTGTACAGAATACGCAAACGCATAAATACGTAAAGGGACGCAAAATCTTTCCGAAGGCCAAGCGTATCATCACCTGTGAGTATAGGATCGTTGACAAGGCAAACTGCATGCTGTTGAGTGGAGTTTAGTGGATGTCAGTTGTCTAGTATCCGTAATATAAGCAATGTATTTTTGAGACTGGATGGCGCTGTGTTAATTGTCACAGTACATATATTTACTATTACTATATTTTGCTAAATTTTTATATTTAAAATAATACTTGTATGCCAATTAAATAATTATAAAAAAACTTACAATATTAATCAATTACTTATAGCATTTCTTTTTAGAACTTATGATTAAATAAGCTGATGATATAAAATGTTAAAAGTAGTCTAATTTACAAGGTATACGAGTATTTTAAAAGTTTAAACTAAAATCAAATCGTTTCATATTCACCGGATGCGGCATCAAATCGACTCATGAATCAATCTACATAGTGATAGATTTAGCTACGACTGTGAACCCCGTTATTACTGTGCAAACCATCCCTAAATAATAATGGGATCATAATTCGATTGGCCTCCGTCTGTTACTGAATCGAATGACACTTGTGTACAAAATGTTTGTTGTGTTTAACTAAAATGGGAGTCTGTTAAAATATTTACACTTCTGTTATCAGAATAAAATTAAATGTTTATCTGTTAAATTTTGTACCTACAATACTGTACACCTTCAATACTGCGAATAAGTAAAGTATATCAAAGCGTAGCGTTTAAAAATTCTATCAGCTTTAAGGATTGTTTGACAGACGTTTTCGAAAAAGAACGAATTGAAATGCTAAATATTTTAATATTAAGGGCAAATGAGACTAGATGGTTACATAAAAAACAGTTGCATCAGTAAAATATCAGACCAAGCTCAAGGAGCAACTTGGAGTGGCAGTAATCCAAATAAATCTGCCTAATATTCACAAACTGTTGGAATTAATAGATTTTAATTAGTGACCATAATCTCTGGAGAGTTTAAATTTTAATTTAAGATTATCTCTAGCAAATTAGGTGACGACTATTCTTGGTTAGATATGATCAAACGTTATAGCTAAAAAGCCTCATTTGTGGAACTTGGGACTTCTACTACCTGATTGATGATCGTTATGACTTCACTACTTCTACTACTATTAGGAAAATCAATATTGCTATCGATTGAAGCTTTATAAGACTTTAATTTTAAATTAAATTTTATTTATAATAAAATATTTGCAGCTTATAAACATATGGAGAGGGTACAAACATAAGATTTAAATTACACTGCTTTTGTATTTAATCACTAATTTATACAAAAACAGTAAACGCAAACTAACTAAAACTAGTAAACTTATGCAACAAATATTCTAATATCACGTACAAAGCTATCAAAACCATGTATTTGAGTATACGAGTATTTGTAATTCTAATAATGTTTGTGGATTAGTGAGACTGCAGAATGCAATATCTAATTATACATGACATTTAATAGGAATTACATATAGCATTAATGAGGTCACTAACTAAGCTATCGTGTGTAGTATTAATGAATTCATCTATGGCATTTGTGGATTAATTGAGCTGCTTCAGCTTTTGGTACTTGCAGTATTTTAGGATAATAACCAATATAGATGGAAAATTAGCTAAATTTTGTCAGTGAAATTTGTGTGCCACCTTCTGATGTTAAATGTTCTCAAATTTGGTGAATGAGCGGTTTAGTCAATGTTTTTTAAAATTAACATAGCTGCCTTAAATGATGATATAATATGATGCAGCATCTATTCTAACTAAAATGCAAAGAAGAATTTAGCATTTAATCAATGCCAAGATTCACCTGAAGACTGAAACAGTGCCAAAGACATATTTGGTGGATGAAGGTTTATTAATTACTTCTCTTAAATCAACAATGATTTTCGATTCAGTCAAGTTGTCAAGAGTCAAGTTGTTCGAATAAACTGTTTTTAATTTCACTTGAAAATTAACACAAGCTAAAGGATTGAGGTAGCTTGTAGCTCAGTGGTTTTACACTCAGAGATCTAAAGCTTCAAATCCCTCGGCAGTATGCACCGTTTACGCAGTTTATCTTACCTAACGTGTACATTATAGCATAATTGACGTGTACCGACGATGAAGGAAAACATAATGAGTAAACCTGCATATCGAGGTCACCGGTATAAATAACCCGCTATCCACCTTGAACAACCGTGGCGGGTATACTGTCCGTCCCCTTTAGGGGGAGGTTAGGTTAGGTTTTTGACAACTATATCTTTCTTTATATATATATATATGTGTATATATATATATATATATATATATATATATATATATATATATATATATATATATATATATATATATATATATATATATCTATATAATTCTTCTGTGCATGTATGTTACTAAACTCCTAAGTGGCTAGACCAAACTTTAATGATTTTTTTTATGTTTTAGTGGATTTGAGAATGGTTTAGATTTACAATCCACTATAATTTTGTTAATTTATATGGTAGAACAATGCTTGCAGGGTTAGCAATTCTCTATATATTTTTATATGTCTCATAAACATATAGTCAAATCGGTTTGAGTGAATAATATTAATGTCTAGAAACTTCAATTTCATTTTTGATTTGTTTTATTATATAGGATGAAAATACTATTCAATTCTTTTCAAATAGATTTTTTTCAATTAAATTCGACGCACGTCACAATGTATTTTCTCTGGATTATGGCCCTTCGGCACGTGGGTGAGGTGCTGGCGCCCTCGTCCACATATTGCATCCGACCCTCCGAAAACTGACCTCCCAGTGACGTATTGTCAATCAATTTGGGTATCAATCTAACGCTTTTATAACCATTTCAAAGGGAAGTCCAACTGTATTTGAGAATAAAGTCATCCAAACAATCTCTTACATTTATGAAAGTAATTTTTTTTATTTTAGTTTTTAAAATACAATAATCTTATTTGCATTTACTTCTTTATGAAAGGTCAATTGTTTGTTGTGTTAATGGTTTCTTGTAATCAATCGTTCCTTTTATCAATATTTCTTATACTAGAGAGGTATTTAATATAAGACAAAATATAACAAATTCATAACAAATTCATTGCCAATGATCTTGCATATGGTGCTTAGCATTCATTTTTTTTATTATATTTAATCTACCTTTAATTATGTATCCTAAGAATAATAAAGATCATTCATGTGATTTAGATCAAATTTGTTGCTAAAATAAACATAATTGTTTATTTATTAATAGTGAAACCAGAATGATTAACAAGATGAACATCCCTTTAATCACCTCTGCTTAGGGAGTAAGCGGCCTATTTGTTGTATTATTTATAATAACTGCTAACCCTTTCCTGTCTGAATCAGGCGAACGTAATTAAGCGTTGTCTCCTGCCAAATTGGAACAAGCCTCAGTTTGTTTATTATATTATAATATTTATACAAGTTTTATACCGTGTTGACATAAGCTTAGAGACAGTTTTTGATGTCAAATCATGCTGTACAACATCACTACTACAACATTGAGATGAAAAGTAGGAACCCTACATTAGACATTTCAAGCATTATGAGTATGCTATTTTGATGAAGAAGCTTTATTAGAACCTCATAAATCTTAGTTCAAACTCATACTCGAACTTGTTATTGACTTATATAAATGCTCAAGAAACTGAACGGATCCCAAGCTAGATCTGGAATGTATAATATGTTTCTCCATCTATTATTATAGGGATAATCTATATTGCTCCATAGTTTCAAGGACGAAATTAGATTATATTAAAAGTACTGGAAAAAATAATAGTACATAAATAATTGTAGATAAAAGAATTATAACATGTTTAGAAATGCCTAACTTATTTATTAGTTATATGAAATATAATAAATAGCTACTCAACATTTAATTCAGTTAGAAGTTTGGGAGGATTACTTTTGACAGCATAATTTTAGAGAAATATTCCATAAATACTGAATCACCTTTAGCTGAACTTAAAGATCATATGCATATTTTATGACAGAGAACGAACATATGTGTCTACGAAAATAGTTTTCAGTAATGTGTACTTAACGCTACATAATGCTTATCAATTTGTTAACTGATTATTTAAATATGATTTCATCGTGGTTTAATTTAGATATATTGCCTGGAACCTGAAACCTTGAGGATACCTGGCTTGCCGTCGACATTATCTACGCTTATCCTCGTTGATTAAATCAATATTTGCTCAAACAGGTCGTCAGTTTAATTAGACGCTATATAAAATTCTAGTCTTATTTTTTGTTTGTGAATACGGACACTCGGCTGCGAATTGAAGTGCACAATATCGACAGGGAGGGTGGCAGATGAAAGTTGATTTGCAGTAATTGATCGCCGCGGGCGATGCGACATGCGACTGTTACATGCACATCCTAAAGCGCTCACAAAATATTTCACTGAAATATTCATCTAGAATAGTCTAGTCGCGGAATAATATTTTACTGCACAATTACTCACGACCTTTAGCAGTCAGCTCTAAGAGATTTATGTTATTTCTTTGCTTTATTTGTGAATTATTTTGAATTACATTGTATAACAATAATAATAACAATGCAGTAAAAAAGTATTCGTTGAAAAAACTATTTTATGAAGTCGTTATACATCTAGTCAAGGATAGTATGACACCAAGAGACGCCGAAGCATAATGGTATGTTGTTTTGCTCATGAAGAGAGCAGCAAAAAAAAATTCATGAGCTCAAAAGGAAGCGCATGGAAAATTAAACGCAGTATTTATTTACATCAAACTTCAATTAAAAATGTTTTGTACCAACTCAAATTAATCTATAGCGTATAGAAGTGGCGTGTAAACGTTGGCTTAGCCTCAGTAGCTCGGGCGTGGAAATTTACATATTATTAATTTACATGGCAACACAGCCCCCGACCGTTCTCAATCTGTGTAATTTGGGTGTTTAGTAGTTGTCTCGTAATAAAGCGAAGCTTCCAGGGCTGCTGCTTCTTAATGTCTCTTGTAACGTCTATTGCCTACCCAATTAATATAGTTACTTCGGAAAATATATGTAATAAATAATAATACAATTATGACAATTTTAAATGAGATCATATTATGATTTTCAAAATGATCGTAAAATGTAACGTACAATTTAAATCTCCAGAGAAAATTTCTACTCCTAACTCATAAATTTCCAAACAAAAACAAACGTATTTTTTTCTCAATTCACAGAAATCATTACCTTTCAGAAAACAATCCTGTTAAAAATTGAACGTCAGTCGACCCAAGTTATCAAAATTGACCACATGAAAATGCAACTATTTTCTTGTGCATGGGTTAAGAAACTTTTATGGAATGGTTCCAATGAAAACAGGCGCGCAAAAGTCTAGATGCTACAACTAGGCAAGTATTGATGGATCGATGGGAGCGTTCTTTCTTATCTGTCGAAGCTACGGTTAGACACATGTCACGCGATCTTAGGTGTACGTATAAACACCGAAGTGGTTTTAGTCGACTCACCAGCTACATGCGAGATGCAAGATGTTAGACAAGACTTCACGGCTGCCCGTTTCCCAGGCAATAAGATATATGAAAAGTATTTACATATGAAAAAAGGTCCATTAATAAAACAGTAACATTACTAAATTATTACATTATAATCAACATTAAAAGTATTTAACGTGATAATTGTATCACAAAAATATAAAAAATATTGATTCAAAAATATTGATTTTGTCTGTCAATGACTTTTTATAACAAAACGTATTTTTAGGATAAAACTACAGAGCACTAACGCTCCCCGCCAAAATTCTCTTAACAGAGGATATTTGGACTATCACCAGTTTCAATTAAGATGGTTCTGCTCTATCGTCTATTGAACTTTTAAGCTGTTTGTTAGTAACCGTCATTTAAGAGGTTTCACAATTCATAATGTTGTCTTATTTTTTTATATCCCTCATAGCTGTTCTCAGAGACTGAATAGATAATTATTATATGAATAATTACTTATTGCTGTAAATTTGTCGCCATCATCCATTTCTAATTAATTTTTTTTTATTAGTAGTTATTGTATTTTTACTAGTAATTTTAAGCCTTGTTTTATTTCTGTTTGTAATTTTTGAGTTTAATGATATTTAAATGCGCGTATTCGATAAAAATAAACATTTTTATGTATATATTCACAAAAATCATAATCTTACTTATTTCGCAAAGGTTAAATTTAAAATTTTAATCTCTATGAAAATAAATATTTCTATCAATATTGACAATGTGAAAACAAATACTACTAACGTCATCTAGCGACTTTTAGAGAAAACATATTTGTAGTGATTGTGTTAAAAGAGGGTGCGCAAACGACTTTGAAATAATCGTTTTAATTCTGAATTACTTTCGTGCTTTTTGTATTGTAAATATTTATTTCCAGAATTAATATTATTTGGTTATGAATGAATGAATGAATATACTTTATTGCACAACACATAAAATATATACAATATAGGACAATACAAACAAAAGATTGTACAAACGGCGGCCTTATCACTGGAAGCGATTTCTTCCAGGCAACCTTAGGATGGATTAGAGTTCGAGAGGGCTGAAAGTGGGGTAGTGTTGCATGCATTTAAAACGAATACATAAATACAGACAATACATACATAAATACAGTGCATAAATAATATATAAAAGCAAACATATAATCCAGGGAGTAATTTAAACAGCCTGTCAGTTCTATTACAACGACAAAAAGCAGGCAAAGGAAAACAACATACATGAACGCTTACAAATAGTTTTCCAGATAGTATTCCCTTATAAGTCTTTTAAAGATCGGGAGTGATTTAGAAAGCCGGATATCTTCCGGCAGAGAAGATTATTTGGTTATATGGATGGTTACTATTATTTGGTTATATGGATTTTATTTGTGTATTATTTGAAATAATAGTTTTATCATATTGCGAAAAAGTTCCCTTAACATTTTTAACTAATAAAAAAAAATATAGTTATTAGATATTATTAATTTAATGTCAATTACGAAATAAGTTAATAAAATAACGGCTTATAAAAACAAACGATCTCGTGTCGATCCTACTCTTGCCTTAAGCGTTCGCTACTATGTTTCTGATAATGTTATAGCAAGGGCGCGAACAACTGTTTTGCATCCCCATTGATTCGTACTCCATCCGGCTGGAATGAAAAGTAGTGAGTAATATCGCCGATTTGCATATTTTAATTGTTAAAAGAGGGAGCTAGAGCGATCCCTATTGCGAATATGGCGCAAGGAACATTTGCATACATCGTCGCGAGGTTCGGCGACGCCCCATAACAAATTTACTCTGTAAATAAAGTGAAGTAATTGAAATATAAATGTGTTTAAAATATTTATATGGTGAAAAATTAAGATTGGGTACATGGAAACCAAGTGTATTAATTTGATTTCCACCATGACGTACACCTGTAAAAAACAGCACCACCCAAAAAGCAGTTTAGAGATAACCCATTTAGAGGTATACTGTTCGTCTCGAGAGAAACCTGAAACCAGTAATATCATTTATATTTATTATCAGGCTAAGGAGCTACGTTAATTTATTACTACATATTAATTTACATAGCTTTTACGGGACGATTGAAAAAAAGGATTAACGTTTCATATTTTGTGAGCAAATATATTTTTATGGTCACACTAACATATAAGGAGTTTCTTATACCTATATTATACTCACTATAGAAAATGAAAGCGAGGAATCGAGAAAAAATATTTTCAATTTTGTTTCGCTAACACTGATCTATTTATAGTAATTATTATGTGTTTGTAGATATTGGTAGACGTTTATTTTAATGTAAATACACATAGTCATATAGGTGATATCAACACAATGAGTCGATGAGAGTCTACATCTTTGAGACAAAGACGTTATTTGCTACCTTTCTGAAAATCCCCGCTACGATAAGCGCTCTGGGAAAACCGCGTAAGGGAATTTATTCACTTGCTTAGGCATGAAAGAGCATGCGTTACATGGTAGTGAAATCGGTCGACTACAATTCGTTATATTAGCTTGAATAACCTATGTTTTGTCCAGCAGGTTATTCAGATTTAATGTAAAAACAGCTTAAAAGCTTGGCTGTGAAGGATAAGAATGTAAGGAAACCGGCATACAGATTTGACGGATCTGTAGTCGACGACATCAGTACTTCCTTAGATCAGTATGGTTTATATATCCTCCACTCCCTTTTAGGGAGAGGCTCAAGCCTAGCAGTGATATGATATGTTTATTATTATTTAATTTATAAGTTTGTCGGGAGCAGTAAGCGCTATCAGAATTAGGAAATTTTAACTATATTTAATAAAAATATTATAATCAAATCATCTGAAGGCAACAAGGGCTACTAAAAATCATTCACATACAGCCATGATAACAATACATCCCACCATCAAGTTTATAGATAGACAAATGTGTAATTTACTTCGATCCATACATTTCCAGACACTGACTGGGATATAAATAAAGAATAGTAGTTACTGTACGGTATTTTCGATTACAGAGATGACGCGGTGATAGGTACTCTATGATTTCTGCACAAATAGGACAAAATATTTTCCCTTTATTAAGTGTATTAGCCGTTTCTGCTAGCTTAAAATAACAGAAAATAAATGTTTTGTTTTCCTTATATATATATATATATATATATATATATATATATATATATATATATATATATATATATATATATATATATATATATATATATATATATATATATATAAAACTAATCAAATTTTAAAAGGTAAATCGAAATATAAATGAGCAACGGTCAGCGGAATTCGAAAAGTAAATAACCTAGAACCATCTACGAAAAATTCCACCTGGAATAGTTACAATTCTATTTCTATAATTATGTTCAGTAGTTTTGAAATGATGGGACATCAAAGGAACCTTATTTACCTTTTATGTATAATATGCTGATAATATTCGATAATTTAAAGTCATTCGCAGGAAGCGCGTTAATTATGTTATTAAATACAATGTTGTTCTAGCTGACATAAAAATAATAATGATAACATAAGGAAAAGCTCCTTATGTTATGATTTGATTCGAAGGCTTAACAGTAACTTTGAAGTATTTTTTTAATCCCAAAAAACTTTCTATTTATGTTTCAGGAGAGAATGATCTAGATCCGTGGCAGTTTGAAGACTGGTAGAAGTGGTTGTTAACGTCTAATAATGTCTGAGTTCAATTAATACTACGAGTATCACTAATATTTTTTAAGGTCAATTAGGTTTTCTTCTTATAAAAGGTGTCTCAGAAGTAAGTACACATTTGTTCTATGTGAACGCATCGAATTGTTTGCACATTCGAAGCGAGCGTGGGGGTTATGCCATTAAGTAGCCTGACTCTTGGGAGTTTAGTCGCATCATACAGCGCATATGTAGCATCTTTCTAGAAGTTCCTGTATATATGTAACTATTATTAGTGTATCAATATTCCCATTACATAACATGTTATACCATACTTAAACATTACACAAATTGAAAATAATTTGGTTTATATGTTATATTTTACAATTTAGTATGACGGCAGATTAATCCTAGCTTAAAAGGGCTACCTCATCACTTATTTAGAGAATATTTATCCATGTAGGCGCTGAGAAGGAATTCTGACCTCTGCGGCCGGGGTCGGACTGTCGTAAAAGGCGACAAAATAACTCACCCTAACTACGTGGTAGGGCTGATGGCCCAAGCCCGTCTGGATGGCGACCACCTTTAGTCTTAAGTATGCCGCCATAATGACTTTGTGTTGTGTTCAGCAGCGTGTTCGCGATGTCACTGATGTTGCAAACATCCATAGGTAACGGTAACTGCTAAATTATAAGTGTTCCGTCACCCTGTCTACTGTCCTACAGCAATAAAAAATATATTAAAAGGTTAGTTAGCTAGCAAATCCCTTTGCTAGTTCTCAGATGCCAAAGAAGATATACAGCATTTTTTCAAAATTATGGATTAGACAGTAATAATGACTTAAAAATCGTCACTTCTATTATATCTGTTTTTAAGTTTAAGTTTTCAAGTGTAACTGAAGAGGATTGTTATAAAACAGAGCATAAGTTTAATTTTTTGGTAAAATATTCAGTAGTGTTACAACACTAATGAATATTTTACATTTTTTAATCATATAAAGCTTAATTTATTAAACTTTATATGATTGTAAGATCAACATATTAAAAAAAATTACAGTTATTTGTTGTTTTAACTAAACTTTAAAAACTGTAGATTGGATAGATTAACAACATACAGTAGACATTTAGTAGAGACTTAATAGAGAATATGACATCACATGGGTAAGTGATAGCCAAGTAGCATTACACTCGAAGATTACCATAGAGGTTTAGAGGTATCGGTTTCGAATTCCACAATGGCAATTTCTTACCTAATGAGCACATTACTAGATACCAACGGTGAAAGGAATCCTTGTGAGTACTACATACCCAGATCACTGGTATGTTTTATCCGCTACCACATTTTGCATAAGAAAAAAAGTTCTTCAAAATCTAGAAGGATATTCACCCTACTACGAGGGTAAGCGTGGAGGAGGCGGTGTGCGGTGGTACGCCGCGGTGCCGTCACTACTGTTAGTTAAATATAGGTTCACTTCCTCACAAATATTGCTTCTTTCTATCTGTTGATGCCGAAATTACAAATGTAATACGCTATGCTTATATCTGATTATGTGACTATGATCTCGTATTAGACCTATGACTGTGAATAAATAGCGTTCCCTTTATTTCCTTTTTGCGTAGTGGAGTTTATTATCTATTATTTACATTATAAATATACATTTTTAATTGCTGAATAGATTTATATTTATGAACGCTTAATAGTGTTAGCAAGACGGCAGCACAGCGAAGTGAAGAGCTGTTTGTTCTTAGTGACGTACCTGAATCGGTAACATATGTGATAAATAGGTTACTTTTATAATACTGATAAATCTGTACGCGTCGTGTTGGGCAGATAAATAAATAAACTGAACCAATTTACACAACGCCATCTAGTCCCGGAGTAAACGTCAGAGACTTTTGTATGACTAAACAACCGATATACTGGAATTTTATTAATAAATTCATATTTTACTTGTACATAAACACCCAGACTTAAGACGGGAATAGAGTTAAGTGTTAAGACGTATGAATACCTTAGAGACATGGAGGTCATTCATGAAAGAAAATAGCTATCCCATTATTATTCTAGGAAGTCGGAATAGAAGGTACCGACTGCTATTTATATAATAGTTCATAGATAAAGGAATGTTATAAATACTTTTTAAGGTCAGGGAATCTCAGGAAGATCAGGGAATCTCACTATTAAAAATCAAATAGGGCTACATCTATCTCATTTATTTTAAAAAGCTTAACAATGATGCCGGAATGAAACGTTTGTTTTTTTTTTATTGCGTAGGACAGCAAACAAGCTGACGGCCCGCTTAGGATTTAGCAGTTACCATCGCCTATAGGTGTTTGCAACGCCAGTTGCATCGCAAACACGCTGCTGTCCCATAAGGGTACAGGAACTTGGGTCACTAATGCCGGAACACAACACAAGGTTATTATGGCGGCATACTTAAGACCAAAGGTGGTCGCCATCCAGACGGGCTTGAGGCCCTACCACGTAGCTAGGGTGGGTTGTTTTGTCGCCTTTTACGACAGGCCGACCCCGGCCACAGAGGTTAGTATTCTTTCTCCGCCCCTGCACGGATAAAAATTGTAAGTTGAAGAATGCGGATAAAGCGTTTCGATTGATTTGATGTATGCAGGCCCACAAAAATATTTTAAATCAAAATTAACTTCATGCTAACGCGCGCTGGAGCATGTATAAGAATGTTTCAGGTATAACGGTGAGCTTTTTGTGAAAATCCTCATTAGAATTTAGAGTAGGATAAAATATTTTATAAATAATTAAATAGTTAATTTAACTTAACGAAAATATTACTATTTTTCAAGTGCCAGTGTTAATTATCGTTATCGTCAGCTTAGTTACCAGAATACATAACTCCACAAAATATCGAAATAAGTCTTTTAAAATAGCTAGTGGAGTATTTTGAAACGTGCCTAAAAAGTATGACTAATTTGAAAACGTACTCTAAAAGATTATTTTTGTTTACAAGAACAATCTAAGTTCCGCCGCTACTAAGTTCTGTTTGTTTTTTTAAACATCCCAATTCTGTTCGGTGTCTTAATACGGGATTAGCCGCCGTTGTCATAAACAAAGAGGTTAAGTGCGGTATAAATAACGCCCCTTCTGTGCCTTAACTAGATTGATGATTGTCGATATTTTTGGCATCCAGTAACTGACGGGAAGTTTTGAATCGAACGTATGGGAAAACTCATTCGTAAATAAATCTTTCTAACTAATAATAAAAAAATAAGTTTTAGTTTTATATAATGTTTATCAATTGCTTTGTAGTGTTTTGCGCATAGAACGTTTAGCGCCATCTATGAGCGGGTGGCGACAATTATTAACTAATATTTAGTGAAGTTTATTACATAAATCAGACACGCTAAATATTGTACATACAATTCCATTAAAGGATTAGGTTTTAAATAGAATTTAGGGTTACTTAATGATTAGTATTGACGCAAACATTTTGAAGTAAGCAGTTTTCATTACTTCCATTCATATTTGAGTTTATTATCTCATCTCCATATACATTATATGAACTAGTAGTAGTCATCATTCAAGTTCGTAATAGTTTCTGAAGTTTTTACTGGTGAGAACTGTCACAAGCTTAAACTATTGCACACTTATAGCATCGGTTTCTCATCTGCGATAGTGTTAAGATAAGAATGAGAAATAGATTTGATCTATATGTTCGACTGCTATTCTATAATAAAAAAAATCCGGCGCACAGACTGACTGAGCTAATCTAATAATATAAATGTAATATGTATATGTCGCTTTTCCCTTCGCCTGGCCGAAGGGGTGGGCCCAAAAATTGCCGTAAAAAGTGATGCGTATTAATATAATCTTTCACTACCAGGGATGCCGAAGACCGTGCGAAGTGGAGAAGAAAAAGTCGGAAAGCAAACTCCAGGCACCGAAGTGAAAGACCGGGATTTGATGAATAAATATGAATTTATCTGTGCAGGGACGGAGAAAGCATAACGACCTCTGCGGCCAGGGTCAGCCAGCGGCAACCAGCCCTGGTTTTTAAATATGCCACCATAATATCCTTGTGTTATTTTCCGGCATAAGTGACCAGGTTCCAGTATCACCACGTGGATAGCTGCGTGTTAGTGATACCCTGGTGTTTCAAACACCCATAAGCGAATGTAACTGCTAAATTAAGCGGGCCGTCAGCCTGTCTACTGTCCTACAGCAATAAAAATAACAGAAAATAAATAAACGTAAATAGAAAATAATACCAACCAGTACTGTTTCCGTGAACTGGCAACCTTACGCGCCCTCAGAATATGCTCAACAAATTCCGGCACCCAACTCACTTCCTGAAACAAGTACATTACTTCGAACGCCACTATTTCAACGTTGAATAATTATGGACACGATTTCTTGAATTGCCTTACATTTAGCTTTATATTCAAGTTTTATTGTTGAGAGTTTCTTTGATATATAACACGGAATTTATGATTTATGATGGTGACTAATTCAATGTCATTATATTCTGGTAGCATGGTATATGTACATAAAAATATAGTTGACAAATTGTTGTATTTCGATATTTTAAAATTAATTTATTGGTTAGTCAACACCGGCTTAAGATCTGTTGGTAAACTAAATATCTTTGATTCTTAGTAACCGAGTTTATGATTTTCCAGTTCTACGATATTTGACATTCATAAAACAATTCATATACATATTAATATTAAATACATTAAATCGCGTATCTTAATTTTTTTAATTTATATTTTATGATAATATTTATTACAATAATGGACAATGATGTGTCCCTTATCAATTTTGCGAAAAGAAATGCATTATTCTAAAATGGCGACAAAACTACCCAAGCCCTGCATAGCAAGGCCCCAAGCCACCATAATAACATTGGGATATTTTCCGGCATTGGTGATCTAGGTAACTGCTTACTAATAAGTGAGCTGTCAGCCAATCTGCTGCTCCTCAGGAATAGAATTCAGGTAGCATATTCTGTTGAGTATTTCCCATTCGAGGAGTTCCCATATTGCCCACAATGTCCTACAGCGTTTAAGCGCTTTATGTAATAGTTGTCTTATATTCAACTCAGCTGCTATAGCAACTGTCTAGCTTATAGCCAACTGCATACTTAATATTGTCTCTGTATATTACAGAAAAAATATACCATGTAACAAGTTTTTCTACTACTTAATATTTCAGACTTAAGATATCTTACTGTGATGTTAAGAAGCAATGATAAATTAAGGCAAACTTCCTTTATGTTTAAATATTATATTTGAATGGGAACATCTTGGATATTACCCTGTTAGAGAGTAGCAATAAGAGTATCAATTAAAGAGTCTCGAATCTGAAGATCCAATATTTAACCTCATAAATAAAACAATTTCAAAAGATCATCATCAAATCTCTCTTTTTCTTTTCTTTAATGCTTAAATTAAATTAGTCATCGAATCATCATTCATTTAAACAATCAATCATTAAGAGAATTATCATCGTACGAATAAAATGTCGTCTTTAAATAAAACTTAGGAAATGAAAAATTTATGTTCGATAATCCACGTATTAAAACACATTCACATCCATGTACCCCGTTATGTCATCATAATATATGATTCTACTACTAATACACATATTGAATATATTATATTTACACAATAAATATAATTAAATTAATTTAAATATTACACTACACTACATATTACAAAAAAAACGGGGTAGGTATCGTCTTCTGAAAGTGCCACTCCATTACTGGAGGTTGGCCGCTAGCTCTGAAAACTTCTCCCTGTCTTGAGCCATCCGGAATAGTTGTTCTGCGCTGCTGATTCCGGTCCACTCCCTAATGTTCCGCAGCCATGATTTCTTCCGCCTTCTAGAGCGCCGTTTTCCCTGTACTTTGCCCATCATTATTAATTGAAGCAGCTGATATCTGCCATGGCGCAACACGTGCCCCAGATATTCGATATTGCGCTTTTTGACGGTGTGCAATAATTTTCGGTTCATACCAGCACGCTGAAGCACCTTCTCGTTGCTGACTTTCTGGGTCCAGCTTATACGGAGTATGCGACGATAGCACCACATCTCAAACGCCTCTAAACGCCACCTGGTGACTTCCTTTATGGTCCACGATTCGCTGCCGTACATAACCACAGGCCAAATGTAGCAATGTAGAATCCGAGTTCTGAGTCTTAGGTTGATTTGCCGGTAGCACAAAACCTTCCTCATTTTGGTAAATGAAGCACGGGCAATTTCAATGCAGGTCTTAATTTCTCCCTCCCATGCTTCATTCACCCATGAACTGAGATATTTGTAATGCCGAACTTGCTCAAGAACCCTCCCTGCTACCGATATTCTTGGTCGTAAATAAGGGTCCCTGGTTATCACCATAACTTTGGTCTTTAATAAATTTATGGACATGCCAGCCCTTTCACTGCACTCATGAACTCTGTCAACCAACTTTTGTAGATCCTCTTGAGTAGATCCAATAAGAACGGTGTCATCTGCTTAGCGTAAGTTAATAATGAGCCTACCGTTCATTTTCACACCCACATCAAGATTTTCAAGGGCTTCAGTCATAATCGCCTCGGAGTATACGTTGAACAGTAATGGAGACAGAATGCAACCCTGACGCACACCGCGGCAAACATCCACCTCCTCCGTACGATCTTTTTCCACTCTGACTGTTGCCTTTTGGTTCTCATACAAGTTTTTAATGATTGAAACGTCCTTTCCATCCAGCCCAATATCGATCAGGCGCCTTATAAGCAGTTCGTGCCTTACCCGGTCAAACGCCTTCTCATAATCAATAAAGCACAATAGAATATTAGTCTGCATATTACGACATTTTTGTACGAGAACGTTCAGAGCAAAGAGGGCCTCACGAGTACCAACACCCGAATGAAAGCCAAACTGGCTATCTCCCGACTGTTCATCACATTTCGGCCTAATTCTGTTCTGAATAATGGTAAGGAACGCTTTAAGCACGTGGCTCATGAGACTGATAGTACGAAACTCTTCACACCTCTTAGCGTTTTGTTTTTTAGGCAGAGTGACAAACGTAGATCTAAGCCAGTCTTCTAGGAGAACTCCATTAATGTAAATCTTGTTAAAGAGGTCAGTCAATAAGCCAATCTGATCCTCTTCTAAGAGCTGTAATACTTCTATCGAGATGCTGTCTGGATCAGGTGATTTCCCTTTCTTGGCCGATTTTAATGCCCGCAGTAACTCTGATTAACTGACAAGGATGCCGAAGACCGTGCGAAGTGGAGAAGAATAACTGAAAAGCGGACCTCTGGCACCTAAACCATATGTTGGATTGCAACCGCGAATTAACGCTCCGATGATGGCGATGACTATATTACAAAAAAATGAAAAATATAAATCATTTATGGATGTCGGATCGCTTTCGGCAGTATACTATGTCAGACTAAGATATTTAAGAAAGAATCTCAGCTCAGTTTACAATAATAAAAAAAATACTGCTTCAGAACTAAGATCTTTTTTCCGCCTATTCAAATTCAAAATAGATTAAGATACTTAACTACCAAAATCACATATGAAATGAAAAATAACTTTAACTTACAATTTATTTCAAGTAATTTTTTTGAGATTATTATAAAGAAGTCTCGTGTTTGGGAATCACTACATCACTAGGATCAGTAAGTTTGTCACGTAAGCGTGAAGGCATTGCCCTTAGGGGTGCTTTTGGGAATCCACATGCTATAAACTTATCCCGTGAAAGGACCGTTGGGTAGTTACAAACACATATTAGACTTGATTCTATATATACGGCGAAGAGTCATGATCCCATCATTTGTGATTATTATCGAAGATGGTCAACATGGTGATTTAGAAGAGGGGAGAAGTTAGCTTTTACTAAGCTAATTAGTTCTTTCAATATTATAAAAGTTAGTTATAAATTATATCCATACTAATATCATAAATGTGAAAGTAACTCTATCTGTTACGTTTTCACGCCTAAACTGCTGAACCAATTTTGATGAATTTCGGTATCGAAATAGACTGGACCTTGGAGAAGGACTTAGGGTACACATAGGCTTTTTTTAATTTATGTGGCAGAATAAAGTTTGCTGGGTCAGTTATTAAGACTTTAAACGTGTGATAAATAGTGTTAATTGGAAAATTATGTGTAGTATCGTGATTTAATTATAATAATGATTAAATTTATTAGCTACGTGATTTCAGCCAATAATAAGTGTAGGGTCATCTTATACTTTCTTAGAGACTCGTAAGATGTAAATACATATGTAAGATGTAAGCTCTTTTACTATTTTACAACAGTTTACAGGTCTTTTGTTTGGTTTTTCTTTCGTGCTTGGAAGCTCAAACATCAATCGCTCCTGTATATACCCAATTAGGGCACACCTTTTTAGGATATTTCTTTTACCTAAATCAAGAAACAGAATCCTTGAGACGCATTGACGCAGTCCTTAAATTTTACTCAGTAGACTTCGAACGCTAGTTCTAGTTTTGACTCCTGGAATTGAAAAAAAAAATGTACTTCGTAGTAAATTAAAGATAATTCTACAAAATATTAGTTTTTAGTCTGGCAACATTCCATTTTTCCACACGAGGTCATGCTCTTTTATCGAATTTCCCTGGGAGAAAGACCCTATTTTATTATGTCTATAATATGTTGAGATTACGAATCCTTTTGTCCTCAGCTTCTGGGGTAATAGTAATATGTATTACCGCTGAGAACTGAAATTCTTCTGAAGGTGTCAATGGACTTTAATTGTTTTTTTTTTGTATAATAGTTTCTTAAATATTTTATTTTTAAAGACATCAATCATATACATAACATTAGCTAAGGTGAAAATATCTTGACAATTTTACTAGTTACCTTTTTTATAGCTGAGGTTGAGTACATTGGCAAACAGTTCAGCACATAGCAGTTGGTCACCGTCGCCTATGGTTTATAACACCAGAGGAATTGCCAACGCCTTGCTGGCCGTGAAGAAATTTTATAATTTAATAACATATTTCAGTATATTAAAATAAATGTGTACATTATTTTCCTAAGTTTTTACCAATGTTATCTATACATCTATACAAATAAATAAAATTGGAGGGTCTGTTTGTAATATTAAAATAACCGCTTTTTACTAAATGCATTCGGATGTATACACGGTACATATACCAAAACAACATTTTTTACAATTTTGTCTGTTTGTCTGTCTGTCCATCTGTCTATCTGTCTGTTTGTTCCGGCTAATCTCTGAAATGGCTGCACCGATTTTGACGGGACTTTCACTGGCAGATAGCTGATGTATCAAGGAGTAACTTAGGCCATTTTTATTTTAGAAAAAAAATGTTTTTGTTAAAAATGATAAGTTTCGGAAATTTAATATCCAATTTAAGTTGACCTCAGATTTCTATCCTCAATCATATGAAATAGGGTTCAGCTTAGGCTGGACTTGGTAGGTTGAATTTCCAATTTAAGTTAACCTCAGATTTATGTCATCAATCATATGAAATAGGATTTAGCTTAGGCTGGACTTTGTAGATTCGAATGTACGTATTCCGGAGGCGCATGGCGTAATAGTTGCATTCGATAATACTGACTGTTTGCATATTTCATTTATATTTTAGGGTTTATAGGGTTTGTAATCCTAAATTAACCATAAGATATATCCAAAAAATTATGCCCAAAGTCACTATTCCACGCGGACGGAGTCGCGGGCACAGCTAGTGTATAATATAGTAGAAACGAGTATTTATTTGTGTAATTAAATTTCGATATTTACTTTTTAGAAGTATTTTCACAAATGGACAAAGGTTGATGAACGCGATGAGAAATATTCGTCGAAACTTATTAAAATAAATTAAGCAGTGTCTGCTGAGGAATTAGAATGTTGGAAGGTTTTAGTTTTGGCAATTTTAGTTGATATAATAATAATTTTGTGCTTTCTATCTACCTTCCTTTACCTTACCTTACCTAAATACGAACCCAATTGTACGTAATACATTCAATTTCCAATAAAAACATTTATTTATATATCAAATGGATGTAGTTACGCAAAAAGGATCCAACCCACAATATGGTAGAATAATTAGATAGTATAACAAAGTACTCATTCTGGGCCTAAAATAAGAGCAGTTAAACTTATTTGTATGAGAAATGATACATTTACGCTTATATTTTCTTAAGAACCCATAGACACTAACAAATACATCAATGCGGAAATACAGCTAAAACTTTAATCTTTAATAATTCAAAAGTAACATTTTGTGGGTTGGATCCTTTTTGCGTAACTACGTCCAAATTTTGTGTATATAATCATTATTATTTTCTGTATAAAACCCCACCAGGAATATATTTCAATATTATTAATCTTTGAAGTAGGTCTAAGCTAATAGAGATCTAGTTCAACAATATCGAGTCCACAGGCGTAAGCAGGTCACCCAATATCCACTGTATTTTGATCTCCCAGCAAACCCACCACCTCCTGACTTTGAACATTTTTCGAAGCGAGGCGAGCAAACATGCAGATCATTTGATTCTGGTCGTCTAACTTGTGACAGAAAGCACAGAAATAAAATTGAGGTATGTGTTTAGATTTTTATACCTGCTCGAAAATTGTAAAGTTTAACCCTTTAAAAAGGTTTTACGCAGAACGTATTTGTTTATATTGACGAATTTGTATATTGATACATTACAAACTTATTGTTGCATCACACCATACCACCATTGTTTTCAACTGAAGTAAAACTAAAATACAGTGATAACATATCTATAAAGTTACATTAAAATTTCTTCGACTTCTCTAGCTATTTACACGGGATATAGCCATTGGATTAGACTGTAATTTGACAACCTGCGTATCGTAACAGTATCTGCACTTCAGGTCGCCAGCGGGGGTCATGGGTTCGATTCACGTCCGAAATGTAGGATTTTATGTACCACACGTATTTATTTTCAAAATAAAATTATATAAGCAGTATATCAATTGCCTAGTTGCAGTAATACAGTTATTATGTTGTTTACTTTGGAATGAATTGGTGGTGATGGGTAAATTGTCACCACTTTAACCAACTAATATGTCAATAAATAATCAATACTACATTATATATAATAGATAGTATCGATTATGATAAGCGAAATACCAAATCACTAAATCTCTAAAACTATACCTCCGATTGACTTCAAATTTAGAACAGTTACTCATTTCTCTGTGTTGATGCTCACTAAGAATATGTTTTACAGATATCATGTCCAAAATGTTTTTAAATTTATGTTTAGAACAATGTTTACCGGTTCAGCTAGTAACTAATATGTCCCCATTATAACTAACGAACAACGTTGATACATTTTTTCCGAGTGTGTTGTATATTGATGCTTGAGTGCGCATTATATCTTGAATAGTTTCTGTACTCTCGATATTTTGTGTAGCACATACACACTTTTATAATTTATTCATCGTAACAGAGTATTACAATTTTTAATTCCCCGCGTAACACACCGGAGGTTATCTGAATGCCTATTTGGGAATGTAAAGGAAAAATATGAACTCGAGGTCGTGTAAAATACGGCTACCGGTTAAATATTTTAGTAGATTGTACAGGCGTGCGTTTGTTTAAAGGTATGTAGGTAAATAAACTAATGACATAATTACAGCAAAGCGTAACCCACATAACGGTTTCACTTAATAATTACTTAAAATATGTCTTTAATTACTCACAATTATTTGGAATAATTACTAGTATTTTCTTCAAATGTATAACAGTTTTGTTTACTTGTCTAATCAGGCTAATTATAGTGGAAGACGAATAATAGAAGAATTACATACTTGACGATATGTAAGAGTAAGCCTCGTTTTTCACACAGCTTAATCGTAAAGCTACCCCCACTACCCACTTTTCTAAGGAGTCTCTAAAGGAGATTTATTGATTATTGTTTTTGCTACTTTACAAACAACAAAAAAGGTCACAGTTCGATTTATTATTTCAGATTTGGGATAGACGGCATTCAAACCTGTACAAATCAAATTTAAACATATTTATTCCAGATTTTTGTGCCTTCTTCGTTTTCTTCAGTCACTTTCCCTTTCTAAGCAAAGCGAGAAGCGCCAAGACACATAAATTGCGATAATATTTTGCCTTTTGTACTCAACTATACAACCGTGCAAACTATGTATGATCATTTTCTCGAGGAAAAAATTGTGTTTCCCCCAATTACGGAGGAGTCGGGTATAGGTGGAATGCTACACGCCTTCACACTAAAAACCCACTGTTTTTTATTGTCTAGTGCCTGGGCTGACGGTTACCATGGCCCATATATGATAACCATCGATTTAGGTACTTACAACAAAATTATTTTTTCTTGAAATTAGTTTCTCTATAAACAATGATTTTTCGAGTACCTATATCTCAAATCTGTGGTCAGCGTCCGGCTCAGTACATCTGCGATTTTATATCTCTAATAAATCACAGTGGAATATCGAAAAACAGTAACGTGTATGTAGGCCGCCGAGTCTGCGTAATTCACAGTCTCACCTCAATTCTTTTAGTACTTACAAGATTTTTGGGAATAGATATGTGGATTTTCAACTGAAATTATTAACACAGTTGTTCGATTGATGCCTTTATTTTTAGTGTTATGATACATTACGGTTTTCATTGCTTTCTTCCAGTGCCTTTGTATACGACTATCTTAATATTTTTTTAAATGCAATTTTCTGTACTATGTGAATACTTTTTATGTATATGTTTGATACACCTATTGGTGCATATTTATGATATGTATTTATTTACAAAAGTATACAAGTTCTAATAGTAAATACTACCTGGGTGGGCCCTGGGTCAGACAGTGGCTGAAGAGCTGTGTCAATCGGGATTTCAGAGCGTCGTGGGCCAGAACCCCCCCCCCCCCCCCGCACTACCCGGTATGCCGTCGAGGCCGGGGATGTTTTTTGGCTTTATGTCGTAATACAGCCGCCTCCAACTCCAACCGGACCACACTGGGCACCAGGACTTCGTCTGCGCTGGCGTCTGCCTGAGGCAGAGCCATGATGGGAGGCGGGCGTACTGCCGCCGAATGGATTAGGGTGCCGACAACCTCTTCGAGCAGCTGCGGTGGGAGGCTCTCGGTGAACGGGGGCATCCACAGCCGAAGCTTGTTCCGCACCGTTTTTTACGGGCGTCCCCAGGGATCTTCGTCAGTCCTCGCCATGAACTTCCCCCAAACAGCTTTCTTGGCCGCCATGATAGCAGCCTGAAGAGTCTTCTTGGCGCTCCTGTATCCTTTGTAGAATCGCGCCACCACGGTTGCCGAGTCAGCCGGACGGCGATGCCTTCTGCGATACCGAGTGTACCTGGAACTATCAGCATTGCAAGCTTTGCACAGCCGCTCGATGTCGTCGTTCCACCAGTACACTCAGTCGGTAGGACGGAAATGCCCCGCCCTAGGCATCGCAGCGTCGCACGTATCCGACATCAGCAACCGAATACCTTTCAGCCCTGAACTCGACGCGCAGCGTCAGGGTAAGCGAACGAGATGTTCACTGTAGAACCGCCCCGCTTCCGCACGCACGTTTGCGTGGCGCCCTGGTTGAGGACCACAATCTCCTCGATGGAGCCCATGCGTCGATCCTCGGGGAACCCCATGCGTGAGACTTCGCGTTAAAGTCGCTGAGGACCAGAATGGAGGAAATGATAATGAAAAATGATGTGAAGCTTGACTTAAGGCTTTGTGAAAAAAAATTCAGCTGAAGTTGTATATATTTCAAACACTTAGTTATATGGAAAATACTTACATATAAAAAGGAATTCAGTAATCAACTGTTGAACTCAGAAAGATCGGCTCAAAATAGGCCACACTATAAAGCAATAATTTTGTTGTTATAATTAAAATAATAATAATAATTTAATTTATTTGTAAGTATCGTTTTATAAAATAAAGTATTTTTTTAATATATATATTTTATAAAATGAAATGTAAATTATTTTGAAAAATGTAAATAACTAGAAAAGAAAATAAATAAAGAGACAATAATAATAATAATGCGAATTTAAGAATTTTCATCAACTACACGTAAAAAAGTTCATCAATATTTTTCATTGATTTTATAAAACTTTTTAGAATTTGAGTTTTGAAATTTATTAACATTTCTAAAAGAACTTAAGAATTTAGTCTTTCCCAGATCTTTAGTTTAGGTAGATCAATTAATTGATTAATAATACTTCTACGACATGGACTCTAGTGCAAAATTCAAATCCAGCAGTGGGCGAATAAAAATATATTTGTTATTGTACGATCGGTCCACCCAGATATCGTAAAATGACCTCATACCAACATGTAGGCTAACATTTATTACTAGTGGTTGTAAATGAGAAAATGATTGGCCGACGCGCCACAATGACGAGTACCGATCCACCTATTTACTGTAGTTACAGAAATACTGAAATTTACTGACTGAAATATTTTATACATATAAATAGTACCTATGTTTAGTTTTAGGTCATTTAATACACATATAAACACTGTATGTTGGTATTTTTATTGTGCCGCTTTAGCCAAGTTAAACACTAATTAAAACTACTACCTAAACTAAACAGTTACTAAGCATTGAGCTTTAGCGCCCTCTGTTATATATACAGCAAAACTATGTGTCAAATCTAAATACTAGTTGGGCAAGAAGCTCCTAAGAGCTTCTTGCTCAAGAAAGTACAGGAAAAGTTTGAATAAATGTGGCTAAGATTAGATTTTACAGAAGCGACTACCTTATGTTGTTTAGCCTTATAATTAATTATATACTACTTATACAATTTTTTTTACACATAAACTCCCGCACTTGAGAATCATACCCGCGACCCGCGTATGCCTTCCTACATACAAAAGCTGCTGGGCCACGGAGTTCGTTGTCGTTTTATCCTTCGACAATTCTTACCAGACCTTGGACATATAATTGTGAGTTTGGAATGCAACTAGGATGAAAAAAAAATAAGAATTTGAAAATAAAAATCAATAACATTTTAAACCAAGTATACTATTTCCTATTTATATTCTTCGCTCACGTAAGTACTTAAATTTAATACTCCGCTATTAATATAACGAAATAGTGATTAGTTATTCAATTAATTCAACTCCATTATTAAAACAAATAAGAAATAAACGTATGTTTATTAAGAACACTAGTTTTATTTGATTACTAATTGAAACTAAATTAAAATCCAGGCGAAGTATAAAATTACAGAAATAAAAGAAATAGAATTGAATACGGGAATAGAAGCGCGTTAACACCGCTTGTTTTAAGGTAAACATCGCTTCTCCAGAAATAACATTTCGTCAGGAATTTAGAATGCAGAGTATCTACTTTTCCATTACGCTTTGTTTACGATTTAGTCTAGTATTTTCATATTTTTCTAATTATGCGTTAGTAAGTTGCATGTTTTTGTCATATGATATTCAATGCTGAAAGTCGGATTTCCAAGTGAAACCTATGAAAACAATAAAATACTACAAATATTTACAAGATAGTTTTGTGTTGTACAAGTTTTATGTCTCGTAAAATTTTAAAATATTATTAGGAATTTTTAGTTATAAATATACATTTTAAATAGTTTTGCTACTCTCTAACAGATGGCGTTAGTAATATTTAAATACGTTATTTGGGAAACTTGTTTACACTCCTTTTAGATTAACTAAGCAAGACTGTAAATGAATTCAAATTTAATTGGATGGAATAATGATTTCAATATATTGCACACGTTCAACTATAAAACTGTATTTTATCTATTCTTTAAACTTAGTTTGTAATGTGCATTAAGGGAAGTGGAATATTTAAACATTAAACATAAATTAATTATAATATATATATATATATATATATATATATATATATATATATATATATATATATATATATATATATATATATATATATATATATATATATATATATATATATATATATATATATATATATATATATATATATATATATATATATATATATATATATATATATATATATATATATATATATATATATAATATTTTTAATGATGAGAAACAAAACTAAAATCTGTACATTGATGAATTTTTAATTTGTCCTAATTCAAAATTATGAAGTGATGATAATGTAAATTCCAAAAATTACAAACGATTGGCATACACTGACAATATTCTAGTATTGTTAAAAAAAGCAAATATAAACTTAAACGTCGTTGAGATCGCCCGCATTATCTCGTGATTATCGCGTGTCAAAACATCGCCACGCTCGCGATACTTCGCATGTAATCTGATAAACGATGTATTCTGCACGCTTCGCGCTCCAATGCGATCTTTGTCTCACGGTAGCCGTCCGTAACACCCCGTCCTGCTCCAACAGTCATCTATTTCATTCAAGCGCAGTACACCTAACCGGCTTGCTGTTTACAGACACAAACAAACAGCAAACCGCTTACCGCTTTGCTTTAAGTATGAGACCGTGAAAGTGGTATTGTCAAGTGCTTCCATCCTTGTCTAAAAACCGAGTATGTTACTCGCAAGGCGCTAATAGATGTCGCTAGGTGTTCCGTTTCATTATATTACGAAATGTCACAAATTGGGTGCGACGTTGCCGGACTTCAACACCCAGTGTGGAGGTGGGCGCTATATTTTAACCAAGAGAGGATTGATGCGGTTCAATAATCCTTATTGCAATGTTGTAGATGCTATTATGTTATAAACTAGTTGATGACACGTATGTTTTAGTGTGTGAGCGTCACGTAAACGTAACGAGCGTGGTATACACAATATACACACGTACGTGAGCTGTCAGTAGCTAATGCGATGCACTGTGATCGCTTATTGTGGTCGGGCGCGCCCGCACTCTTTATGCCGATTAATTCAATTTTGTAATTGATACGATTGTCGGAAAAATTACATTGTTTTATTTACCTTTACCCTATTTTATAATTTTGTTTTCAAATATATTAATTTATTTGATAAATATTAACTTTAATATTGTATTTATAAAATAGTTTATCATAATTTTCAATTTTTTGTAAATACGTATGTATAATCTAAAACCATATGAATTATTTACTTAGTTTTTAGATATACGTATTAATTAAGTAGCAAACTGGTTAGAAACAAATTGACAAAAGTAACTGAATATGGTAATTCACGTTCTGCATTCTTCAATACTCATCTAGCTGTCGGTTGTGATACATACACATTAACTTGCAAACTAAAATCATCCTTAATCCATAAAAATAAAGTATATATTCAGTTGAACGTGTATACTTTTCCCGGATTAGATTCACGCATACGAACATTTATGAGCACAGTCGGTAGTATGACGTTTCATATTGTACCTACTATTATAAATGAAATGTGTAGCTTTCACGAGGGCATACAAGTTTGGCGTGATGTCTCAACAATGCCGCTTACTTTTATTTCAAATCATATGTCTATATAATAAAGATGAATTTTGAATACAGACTTTTGTGTACATAATATCTTTTAGTTTTGTAACATGAGTTATGAGTGTTGGTGAACGCGTGACCTGTTATTTGTGTGTATTAGGTTAGTTTAATCACAATTTCGAGTGGATCGCGATATGGCTTGCCGTCTGTCGACCTTTGTATCACTAAATTGATTTTTTTATGACTAATGGACATGGCTTAATTTTGTATTATAGTTTTTGTGAGGATCGATAATCCTCTCTTATATCCATTTATGAGTTAATGTTTTGATTAATTAAACCCGATGATATAAGTGTCTGGTAGCTCAGTGGCATTAAACTCAGACGCATGCGCTGCTTAGGCAGTTTTTCTCGCCTAATGTGCTTATTATAGTATAATTGCCATGTACCGATGGCGAAGAAATACATCATGAGGAAATCTGTGTACTGAGGTCACCGGTATGTGTAACCCACCAATCCGCCTTGTGGCAAATGCAGCAGGTATACTGACAGTTTCTTCTAGGGAACCACAACCTCCAGCAGTAGTACTTAATGGGCTGCTATTGTTAACCACGACGGGCGGACGACCTTCGCAACGTTGCCGGAAGAGACTGCATGTGAAAGGCAGGAAATTTGAATCTATTGCATAAACCTGGGGAGGTCTAATTCAAGCGCACGATGACAGGCTGATCTCGGTGGTGTGGATTAAATTAATATCTATATACCTAGTTTACTCAGGGTATGCAATCCTAATTGCAGACTAACAACTAACACGATTAGTAACTAGTGATGGGAAAACTATCTTTTATTATAGACGAATTGGTAACAAGCATAACTATTACCGAAATTAGTCCAACCTCAGGGTAAGAAGGTAACAAACAAAAACATAACAATAGGTCAAATAAGTAGAAAAAATCTTTCTTCTTTAAAGGTTCCAATAAATTGAAAAATTCTTTATTTGCATATACACTGTACAATGAAACACAGCAGCCTTCATGTCCGTGACATTGCGGATAAATTGCAGGAGTGTCGGCTCCGATGGTACGGCCACGTTTTACGGCAACCGGATGCTTACGTGGGAAACAAATGTCTGGCCATGCCGCTTCCGCCGGGCCCCGGCAGGAGGGGTAGACCCAAAAAGTGCTGGCTTGACGTCGTAAAGGGTGATATGCGTGCGAATGGTCTCACTACCAGGGATGCTGAAGATCGTGCGAAGTGGAGAAGAAAAAGTCGGAAAGCTGACCCCGGGCGCCGAAGGGAGAGTTTGGGCTGCAACCGGGATTCATCGCTGAGATGATGATGATGACACTGTACAATGAAACAACGGAGTGACGTGCAAATATTGTATTGTAAGGAAGGTTCCAGCACTAAAGCTTTAAAAAGCAGGGATATTCTATACAGCTTAAGTAAAAAACAAACATTAAATTTAGTTCTCTATGTAAATTTGTTAATAAAATTGAGTACGCAAGTGTTTCTTTGAACTTTAGGTCAGAGCGAGGGAAAGCGTAGATTTTGTATTACATGTATAATATGACACTGATAAGAACTGGTTTTAGATCGTTGTTTCCTTTCCGTCTACAAGGACCATAATTTTGTGAGTTAGGTAAAATAACACTTAACAGGCAGCCATATTGAATAATGATTTTAAATAATTCTAAATAATTTTAAATGAAATTATTTAAAAACAAAGCATAAAATTGCAACTTTAATCGAACCATCGATCCCATGTCCAAGCAAATGGTCGATTACCGCGAAGTAAAAATAAGCAAACTTTTAAAGTTTATTGTAAAAATTTTGGCTCAAAAGTTAATAGGTTTAAATTGATGTCGGTTATTGTGCAGTATCGAGTCCACGGCACAACGGCGGCGGCCAAGTAAATTAGAGAGCGACCGGCCTGTAACTAAGAGGAGTTGAACTGATGCGCAAGTAGAAAGATTAGTATGGACAGGGCAAGATATATTTATAAAGATTGCTTGTACATATATATGTTCGGAATAAAACGTAATTTAAATCAGTTTTAAACTATGTAATTACAGTAATCCGATGCAAGCAGTTTGAATGCTTAAGATTGGTTTTTACCCATGTTTTTATGGAATTAATATTTATTATCTCTTTCAGTATGGCGAAAATATAAGCGCACGTACTGTATTTTTATTGCTGTCTAAGAGCAGACAGACAGCGGTCCAGTTAATAGTAAGTGTTACCGTCGCCTACGGGTATTTGCGAAACCAGAGGCACCGCTAACAATCTACCATTCGCGTGGCGAAGATGGAACTTGATTACTACCGGAACATAACGTAAGGCTATTACGGCGGCATGCTTAGAAACCAGGGGCAGTGGCCATCTAGGTATGGAGCTCTGTCACCTAACTACGGTTGTTTGTCATCTTTTACGATAGGCCGCCCCTTGCGGGTCATTACTCTTACTCCGTCCCTGCACTGATAGAGTCTAGTCTAATTTAAGCTACGATTATTTCAGTTTAGCATATACACAATAACAGTATTAGAAAATACTTCATATAATCCTACTTGATTAAGGCGAATCTGCGAAACAACCGCCGCGCTCTCTGTTACGAATATTAGTCACATTGTGTATCTCTCATTAATGAATCTAGGTTCATTATTATATATTAGCAACAAATATTAACGTGTTTAATGTTTAAATTAGAATTTACATTAAATTCTTGATTAATTAGACTCTCAGTTAGATATGTCATCATCTTATCTAAGAATTAATAAAATAAGTAAATAGTAATTATATTTAATATTTTTATGAGTAAAAGTTATTAACTATTAGCTGACTGGGCAAACGTTCTATAAAAAGAAGAACATTTTCACGCCAAAAAGTAGCCTATGTCTTCCACGATTCAATCTATCTCTATACTGAAATTCATCAAAATTGGTTCAGCGGTTTATACGTAACAATGTAACAGACAGATAAAGCTTCAAATTTACAATATTAGTGCGTTTAGTACCTGTATCAGATACCTTCTCATTCATATTTCTTAAGGATTACTAGAAGATGAAGATATCTATGAAGATGATAAATAAAAATACTATGAAGTAGAAGTAAATGATGAGTTTATTTGCAGCTCATATAAATTCAAAAGCTTATGTCGTAAAGGGTTCGTATCGTTACTTTCTCTTAAAAGAATGTCTCTTCCCAATATAAGAGCCTACAGAAGTCGGAGTCTACAGAATTTACCTTACTATCTTCACAATAGTCATAATCTCTTTCGGATTATCCATAGCCTGACATCGTTCGCCAGCTACAGGAATGCAGCTCTGCGACTGCAGTGATGCATATCATCGTTGTACGTATGGTGCATATGTGTCTCCCCGCACCTCATTCCGCCCACCGGCTACCTGCCTTTGTCTTTGTTCATTATCCCTAAGTACAAAAATGTTAAGTACTAAGATGCTTCTCTAATTCAAAGCTTTGTCATTTGATGTAATTTCAGTTTGAAATGAGTTATTAGGTACTTATTGATTTACATAAAATGTTTTATCAAAGTAATAATATTTGTAAAAGTACTGCATATTTTATTCGCAGTATTCATTAAAGCTGCTAATAAAATATTAATCGAATTACTACATTATTATTTAGTCGTTGGGTTCTGTTCTTCAAGAAAAATAGAGCTACCCCATTTTGTTTCTAAGCATTCTTATAAGGTAATGATTATCTTTCTCTACCTCTCTTACTACTAATACTGCAATGGAAGGGCTACATTCAGTGTCTCTATTTTAGGAATGTTTGAACGCCGACACAAAATAATAATTGAAATGTACAAAAATGCGGGTAGTAACTGTTCAATAAACTTATTAACAACTTCATTTACATATTTTCTTTTCCTCGTATATAATACGAAAAAAAATTATTTCAGACGTTATGTTATTCATAGAATTGTTAGATTACGAGTATATTCATCTAATAAAATGTACCCAAATTATTGTCACAAGACAAAATAATTATTTTAACACATAATTTCCTATCAAATTAAGGTCGTTTAGAATTAGCACGGGTCAACATTACTAAGCTGCTGTGATTCATGTGTAAATAGGAACAAAGTTTTTAATTATAGACATGACGACTCAACAAGCATTCTCAAGTAAAATAGATAGGTTCAGCGTGAAAGAGTTCAACGCGCGAGTATGAATTTTATTTTTATTTTTACTTTACTCTTATTATTTTTGTACAACTTTACTAACGTAAGGGTAGCTACACAGACTTTATTTCCGCTTAATAAAGGATGTTTATCAAAGCTTGTGGTGCAGGGCTGTGAGGCCAGTATTCTACTATAAAAACATGAAATAAACTTTATTAAAAAAATTATTGTAAAACAGCAGGCAGGCTAGAGGATCACTTTAAAGTAAGCTTAACAGCTTAACGGTAACCCGTTGCCTAGTGATGTTTGCGACGCTGGGTAGATACCCAGATGGGTTGCTTATGCCAGAACACAATACAAGATTATTATGGCGGTGTATTAAGAGACCAGGGGTGGTTGCTATCTAGATAAGTTTGGCGCCCTAGCACCTAGCTAGATTTGTTTTGTCACGTTTACGATAGGCCACCCCTGGCTGCAGGATCAGTACTTTTACTCCACCCACGGAAAGAGAAGATATTACCTATAGATATATAAGATATATAGAAAAGGCTAAAAGACACTAATGTAAAGCGGAACGCACACTGTGGCTAATTCTGAATATAGATAAAATATTATGAAAACTAAGGCCAGTATCGTAATGAAAGTCCAATTTGGACTTAGTAACTGTAAGTTATTAAGAATAAATTAAAAGAAGAGCAATTAATAGTCAGCTACCGAGTTCAGCAGTCAAGCGCCCTATACTGATCTTAAAAGCGAACAAAAATGAGATAGCATTATATGGTTTGCATTGGATCTTTAAAAGCAATAACCTCAAATTTCAACCAAATAACAGTCTTTCTAACTCAAATATATTGAGTTCTATTTACTTATAGCTAGAGTTCTTATTTGAAGAAAGAGCTTAAGGATTTACGACATTTTGAAATTCAAAGATAAGCCAGTGTAAGTAAAATTAAAGGGTGTTTTTCTATTCGACGGAAAATGTATCAGGTAATAATATAGCTCGGATATATGAGCATTTCAGGGGAGGTGGGATTTATGTTTACTCTGTGCTACGAGTGTGTTATTTGTTAATGCACCTCTTTGTTTGGCGTCTATGGAAGAATACCTCGTTATATGTTTCCAGGTATAGCACGTGATAGCGTACAAACCCATACATGTTTAACATATTTAATTTATTGTTCTTTAATGAATAGCTAGGCATATGGTAAGGCCAACTTAAAGGTCATAGGCTCAATTCCTATTATAAAGTAATTAGGATATAGGCTTGAAAGAAGCTATTTTCATATTCAAAATTTAACATTACAAAACCACAAAGAAATATTGATTTTATATCTCAATTCCAATGTTTAAAGAAAGAGTCACTCCTTATTTTTCAGAAATTATTATTATTACTGGCATCTATAGGTACAAATTATTGCATTTACTCAATAAAGAAGAAAATCACGAAGGAGTACCCAACTTATAGTACATAGAACCGTATAATATAATATTATATCAGAATGAAGATTATATTGTATTTATTATAATTGTAAAGCCCCTTATACACTGGTGTACAGAAATTAAAAAGGAAAAGCCGAGAACTGTGCACAAAAGGAGCTTGATTACACGTCACTAGCTTTAAGAATCTTTTGTTTCTTGAACTTTTTCATTTTAAGGTTCTTTGTATGATTTCCTAATGTTTAAACTTTTTTTATATAAAAGTTTGTAAGTTAATTTACAAACTCTTCGATCTCAGTGTGATTATTTTTTAAAAATGCACACAAGGGCGATGTTATTTTTTTTTTATTCTTGCGAGGGGAAACCCTGAATAGCTAACAATGAATATTATTACAAATATACAAATCTCGAACTCGTATATCGGTAGACATATATTATATAGTCGCGACTCTTAAACCTTTGTCTGTTATTTGCTAGCCAAGATTTATTCCAAACGTACTGCAAACTATTTTGGTCAAAATGAATTGGCAAGCGATAATTTCTGAATGCAAGTTGTCTCCAGATATTCTAATCGAAAATTAGTATGCACAGTCGGCTTCTCATTACAATATAATTGTTTACAGTGTACAATACTGCAATGGAATGCAGTCAGATTAGCTTAAACGAAAAATCTCGTTCCATGAAATACCACAGCTATGTCAAACTAAGCGCTGAATATTCTTTGTTGAAATACAAAATAAATGAAGCACTATAATGACAGTATATTAATATAAACTCGTATCTGAGGCTGACGCGAAAAAAGCACGTTAGGAACTTTCGCATTCGCGCCAATTTTCATGCGTAACAAACATACGTAACATTGCGTATAAGTTGTAGTGTCACCTTTGCTGGTATGGCTATGTTTTACGACAACCATTTCCTTTCATGGGGTACAAAATTCCAGCCATGCCGCCTTCTCTGGGCCCTGACAGGAGCAGTAGATCCAAAAATTTTGGCTTGGCGTCATAAAGGGTGACATAGGTATCGATAGACTCACTACCAGGGAGGCCGAAGATTGTGCGAAGTGGAGAAGAAAACCGGAAAGTGAACCCCAGATACCGAAGCGGAATAAGAATACTACTGTTATAAATGAATATAATAATTATATAATAGGGTAGTATAATTATATATACTAGCCCATCACTTAGTAAAGTAGTCGTAATAGGCGACAAATAAAATAATTTTTTCCTCCGTGCAGGGACGGAGTAGGAATACTATACATGATACAAATAATAAAGGTGATAAAACAAACCCAACTAGGTGGTAGGGCTCCAAGCTCGACAGGAAGGGGACCACCCCTGGTCTCTAAATATGCCGCCATAATAACCAGGTGTTGTGTATCAGCATAAGTGACCCATGTTACAGTTCCCCTATGGAGACGGCAATGGTGCTCCCGGAGTTGCAAACGTCGGTAACTGCTTACTATTAAGTGGGTCGGCAGCCTGTCTGCTGTTCTACAACAATAAAAAAACAAAAAATATCATTGCTATTTCACATATCATAAAAGAGCAATTCGTTTAGTTTTTTCTGCCCCTGTAAACACTAAATATAATCAAATATATTTTAATGCGGATTTGTTACTTCGATTTAGTGACAAGTAGCGACACACTTTGACCTAGCTAAGCTGCCAAGTTTCTCGTCAAGTGCTGTCAATTTTTTCTGATAACAGTTGTTTCTCGTCTTTTTTGTCTGAGAATGACAAGATAAAATATATACAAGTAATGGTGAGAAAACCTTTTTCCAACCATTCTAAACAAAACTACAAAATCGTCGAATTATACAGAAAGTCGTCGGTGTAGATGATGACTTCGTAAAATAATAAAACAAAATTAAATATACTTAGTGAATATTAAATAATTTTACGATTATGCTAGCTTTTACACGAACATAACATTTGACGTGAAGTTAGCTTACCGTTAGCTTCGCAAACAACTTGCGCTCCCTATCCACCTATGACATTATATATTTATAATTCCACAGACGCGATGCGAGCCATGAGTTACGATGGGAATGTGTTGAATTTCGGTATTTTACACTTGATTAGACAATATATTATATGTATACAATGTAATATTTACTGTTATATTGCCGTTATAATATTTAATGACTTTGCCTTTTTTCACAGTCATTTATTATTAACCAACTGATTTTGCCCTGTTACATGTGTATTAAGCATTTGTCTCTACTTTTCAACAGTTTTTAACATTCATTGTTTACTTTTTGGAGGAATCCTTACTAATAACTATTAAAAATAACTAATAAACGCGAAAGATTGTATGTATGGATGTTTCTTACTATTTCAGGCAAAAACTATTGAATGGATATTGAAGAATTTCGGTATAGTTATAGCTTGGACCTTGGAGAAGGATATAGGCTACTTTTTTAAAATTCATATGGCAGAACAACGATACAAATTTGCCGGTTCAACTAGTTAATTACATAATTCTCTTACGGTTATTTAAAAAAATGAACTGTAATCGTAGAATGTACAACATGTTCGTTGAATCAATTTAAAATACACTCAAGACTCAACTGGAGGTCATTGATTCCATTCTTCAGTTCCCACAAGGCAATTTTTCTAAATAATAATATATAAGTACACATAAACAAATTATATTAATCTGATTTATATACTGCCACTGAAAAGAGCATTGTGAAGAAAACTACACGCCAATATCACTGGAGTATGTAATTAATCCAACTAGGAAAAGCATCGTAGAAATACTGTCCGTTCCCTTCAGGAATAGGCAAGAATTAACGGTGGGACTTTGTGTATTATTATTAATCATAAAATGAAACCAATAAAACCCTCCATTATATATCCTCGTAATACTATTAGTATTATACTATTAGTAAACAGGAAAAACATTTATTTAACCTTTAATCTATCAATGTATCTGAACAATCCTAAAATAACTTTTCGGGGATCTGTTATCTGAGTACAGTCAGGTTAAAATATAATCGTTCCAAACAATAATAGACGTGAATTTTTTTAAACATTTATATTTCTTATATTAAGTATATGACATCGAAAATGTTATTTATATGTGAACATTCAGTGAAGTAACTTTATGCTAAATGTTTAATTAGAACGAGAGTATGAACATTTGGTGAATAAATTTATTCAATCAAGTTGCATTTTATTACGGTTACTGTATACAGGATATAAAGAGTCCCCCATCTGAGGCAGCTAAACAATAGACTAGGCTCAGACTCAAAGCTTCCCTTTTGGAGGGAGGTAAGGTATGATATCAGTCGCTCCTGTAAAAACTACCGATGCTTTAATATGTCGGTACGCCTCCGGGGGACACGTATCCGATTCCGGGTCTAGATGTTTATTTATAATGTATATAGATCCAAAAAATGTGTTAATATTAGTAGTGTATTATCCATAATACAAGTGCTCTCAAGTGCTCTGTTGCTCACTTTTTTATTACTGAGGACCACCTGATAGGCTGACGACCCACTCTATAGTTAACCGTTACTATCGTCTATAGATGCTTGCGACGCTAGGGGCACCGCGGATACGCTGCTATCCCATAGACGTTCAAGAACTTTGGCGGCATACTTATAGATCAAGTGTGGTTGCCATACACAGGCTTGGATTTCTTAGGATAGGCAATAGAGATTAGTATCCTTCCCTGCACGAAGAAAAACTTTGAGACAAGATGGCGCCATGTTTGTCAACAATGTTTATATTTAGTCAAGTTTCAACCAAGGCGACAAAACAACGCACCCTAGCTGCGTGGTAGGGCCTCAAGCACGTCTGTATGGCGAACACCTTTGGTCTTAAGTATGCCGCCATAACCTTCCGTTGTGTTCCGGCATTAGTGACCCAAGTTCTTGTACCCGTATGGGACAGCAGCGAGTTCGCGATGCTACTGACGTTGCAAACACCCATAGTCGACGGTAACTGCTAAATTCTAAGCGGGCCGTCAGCCTGTCTGTCCTACAGCAATAAAAAAAGGTTTACTTTCCTCAACTGTGCTAATATAATAAAGTGTCAATGTATCGAAGTTCCGACTGTACATCCGGCGTTTGGGAAATCATTCAAGGTAGATTTATTAGAACGAAGGAACCGTGTTGCTTGGGTGTCTCCCGGATTTCGGACAACTGTTACTACGGAGGCTAGCAACTTTGCATTGACGAAACTTGATATAGGAACCTTATCGGGGTATTTTTTAAGATTGTGGTATTCTATAATTTTAATCTGTAAATAAACAAACATTTTTATAAGAATTGTTTGATATAATATGTATGAGACACGAAGAATGTAGACACAGTTTAATAAAATATTTTTAAATACTATATCTTTATTTTGCAGATTTTTTTACATTATTTTATAATATTGTTACATATATTATTTACTAGTTGACCCGGCAAACATTGTTCTACCATATGAGTTTTAAAAAATGTAGCCTATGTCCTTCTCCGAGGTTCAATCATGACTATACCGAAATTAATCAAAATTCGTTCAGCGGTTTTTTTTTATTGCTGTAGGGCAGCAGACAGGCTGACGGTCCGCTTAGAATTTAGCAGTAACCGTCGCTATGGGTGTTTGCAACGCCAGTGGCATCGCGAATACGCTGCTGTCCCATAAGGGTACAGGAAGGTTATTATGGCGGCATACTTAAGACCAAAAGTGGTCGCCATCCAGACGGGCTTGAGGCCTTACCACGTAGCTAGGGTGGGTTGTTTTGTCGCCTTTATCCTTTCTCCGCCCCTGCACGGATCAACATTTAGATGTGAAAGCGTAACAAATAAACAAACTCACTTTCGCGTTTATAATATTAGTTAGAATATTAAAAAAACATATGTACGAGTGCAAAATATTGTAAAAAATATCAAAAATAGGGACAGCTAGTATAATACCTATAAGCGCCTTTAGATAGTAAAATGAAAAGAAAAAACCACACTGATTAGAAAGAAACATGTGTCTGCTATTGTACATAAAGTTTTATTATTATTATTATTATTTTATAATACATTAATAATTTCTTGCGTTATGTCAAAATCTGTATTCATATTGATGTGTTTTACATTCTTAAAAAAGAGAAAAAATACTAAAGCACTGATTTATTTCCTCTAAAATACTCATTATGCAAAACATATGATCATAATTTGAGCCCGTTCAGAAACCGTATGCATGTAATTTAACAACAAACCTCGTTGTAATAGCAATAATCAGTACTCGTGGATCTCGGAATATAACGAGCGAGCGTTGAAGACGGGAGATGACATTTTTACACCAAATTACAAGCGCGCCAAATCATTACACACCCAAACAGAGTCAAAGAGGCAAACCGAAACACTCCTGAAACTTCCGAAGGCTTTCCGGCCGCCAGAGAGGGATGGAGTGCTCTCATTTTACTACAGAAACTCGATAGCTTCGACAAAATAACCTTTTACAAATCAGTAACAATTATTGCAACATCACTATTGATTACTAATTAGAATGAGTTATTACGTATATAATGAAAGTTAAAGTTTCTTCAATTATTTTTATAAAATTTCATTTTGATTACGTGGCATATTAACGGAAATAGCTAGAATTAACTGAATTCTTTATTACTTAACAAATAGTTATATCAATGAAAAACTCTTCAATTATTTCAAATATTAAAGCAGTCTGTAAATTAGAACTCTTCCAAGAAGGTTGATTACGTTTGAGATGTTGAGTTCTTAGAATATTTATAAACTTGTGGTAAGTATTGACTTTGTTTCGAGAAGGACTGGTTGGGGATTCCGTGGTGTGGGAAGGGGTGAAGGGGGTCAGGGTGGGAATAGAGGGAGCCGAGAAAGTTATTAATTCTGGAAGCGAGAGGCGCCTCAGCCTACAGCCGACTGCAACAGAGTGGAGCTTACCTTACACTCGCTTAATTTTCTGATATTATTACCACGATACTTGCTATCGATTAATTTCGCTAATACGTATATAATTTTTTTATATAATATTATATATTGGTATTCAAATTGAATCATACTCGTGGCGGAACCTAGTGGTGAAGATACAACTTTTAGGCAGTCCTTTCCTAATGGGCATATTATTAAATAATTGTCAAGTAATACAACGAAGAAGGAAACCTGCAAATTGAGAGATTTGTAAAACCCTCAATCCCCCTTAGTCAAGAGTGATGGGTTTGTTGTCTATTTCAGCTTAGTAGATCCGAACCCAGAGTTGGGACGTTATGAGGGTGGGGAACCCCACACACCCGCGTTGACTCCCCGCAAAGTTCCAACCCGGTACTGTTAAAATGCAGTTTCTCCCGAGGGGAAAAAACGGTCCTAATATAAAACGCCCCATTACAATAACATTGAACGGGAAACCACGTTCTTTGGATAAAACCATAGATTTCTTAGATTAAGAAAAGTTCATAGGCAACGGTTCATGGGCAACGTTATAAAGTAAATCCCACAATTGCACAGTCTCTGTTGAAATACTATTAGCGTTATGATAAGTCATCATAGTACATGTTTGCACTAACAAAACCTTTACAGATAAAAACAAGGTTCAATCATGACTATACCGAAATTAATCAAAATTCGTTCAGCGGTTTTTTGCCCGTCCCATCTAAATGGCGACCACCTTTGGTCTTAAGTATGCCGCCATAATAACCTTGTGTTGTGTTCCGGAATTAGTGACCCAAGTTCCTGTACCCTAATGGGACAGCAGCGTGTTCGCGATACCACTGGAGTTGCAAACACCCATAGGCGACGGTAACTGCTAAATTCTAAGCGGGCCGTCAGCCTGTCTGCTGTCCTACAGCAATAAAAAAATTACGCTGACTATGCTCTGTATCCAGCAACGCCACGACTTGGGCAGCTTCTGTGGGCGAGGTGTTCATATTTTTAGGCAAATATCTCTTTGGTTCCTACCAAACACACAGTTAGTTAACAATCACGCTCACCTCTGCTCAGTGCTCAGTTAAAAAAATGATAATTTATGCAAAAAATGTAATGAAGTGCAGAAATTCCGACGGAATACACATTGAAAACAATCTCTACATTAATTTATTGGATGAAAATTCGATAATTTAAATTTAAATTTAGAATTCTGGTAGACCATTGTATAGACTAAACTGCCAGCTATTTATGAGCGTATTTATTTTAAATGATATCAATCCGCTTTGTTGTTTAAATGCCGCCTGAATATACTGAAGAAAACTCTAAGGCGGAGCACCTTCCTATTAAAATTAAGAGCTCATATTTTGAGAGAATTTCCTAGAGGTGTTTAGTAACCTGTTTTTCAGAGCACAAACTAAAAAAATAGTCGATTTTTTTGACCCACCCTAGTATACCCCACCGCACTACTTCAAGTCGGATTGGCGAGTATACATACTCGTGATCTTGGCATGAATGAATCCTCAAGATGTTTGATGATGATTAGTAATGATAAAACAAAATGTGTGTGTGTATGTGTGTCAGTGCATGTGTGTTATGTGTGTATATATACACACAAGGTTTTTAGCCATCTTTTGTTACAATTTTTCTGTATGCACCTGCTTTGAATTGCAATCCAGATTGTTATGTTGAATATCTAAACTTATAATTTCTTTGGTTGTAATTTATTTTGTGCATCAATAAAAAAAAATGTCAACCATTTCGATAACTTTGGCTTAAATTCAGTCAAGGTCGTTACAAAATGATTGATTGTGTAATACAAATTTATGCCCTTGTTACAGACTGTATGTAAGTAATTTAAATTGTATAGAGATGATTACGTTAGCATCCATTACTATCATGCGCATACATTTCAATAACATTCAATGTCCTGTAAGAAAATTGTTGAATCGATTAATATGAATTTATATGATATCAGATGAAGTTACATTGTAAACAATAAGGTTACACATAATTTTATATCTCACATGCCCAGGACATAACATGTTTTATACAAAGTACCACAACTAAATTTTCATGTATTCCTAAACTGACCGTTTATTATGCTGAACAAGTACAATCATTGAACTGTTTGTGTTTTTTGAAAGTTCACAAAATGACTTTTCGCTCACTTTAGAAGAAAGCACCGTTGGTACTGCGCTAAAAAACAGCTGTATAAATAAATATAATGTTACAATTAATACAACACTATCTAGTTCCAAAGCAACAAAGCGCGGTACTAAATAACTAATATACTATGTACTTATATATTTTTCTTTTGAAAAGAAATATACATATTATACATAAACAGCTAAACTTAGGACCAAAATAGAACCCATGACAACGCAGGCGTGCCGACCTACCGAAATCCGTAGCGCCATGAAAGTTGTCGACTATATAATAAATACACTAAATAATTTCTTTCTTATTTATTACTAGCTGACCCGGCAAACGTTGTTCTGCCAAAAAATGTCAAAAAATTAAAAAAAATTTTTTGGGGGTGGGTCACCCCTAACATTTAGGGGGATGAAAAGTAGATGTTGGCCGATTCTCATAGATACCGGATAAGCACAAAAAATCACTAACTCAATTTAGTTATCTGCCTACTGCCTACCCCCTAAGAACGATGGCGTGATTATTTATAGCCTATGACCATTTCTAGGTTATCATCTATCACCATACCAAATTTCATCAAAATCCGTTCAGCCGTTTAGGCGTGAAAGAGGAACAGACAGACAGACAGACAGACAGACAGAGTTACTTTCGCATTTATAATATTAGTATGGATACACGATTCGGGGCCGAGACATAGGCTATGACGGTGGAGCTGGTTCATAAATGTCAAGTCAGCGGGCTATGGAGCAGGCTCTGTTGGGTGTTTCTCTTATAGATAAAAATTGAATAGAACAAATTCGTAAGAGAAACAAAGTTACTACCACCATAGCTCGCATATGCTTGTAAAAGCGATAGTGAGGCTGTCGTGTCTGTCAATGGAGCGATGGGAGCTAGAGAAAATTGATCCCGGAGTTGAGACGGTGTTTCGGCTAACAGCGTGTAGAACAAACATCCGATGGATCGATGACCTGCGCTATGCTGCCGGTTCCGGCTGGTTGGGAAAGCCAAAAGGCCAGGATTTCTGGCGTAAAATAGGGGAATTTCTCGTCCCGCAGACCATGAACGGTCGACGACGATTAGACAATTAATTTTAAATATCAATCATTCTCGTAAATACTTATTCAAAGTTTAAATATCCGTACTGTCTGTGAGAAAAGCTAAATAATAAATCCGCTTGGTTGCCAATCATAGCTGTTTCGTAACAAATCATTATAGCAACCTTTAGTATTTATAAAACGTTAGCAGCAGCTACCTAATATTGGTCCGCATTTAATATTAGCTTGGAATTACGTTTTGATTAGTGTACTCCGACCTCGGGACCCAGGCGCATGCTGTACCTACTCATATCGATCTTAGTATGAATATTTGAAGCCGGCCCGTCCTTGCAAGCCGACCTAGATCTACGAATAAATAGAATAATCAGTCTATTATATAGTGGTTAGAATTTTATTGTGAGTTGAGAGTTCTTTTACTTATTTTTGATGTTATAAATTTACTTCATAGTGTTACACATTTGGCCGTGTGGTCTCGGCCGATGAAAAAATAGGGCCACCCCAAATCATCCCAAGGGTGTCGTAAAAGGTGACTGATGGGTTACTTCTTCTGCCAGCTTACATACGGCGAGGGAAGGACTCCTCTAGTATTTCCTTTAGATGTTGTGAGGTAGGCCGGCAGTCGTTCCCGTAAAAACCAAAACCAGCAAAATAATAAAATGGTAAAAACGCGGAAAGGATTTGTCACGGATAGGGCGTCGCCACATAACGACGCGTAGGAACTTCTCCCGACTCCTGTGACGAGTGGACTAGGGCTGCCTTGCCGTGGGTAAGCACGGCTAAAGACATTATTAGCCCAATGCAAAAGGAAACTCCGCTTCGCAACTTAGAATATTGGTACGCTGACTGGACTTGCGAAAGAGTTGGCTGGTACTCTCCAGGCGGAGGGCGACCGTGCCATTACTGTAGGAGACTCAGCGGAAGTTCAACAGATCCCGGTTCAATAGGAATGGCTACATGCTTATCTACACGGATGCACCTGGTGGGGAAAATGGGGTCACCATAGTGCTCTCGGAGGAGCTCCAGGACGACATTTTGAAGGTGAAGCGCTATAGCAATTGGCTTATGGTTGTGACTATGCTTGTCGGTGGGGTATTCACCCACTTGATAAGTGCCTACGCGCCACAGGCAGGTTGTAGTGAAGCCGATAAGATAGCGTTTTGGAATCTACTCATAAAAGTGCTTCGTGGAATTACATTGTCACATGGTATCGTTTTCGGTGGTGATCTAAACGGTCATGTCAGTGATGAATGTGGGGAATTTGAGCGTTTTCACGGTGGATTTGAGTATGGTGGAAGAGGAGAACATCCTCAATACGCATGCAGCTACCAGCCTTGCCATTGTGAACACGTATTTCATAAAGAGACTTGAGCATCTCATCACCAACAAGAGCGGGAGGAATGCTACCCAAATCTACTTCCTACTCACTAGGGGACACGGTCGAACGCACAGACCAGGTGAATTGTGACGCCAAGGTACGCATTGCTATCGGGTGGGCCAAATGGCGTGAGGTGACTAGTGACATTTGTGACTCCAAGATGCCGGTAAAGTTGACGGGACAGGTCTATAAGACCATTATTAGGCCTGTCCTTTTATACTACTGTGAAGCGTGGCTGGTGTTAGAGCGACACAAGCAAGAACTGCGTGTTACGGAGATGAATATGCTGCGGTGGATGTGTGGAGTACCGTGGAAGGACCGCGTTAGGGACTCCCGCATTCAAGACAGTCTTCATGTCCGTGACGTTGCGGATAAATTGCAGGAGTGTCAACTTCGTTGGTACGGTCACGTTTTATGACAACCAGATACTTACGTGGGGAACAAATGTCTGGCTATGCCACTCCTCCGGGCAGGAGGGGTAGACCCAAAAAGACCTGGCTTGACGTCGTAAAGGGTGATATGCGTACCAATGGGCTCACTACCAGCGATGCTGAAGACCGTGCGAAGTGGTGTAGATAAAGTCGGACGTGGTCCCCGGGCACCGAAGTAGAAGTTTAAGTTGCAACCGGGATACAACGCTAGGATGATCATGAGTGTTGCAAACTTAAAATATTTCAATTACACGTTTAATATATGATATATGAAAAAACAATCGTGTTCCAAAGAATATTATAAAATTGGAGATAGTTATAGGACTAATTTAGAGCATATTGCTAGAATTCTGAGAGAAAGACCGACATCGTAATTGAGCTTTTGGATATATTGTGGATTTTAGACAGCAGTTTGAGAAGTCCTCCGTCATTCTCTATTTTAAAAATTAAGAAACACTTTTATGGTGGGATTGCATGCGCCATTTAATTTATCCCACTCATTCCTGCATTATTTCATCAGCTTATTCTGATGAAATCAATGTTTGACTGCTAAAATGGATTTCTCCTGCTGCTAGTTGCAAAGAAAAGGCATTGTTCCGTTTTTCTGTTTGGTGTTCAGAACTTGAATATAGCCGCAAATTTCAAAATTAATTTAACCACATTGATTTTAGCTTTTTTTATACTGTGTTCGTCAAAATGCTGTTATTGAAAGTCATTGGCGCTTAAAGTCAAGCTGTTCTTCAACCGTACTCTCAGTGATCTTTAGATGCAATTTGGATAATCACTTGAATGATTATGACAAATCTCGGATACAGATCAAAATAAAATTAAACAACTGACTTTACAGCGTCATTGTAATAACATTGAATTGTCATTTCTATTATATTCGTCACTCTACAAAATACTCATAGATGCATTAACACTCTATAGTATATGAGCTCGCGATTTAGCCTTTACCGTTTACACAAAATACATAAGTGCACGAATCATAATTTTCCAAGTGCAATTCAAAATGCGAGCGCCACGGTTACAACGCTAAGTAAATATAATATACTTTTTGTGGTATTTTCTTGAAGAAATGGAGTAACTAAACATGTACTAGGACTGCAAATAATAGAGATTTCCATGACATAAAACCGATTAATCAATTTATATAAATTACGCATTTTTGAATTAGTTGAGTTGACACATAATCGTGGCTAGAAAAATAATCAGGTAGTCTGATTATTTTTTATAGTCAGTGAGCTGAAAATATTTTATAGGGAGCCGAAAAAATAATTCTCTTTCAGCTATTTTCAGGCAACATAGGAGTAGTGCCGCAAGCTTATTTTTTGCTATCGGGTTGGATAGTCTCTGCGAAAACTCTACGTCTATATAACTTGTTATGGCCCTTTTCATATAAAAACGCAATGTCTCAGAAAAACGCCGAAATAAATAAGCGTACAATAATGTAACTGTGTAAAAATACAACTATCTTGGTGTCCATTCATAAGCCAACGTCACTTGTAATAAGAACGTACATGATTTTTACTTCTGTGCTTTGTTTTTTGTGTTGTCTACTAGTGAAATAGTAAACGTATTTCGATTATCAAAACTCTGTGTCAAGGTTTCTTTTTGTTTACCGCCTTAAAGAAAAGGAACGAAGGCTGATCACTTTTAATTTAATTGTTGAAATGTTATAAATGATTGCTTAATTCAGCATTGATGAGATCATATTATGCAATTCTCAATCGTAATGTTATTGATTTTGTATCAGACTATGGTAAGTTGCTTGTATTTTAGAAGTGTAAGGGATTACACTAAAACCTGAAGAATTAAGATGTCTTTAAATGACGCCCTCCGTGTGTTTGAACGCCTGTCAGGGTGACGGATTCCATTCCCTCCCCGAGGCGGAATAATTTATAGTATTATATTTTTCCAATAAAATATAAGCATTATATCAGTTGTCTAGTACCTATATACAAAGTAAGTGCTCTGCTGTTTAATTTGGAACTAGATGGCGCTTTGTAAATTGTTACAGTATATTAAATCAACCTCATCTGCAAACTAATGCACTCTGCATTGTTCGAAATTCTGACGCGAACTTTCCTTTTTAGGTGGAACCACGTGGTAGTCTTATATGAATCAAAGTCCAAGTCTATTTTCTAGAGCTTATTATCCCAGCAGAAGAAATAGAAGTGTATATAAAGAGGATTGACGATTTGACAGTCGACAATAATAACTCCACTACGAAGTACATAAAGTCTTCAAGTGCAACCAAAACAAAATGTTAGCAAGAAGTACATAAAACCATTTTATGTACATCTATACGATGGTCGTCGTACAATATTACGTACACGTATCCTCGTTGTATTCGTGATAATTGGATTACCCGACTATTTAGGTCGACATTTGTTGACCTTTTTGTGTTTTTCCACCTCTACATTTATTATTGCAGTCTGGAAGAGTTATTGAACCTTGCGCCCATGAGAACTACATGTATTTTAGGTAAACGTTGAAATTTCTGACAAACAAGGTTGATTAAGATAATAACTTAATTATTATCAAGTGATAATAAAATATAGCGAATAATAAATCTTCAAATGGAGAAGAGGATAATATCAATACTTAATGTCCATTGTTGGACTTGAGATTTTTATATTAACATCCCACACAGCATTGGCAGGTCATGCCAGTATATTGGTACGCTAAGGTGATAATGCATGCATGGCAGTTGCAATATTTACGATGAAAAACACATGTGTGGAATGTGCGTTTCATAGTAGAACTCTAATATCTCGAAAGATCCGCTTCGCAAAATGGAACATAGGTACGCTAACCGGACGTGCGAGGGAGTTAGCCGATGTGCTCTCCAGGCGGAGGGTGGCTGTGGTGTTTCTGCAGGAGACTCGGTGGAAGGCCAGCAGATCTCGGTTCATTGGGAATGGCTACAAGCTGATTTACACAGGTGCACCTGGTGGGGAGAATGGGTTTGCCATAGTGATCTCGGAGGAGTTCCAGAACGATATTTTGGAAGTGAAACGTCATAGCGACCGGCTTATGGTCGTTAGGGTGCTTATGAATGGGGTAGTTACCCATTTGATAAGTGCCTATACGCCACAGGCCGGTTGTGACGACGCCGAACCTACTCGGAGAAATACTTCGTGGAATCCCATTATCACAGGGGATCGTTTTGGGGGGTGATCTGAACGGTCATATGGGTGATGAATGTGGGGAATTTGAGCGTGTTCACGGTGGATTTGGGTACGGTAGCCGCAACGCAGAAGGGGAGGATATCCTCAATACGTGTGCGGCTGCCGACCTTGCCATCGTGAACACGTATTTCAAAAAGAGACCCGAACATCTCATCACCTACAAAAGCGAGAGGAATGCTACCCAAATCGACTTCCTACTCACTAGAAGTTCGCCTTAGCCGTCGGTGACAAGTGCGCTGGTGGTATGGTCGATCCAGTTCAGGCTTACTGGGACAAGATTCAGACGGCGGTCGGCGAAGGAGGTGCTTGGGGTGTCTAAGGGTGGTCGCAAGTGTGACAAGGAGATATGGTGGTGGAATGATACAGTCCAGAGGGTGACTAGAGCGAAGAAAGCCCTCTTTAAGAAGTGGCAAGCGTCCAGATCTCCTGAAGATCGCGACGCATACCGGGTGGCAAAGCGCGCCACTAAAAGAGCTGTTGCCAGAGCCAGACGACACCACTTACAACCACTTCACGATAAGCTGGAATCGTCTGAGGGACAGAAGCTCATCTATAAGTTGGCGAGCTCCAGGGTCAAAGCGGCACAGGACATTTCTAAGTGCCGCTGTGTAAAAGACCCTGTGGGCAACCTGCTATGCGAGGACCTCGTGGTGAAGGAGAGATGGCGCTCGTATTTCCACGAGCTGCTGAACACGCAGCATAAAGAGGTGCAGCCGCCAGATCTTCCTCCGAATCAAGGACTAGTCCTACTCATAACGCTTGCAGAAGTCCAGAATTGTCTTCGCCGCATGAAGAATCGGAAAGCTGTTGGATCCGATGGAGTCCCCATTGAAACCTGGAAGGCGATGGGCTCTCATGGTCTTAACCGACCTTTTCAACCGGACACTCCTCACCGGTACGATCCTGAGCCTATGGAGACTGAGTAACATTACTCCAGTCTTCAAAGGCAAGGGGTCGGTGCAGGAGTGCGGTAGTTACCGAGGGGTTAAGGTCATGTCCCACAAAATGAAGCTCTTCGAAAGGGTTATCGACTCTTGGATTCGACAGGAGTGCATTGTCTCGGAATGTCAATATGGGTTTCGCCCTGGTCCCGGGACAGTGGACCCTATTTTTGCCCCAAAGATTGTCGCGGAGAAATACAGAGCGAAGAATACGCCTCTGCATTGTCTGTTTCTCGACTTGCTGAAGGCCTTCGACTGTATTCCTCGCGCGATAATCTGGTGGGCATTGCGGTCCAAAGGGATTCCAGAGGCCTATATTGACATCATCCGAGACATGTACCGTGACTCCGATTCCGTAGTTCGGACCGTTGTTGGCGACACAAAACCTTTCCCCATCACCGTCGGTGTGCACCAAGGATCCGTCCTTAGTCCGTTTCTGTTTAGCGTGATATTAGACGTACTGTCAAACAGCATCAGAAACTCACATGAGCAGCCCCCGTGGCTGCTCATGTATGCTGATGATATCGCGCTGGCAGATTCGGACAGGGGTAGGCTGGTGCGACGTGTGAAGGTGTGGAAGGAGTCGCTTGAGAAAGGTGGTCTGAAGCTCAATGTGGCGAAGACCGAGTACATGGCCTGTTACTCCACAGATCCCACACCCGTACGCATAGTCGGCGACACGGTCGAGCGCACGGACCAAGTGAAATACCTGGGATCTATGTTTCATGCGTCTGGTGACATCGATTGCGACGTCAAGGCACGCATTGCTGCCGCGTGGGCCAAATGGCGTGAGGTAACTGGTGTCATTTGTGACCCCAGGTGCCGGTAAAGTTGAAGGAACAGGTCTATAAGACCATCATTAGGCCTGTCCTTTTATATGGCTCTGAAGCGTGGCCGGTGTTAGAGCGACACAAGCAAGAGCTGCGTGTCACGGAGATGAATATGCTGCGGTGGATGTGTGGAGTGACGCGGAAGGAACCGCGTTAGGAACTCCCGCATTCGCGGCAGTCTTCACGTCCGTGATATTGCGGATAAATTACAAGAGTGTCGGCTCCGTTGGTACGGCCACGTTTTACGGCAACCGGATGCTTACATGGGAAACAAATGTCTGGCCATGCCGCCTCCACCGGGCCCCGGCAGGAGGGGTAGACCCAAAAAGTGCTGGCTTGACGTCGTAAATGGTGACATGCGTGCCAATGGGCTCACTATCAGGGATGCTGAAGACCGTGCGAAGTGGAGAAGAAAAAGTCGGAAAGCGGACCCCGGGCGCTGAAGAGAGAGTTTGGGCTGCAATCGGGATTTAACGCAAGGATGATGATGAGGGTGGTTTAAAAAATACCTTGTTTTTAGAAGGTATGCTATTGCAATGGGTCATTACATCTCGCAGCAAATAGGCAGCCGCTGTAGAGTTAGAAATGATGAGGCCCAGATAACCATATAATTTTCCCCTTGAAATATAGAGTAGTACAGGTGAATTGGTTTTCACAAATCATAAAAACGCCTATATCCAGCAATGGCTGCAATAAGTTTGATGATAATAAGGCTCTCAATTTTTATTACTTATCAATGAATTTTACCAGTAAGTTAATCAACTAATTTGACTAATGAACCCTATGCACAACATTCGTGCGCGGGAGTGAAATATAAACTATGAGAGGAACGTATATAAAATTGCGCTGCTTAAAAATACATGAAAACCTCATTAAAAACATTCTCCCATCTATTTAGATCTAGATTATGTATAAGGATAATGTTAATACTTCTCTAGCGACCCATGTATAGCGTTACGTATATTATGTCGATATACGCTGTAATTGGATTGAATTGAATTGGTACGTCGATGCTCGAGTTTATTTGGGTCATAGAGGCGGTTACCTTGTTGTTAGTGACATTTAACCTTCACCACTAATGTTTTATAGGACCGTTGACAATACGGCTGTTTTAAAAGGGAAATTCAATCGCTAAGTTTCTTCCATAGATAAGAAATGTATTTAAAAATGCTTGTATTTTTTTTTGCATGTACTAATATTTAATTATTTTCTTTTAACCCTGTTCGTGTCCTACATTCGTAGTTAAATAGGGCAAATATTGTTTAACCCCCACCACCAAAAGGAAAAATCCTCATTCTTAATTACTTGTAGTTGAGGTTATGCAAATTTGAACCCTGAATGTTTATCATTCAAGTAGTTCATCAGTGATTCAGACACAAAGCATAATGTGAGCCTCAGGTACACGCTCACGCTTCTTTCCTGTTCTTGTTCAAGAAATTACAAGAAAACAAGTTTTATTATAGCTATATATGGATTTTACAAAAGCGACTGCAACCCGACTCCCCAATCCTGAAAAGAGAATCTGAGCTTTCTTTGATATCTGCAAACAGGAAATTTCTTTCTAAAAATTGATGATGCAGATTTTTAATTTGGTTACATGATTTTAACTAGTAAAGTGGAAATCAGTCGTTCTTTCAAGAATACAATTCAAGCAAATTAAGAAAATACAAGCAATTACATAAACTTTGACGACATCCGTGACGCAAGGGCACATAGGAACGCCTCTCACGGGTACAAATTCCGTCCCGAGTCTGAATATTTATGTCTAATATATATTTATTTATAAAAGAAAAAGTATATCAGTTCTTTGTACCCATAAAACAGGCGCTACGCTGTTAGGCTTAGGACTAGATAGCGATTTGGAATGGCCACAGAGTATTCATTTATTTACATACACTTTGTAGAAACAAATGCTAAAGCAAAAGTAAACTACATAAACAATGGACATAAGTGATGTATATAGAGATACATTTGAGGTTTCTCCCAAACGGGGTGGTTATAAGATTGCAGATCACGTATGTTGGTCTCGTGATGCGATTCGAACGTTATTATTGTTGGACATAAGGCAATTCGTTTTCTACTTAACTCATTATTACCTCCTAAATAATAAGTAAATGAATATAAAAATCATACATCACTAATAAAAATGTCTATATGATTAGAAATTTTGTCGTTTTTGAATAATCAGGATAGCTGTTTGACTAATCTTGCAATTATCCCACATTAAGAGTGTTCCGCACAATTGTCATCTTTTTTTTTTTTTTTTGGTATCGGGTTGGAAGATCCTCATGGAGGCCCTCCGCCCTCGGGGAAGGGCGAAGGGGACTGTCAGACTCTTACTGACTAAAAACCAACCCGTGTTCCTCATGTACCCGTGTGTCGGAGGGGCGGGTATCGCCGAAGCATTCTTCGCCACCCCCCGACGGGTATTGGCCCGCCAGATGGTCAGGCGGGCCCCGTCACCCACTGCGGCCGTCACCCCGGCCGCAGGACTCCATTATGAGGCGCGCGCGGAACAACACGCCGCCGCCTCGAGGCCTGCCGCTGATCGGACGACAAGACGCCCCGAGTCTGCCGTCCGCAGGCCGCGCCATACGGTGGCCGGAAGTCGGCCACCCTACGGCGCCCATTGCGTCTGCTGCGAGAGGGGAGAGAGGAGGCAGTTTCTCTCTCCCTTTCCGCCGCCTCCTTTGCGAGCATCACGGCCTCGCAAAAGGTGGCGACGGCACTCCACCCTGACTCGCTCCCGACCATGGTAGACACAACAGCCGGAAGCGAGAGGTTTCCCGCAGCTCCTACGGTCGCAACCAAGTCTCGGCGCTGCTCGGCCCAAGCTGGGCACTCCGCCAACGTATGCAGCGCCGTATCGTCGCGGCAATCACCACAATGGTGGCACTGGGACGTCGGCTCCCGGCCTATGCGACACAGGTATTTCCCGAAACACCCGTGTCCGGTAAGCACCTGCGTCAGCCGGAAGCCGAGGGCGCCGTGGCTCCTATTGAGCCACTCCTCTAGAATGGGCCTTACCGCCGCTACAGCGGCGTGCCCCGCCGTGGGTTGCGCTAAGCGCGTCTGCCACTCCGCCACTAGGACCTGGCGGAGCTCTGCCCTGCGTGCCTCAATCTGTCGCGGCACCAGGCGCTCGCCCCGCTCGACCGCCTCCGCGTGCCACCAATAGAGCGACGCGAGGAGCTTTGCGTCGAGGTCCCAGGGCGGGGATCCGGCTAGGAGGCTCGCTGCCTCAAAGGAGATCGTACGGTATCCCCTTATGATCCTGACGGCAATCGCGCGCTGCGGCCTTCGAAGCGCGGCGACGTTGCGGGCCGTCAGGGCGTCCGCCCACACTGGCGCGGCGTATAGCGCCGTCGACCGTACGACCCCCATGTAGAGCCTCCGGCAGGAGGAGTCGGGCCCTCCCAGGTTGGGCAGCAAGCGCGAGAGCGCAGAAGCGGCGCCAAACAAACACAATTGTCATCTGTTTCTAGTCTCATCGTCTCAATTCATCCTTTACTTTTTGTTGTAGAGATGGAAATTATTGTCTCACACCTACCGCTTAGGAAAACTTAAAGAGTACTGTGATTCGTATGCAATGTACTCATACGCGGTTACGATGGCAAGGAAACACAAGTTGGTGTAAACTATAAGGTTATAAGAAAATCCTATGGTTGGTTGCCAATCTGCCGTCAGTGAGTGAGGGAGGGCTTAGCGAGCTCCAACTTTCTCTCCACCACCTCTTTTGTGAACGAAATGTCTTGCAGGTGGTCCTCGGAAGCAACTGCGAATTTACCATTAACAACACCATTTTTCATGTATCCCTCTACCTACAATTAATCAATCTCAATTCTCTTTCGTTCCTTATATTTTTCTTGTTATATCACATGCTTCATCTATGTATGTACGTCACGCTAGTCTTTTTTCTTTTTAAATTCTGTCACAGATAATTTTGATTTTTTACAGAAAACATTAATTTATTTATAATTATTTATCGTATGTCAAAATACAATTTTTGTTAGTGATTATTATAAATAAAAATTATAATTCATAAATAAGTATATAAAATATACATACATATTATAATACATTTATATAATTTTTATATAATACATAAATTATTTAAATATGGACAGTCTACCCTGTTTGCTATCATGTTCAGGATGCTGTTAGGACTGCCACGAACTCTGTGGACCATGGACACTTCCTCATTAACACGTGGAAACCATCGACACGGGCGTTCGCAAACATGGCCGATGCGCTATAGTAGCGCGGGAGTCCCATAAACACCCTGAACGCATTATTATATTGGATACGTAAGGCCTCGTACAATTTGTGGGTGTAAACGTCCCATAGGCTGCAGGCGTAGAAAGATGTACAGTACGCTCGTAACAATGTGATCTTATCTTCTTCCGAGCATCGTGCAAACCTATGGGATATCATGTTGGCTCTAACCGACAAAGCCCTACGTTCTCGTTCCAGGTCATTGTCATCATGCAAATCGAAGGTAACCCAAAGATGGCCCAAGTATTTAAATTTTTCAACCTTTTCTAAGGGGACTCCTCTTATTTTTAAGGTCGGAATATGCGACGGTTATTTTTTTCCCGCTTTGAAGATCTTTAATTAGCTCTTTTTGCGTAGTTTATGTAGATGCATATTCTTTACATATTTTAAGGAGCTCTCTCAGACCACAGACTGGAGCACTAAGCAGTACCATGTTGTCCGCGAAGCTAAAGTTATTTACGCATATGTCGTCTATATGTTTCCTACTCAGTGCAGAGATAAGTCCATCCATGTAGAGGTTAAAGAAGACTGGCGAGGTTACTCCCCCTTGTCTCACCCCACATTCCGCTGCATATGGGTCTGAAAACTGTCCAGACCATCGAACATTATTTACCTGGCTTCCATACCAATTATTAATTGTTTCAGAGAGCAAGTTTATACTTTTGAGCTTTTCCCATAATAAATCATATGAGACTAGGTCAAAAGCCTTCGAAAGGTCTAAAAAACATGCATATATGGATGTATCTTTACTAGTACAGAAAGTTCGGCCTTAAATCCAAACTGATTGTCGTGCAGCGTAATGCAATCATTGAGTTTTTTTTTTCAAGCAGACTATCAAATATTTTCGCAATTACAGTGGCCAGAGAAATGGGTCTGTAGTTTTCTTTTTCTGACAAATTTCCTATTTCATTTTTAAGAACTGGTATTACAGTTATCCTCATAAAATGTTCTAGCAGGTAACAATGACATAAACATAAGTTATATAACATCGAAATATGACTAGATACATGAGCAAAATGCAGATGCTCAATACTGAGAAAGTCGTGTCCAGGATTTTCCTCTTAGCATACATAATAATGTCTTAAGTTAATTGCTCTATGGTAAATCGAATCTTAAATTTACTAGATTGATTTTCAGGGCTAAGCATCTGTACAGTGGGCCCCAAAGGCGACTTGATGTAAAACTGGTCTTTAAAAAGATTAGCTTCAAAATTCTTTTTTTATATCTTTAGGATAGCAGAAAGGCTGAAGGTCTACTTAGCAGTTTGCAGTTACCACCTATGCATATTTGCAAAACCAGGGACTCCGCTAACATGCGTCCATCCACGGTAGTAGTACTGTAATCAGATCACTTATGCCAGAATATAAGGTTATTATGGTGACATATTTAAAAACCAAGGGTAGTTGCCATCTATATGGGATTAAAGTCTTACCACCTGGCAAATTCATATAATAATAATCATACATTTCTCTTCGTGGTCCAGTTTATATTATTATTTATTTACATTCATGTAATAGATTTTATTACAGAATTATAAGTTTGAGAAGAACGCGTAAATCCAATTTGTTCCTGTAACTTACCATTTTATTAATTCCGTATGAGAGCCTATTTATTATTGTACTTAGTATAGATGCTTGGTTCAATTCGAGGCCATCATAGATTCACATAACAGTTTAATAATATTGGAGTACCTTCTCCATATCGTCATAGGCACGCCTGAAACGGTTATTTAATTTATTTGAAAGCTTTTAATACAACGCAAGAAAATGAGGCTAATCTCTGTGTAGGCCTAGCCCTGTTTTATGGTGAAACGCTTTTTGTACTATATAGGTAAATATTAATTTATGACACCACGCCCTTTAGGTTCTATCAAATTGAACCTAGAAAATGTTGATTATTGTTTTCAGTTCAAGTGAGTCTTTATCAAGAACATCGGTTACTTATTGTGTATTTCTCATTCAACTAAAGAGTTCAGATTATAGTTGCCATCGTGAAAATTAATATACACAAATGGTAATTTTTTTACAATATTTCAAATGTAACAATTCTTTTAATTGTATTTAACTCTCTTTATAGATTTATGTAGGATTTTTTTATTACTGTAGGGTAGCAGACGGCTGACGGCCCACTTAGAATTTAGCCGTTACCGTCGCCTATGGGTGTTTGCAACGCCAGTGGCATCGCGAACACGCTGCTGTTCCATAAAGGTACAGGAATTTGGGTCACTAATGCCGGAACACAACACAAAATTATTATTACGGCATACTTAGACCAAAGATTGTTGTCATCCAGATGGGTTGTCATGGGATGGGCCTAACACGTAGCTAGGATGGGTTGTTTTGTTGTCTTTTACAACAGGCCGACCACGACCGCAGAGGTCAGTATTCTTTCTCCGCCCTTTATGGGGCCCCTGTAGGTCCATGGTTACACTCAAAGACCAATCTAGAGGTCCCGAGTTCAAATCGGCGATGACATGCACCGCCTAGGCAGTTTTTCTCGTCTAATGTAGTCTAGGCTAATTGCCACGTACCAACGATGAAGAAAACCATCGTGAGAAAACCTGCCTACTGAGTTCACCGGTAAGTATAACCCAGTATTCCCTTTAGGGCGAAGTCCAAGGTTTATGTTAAGTATCGGATCACAATTATTGTTCTTACCAGTAAACTTTAAGTATTCTATAATTAGGGTAATATGAAGCTGGCATGATATTTTTAACAAAATTTAACAAAACCCTAAATAAATTAGATAAAAAAACATTTATATAAATAAACCGGCACTAATATAAATATTAAGGTTTATAATCGTCGTAATAATACTATTTTTTTAATGCTGTATGACAGCAGACAGACTGAGGACCCACTTAGAATTTAGCAGTTACCGTCGCCTATGGGTGCTGCAACGCCAGTGGTATCGCGAACACGCTGCTGTCCCATAAGGATGCACGAACTTGGGTCACTAATGTTGGACCACAACACAAGGTTATTATGGCGGCATACTTAAGGTCAAAGGTGGTCGCCATCAAGACGAGCTTGGGGCCCTACCACGTAGCTGGTGGCTTGTTTTGTTACCTTTTACGACAGGCCGACCCCGACCGCAGAAGTCAGTATTCTTTCTCCGCCACTGCACGGATAAAATACTAGATTTTTATAACAACTATTGCAAATTGGAGTGAAATAATTATACTTATCATATATGAGTCATTAGTTAATTATTGTTTACAGTTTAATTTAGTTATCAATTTTCTTATCATGTAGATATTTTATACTTTAATAAGTACATGGTTTCCTGTTTTTTTGTTGTTACTAATTTTTATAGATATATAACCCTAATGACAAGTGGTGGCCGTGTTTCACAAACGTATTTGTGGAACACGGGCTATATATCATCGCTTAGGAATTACTAATAGAGGTTGTAAAAAAAGAGAGAAGAAATTAGCGTTCAGGAGAAGGTAAGGAGAATCGCAGTGTTGTTAGGAAATTAAGGGTCTGTTACTCTTAAATTTCTTTCATATTTTCATCCTGGTTTCAACTTAAGATTATTTTCAAGACCCAGAATAAGCTGTATTGCGTCTAGGAAAAACCTTCTGCGAACTTTCTAATGTCTAATTTAACCCATACGACAGTGAAATTTCATACTAATATTAAAAATGTGAAAGTCTCTGTCTGTATGTTACGAAATTAGCAGTTTTATTAGTATTATTTTATTGTTGTAGGACATCAGACAGGCTGACGGTTAACTTAGAATTTAGCAGTTATCGCCGCCTATGAGTGTTTTCAACACCAGTGGCATCTCCAACACGCTACTGTCCCATAAAGGTACCGGTCCCCATACAATCTCTATAAGCTTATATGAGAGTACATTCCGAGCTAGGCAGCAATGACGCGGCAGCAGTGTCGCGGCAGCACTGCTGCGTGCAGCGTAGTTTGGAATCATACCTTTAGGGTACATGAAATTGGGTCACTAATGACAGAACACAACACAAAGTTATTATGGCGGCATACTTAAGACCTAAAGTGGATGATTTAGATATTTAGACCTAAAGTGGATTTTGATGAATTTCGGTTTAGAGATAGAGATGGAGAAGGCCATAGGCTACCTTTTTTTAAATTTATATGGCTGAACAATGTTTGCCAGGTCAGCTAGTACCACTAGGATTTGAATTTCAAACACAATGAACATTTTTTATCATCTTTATCTAAAAAATTTTAAAGGTACAAATTCATCATCATCATCATCTCAGCGATGAATCCCAGTTGCAGCCCAAACTCTCGCTTCGGCGCCCGGGGTCCGCTTTCCGACTTTTTCTTCTCCACTTCGCACGGTCTTCAGCATCCCTGGTAGTGAGACCATTGGCACGCATATCACCCTTTACGACGTCAAGCCAGCACTTTTTGGGTCTACCCCTCCTGCCGGGGCCCGGCGGAAGCGGCATGGCCAGACATTTGTTTCCCACGTAAGCATCCGGTTGCCGTAAAACGTGGCCATACCATCGGAGCCGACACTCCTGCAATTTATCCGCAATGTCACGGACATGAAGGCTGCCGCGAATGCGGGAGTTCCTAACACGGTCCTTCCGCGTCACTCCACACATCCACCGCAGCATATTCATCTCCGTGACACGCAGCTCTTGCTTGTGTCGCTCTAACACCGGCCACGCTTCACAGCCGTATAAAAGGACAGGCCTAATGATGGTCTTATAAACCTGTCCCTTCAACTTTACCGGCATCTTGGGGTCACAAATGACACCAGTTACCTCACGCCATTTGGCCCACGCGGCAGCAATGCGTGCCTTGACGTCGCAATCGATGTCACCGGATGCATGAAACACAGATCCCAGGTATTTCACAAAGTCCGTGCGCTCGACCTTGTTGCCGTCTATGCGTACGGGTGTGGGATCTGTGGAGTTACAGGCCAAGTACTCGGTCTTCGCCACATTGAGCTTCAGACCACCGTTCTCAAGCGACTCTTTTCACGCCTTCACACGTCGCACCAGCCTACCCCTGTCCGAATCTGCCAGCGCGATATCATCAGCATACATGAGCAACCACGGGGGCTTCTCATGTGAGTTTCTGATGCTGTCTGACAATACGTCTAATACCACGCTAAACAGAAACGGACTAAGGACGGATCCTTGGTGCACCCCGACGGTGATGGGGAAAGGTTTGGTGTCGCCAACAGCGGTTCGAACTACGGAATCGGAGTCACGGTACATGTCTCGTATGATGTCAACATAGGCCTCTGGAATCCCTTTGGACCGCAATGCCCACCAGATTATCGCGCGAGGAATACAGTCGAAGGCCTTCTGCAAGTCGAGAAACAGGCAATGCAGAGGCGTATTCTTCGCCCTGTATTTCTCCGCGACAGTCCTTAGGGCAAAAACAGGGTCCATTGTCCCGTGACCAGGGCGAAACCCATATTGACAATCCGAGACAGTGCACTCCTGTCGAATCCGAGAGTCGATAACCCTTTCGAAGAGCTTCATGGTGTGGGACATGACCTTAACTCCTCGGTAACTACCGCACTCCTGCACCGACCCCTTGCCTTTGAAGACTGGAGTAATGATACTCAGTCTCCATTGGCTCGGGATCGTACCGGTGAGGAGTGTCCGGTTGAAAAGGTCTGTTAAGATGCCCACACCACGAGAGCCCATCGCCTTCCAGGCTTCGATGGGGACTCCATCGGATCCAACAGCTTTCCGATTCTTCATGCGGCGAAGACAATTCTGGACTTCTGCAGGCGTTATCAGTGGCACTAGTCCTTGATTCGGAGGAAGATCAGGCGGCTGCACCTCTTTGTGCTGCGTGTTCAGCAGCTCGTGGAAATACGAGCGCCATCTCTCCTTCACCGCGAGGTCCTCGCATAGCAGGTTGCCCACAGGGTCTTTTACACAGCGGCACTTGGAAATGTCCTGTGCCGCTTTGACCCTGGAGCGCGCCAACTTATAGATGAGCTTCTGCCCCTCAGACGATTCCAACTTATCATAAAGTGGTTGTAAGTGGTCTCGCCTGGCTCTGGCAACAGCTCTCTTAGTGGCGCGCTTTGCTACCCGGTATGCGTCGCGGTCTTCAGGAGATCTGGACGCTTGCCACTTCTTAAAGAGGGCTTTCTTCGCTCTAGTCTCCCTCTGGACTGTGTCGTTCCACCACCATGTCTCCTTGTCACACTTGCGACCACCCTTAGACACCCCAAGCACCTCCTTCGCCGACCCAAGGATAGCCGCCTGAATCTTGTCCCAGTAAGCCTGAACTGGTTCGCCCATACCACCGGTGCACTTGTCACCGACAGCTAAGGCGAACTCCTGGGACGTGACTTCATCAAGCAGCCACCACCTGATTCGGCGCTGAACGCGCTCGGTATACGTGTCTTTAGGCTTAGCGCAGAGGTCCATGACAAGCAGACGATGTTGTGCAGTGAGACTCTCACCGGGTATGACCTTGCAGTTGGCCACTTTGCTGATGTGGTGTCTCCTAGTGAGTAGGAAGTCGATTTGGGTAGCATTCCTCCCGCTCCTGTAGGTGATGAGATGCTCGGGTCTCTTTTTGAAATACGTGTTCACGATGGCAAGGTCGGCCGCCGCACACGCATTGAGGATGTCCTCCCCTTCTGCGTTGCGGCTGCCGTACCCAAATCCACCGTGAACACGCTCGAATTCCCCACATTCATCACCCACATGACCGTTCAGATCACCCCCCAAAACGATCCCCTGTGATAATGGGATTCCACGGAGCACTTCTCCGAGTAGATTCCAAAACGCTATTTTATCGGCGTCGTCACAACCGGCCTGTGGCGCATAGGCACTTATCAAGTGGGTAACTATCCCATCGATAAGCACCCTAACGACCATAAGTCGGTCGCTATGACGTTTCACTTCCAAAATGTCATTCTGGAACTCCTCCGAGAGCACTATGGCAACCCCATTCTCCCCACCAGGTGCACCTGTGTAGATCAGCTTGTAGCCATTCCCAATGAACCGGGATCTGCTGGCCTTCCACCGAGTCTCCTGCAGGAACGCCACGGCCACCCTCCGCCTGGAGAGCACATCGGCCAACTCTCTCGCGCGTCCGGTTAACGTGCCTATGTTCCATGTTGCGAAGCGGATCTTTCGAGATGTTTGGGCTGCGTGAGATGGGGCTAGCGTCGTTAGCCGTGCCCGCCCATGACACGGTAGCCCTTGTCCACTTCTCACAAGAGCCGGGCGAAGCTCTTGCGCGCCGTTATGCGGCGGCGCCCTAGCCCTTAGCCGATCTCGTAATCTTGTTCTCACCATGTTGATTTGGCAACTTTGGCTTTTACGGGGGCGACTGCCGTCTGACCCCCCAACCCCAAAAGGAAAGCCGTCGTCAGAGCCTCGTCCGTTATTCAGCAGGGTGCGCCGACTTGCAGGTGACTTGGGCCCCGAAGATGTTGGTAGGGCCCCTTACATCCCTTTAAAGGTACAAATTATTGATCAAAAATAATTTTGTGTCCACATATTTATTTTAGCAAAAAAAATAAACGTTATTATACGTATAAATACAATACATATTTTAAGAAAACAATATGTATTACATTGTTTATAAACAAATTTAATATCGTTTTGAAAGTAAAAAAAACTAATTATCTCTCATTCCCCACACGCATTTAAGGGTCGCAGTCAGTCGATAATCTGTATGACATTTCGTTCTGAGAACGTCTGCAGGTCGAATAAGGGCACACAACTTATTGGCTGCGATGGAAAAATAGCTCAATTCACCTTCTAAAGCAATTATTGTTTAATTGTGAGAATTATTTATTATATAGGATAGATGATATTGCAAATTTTTATACATTTTACATAAAGTTATTATCCAAAACTGAAAGTCGAGTAAGAAAAGATAGTGATGTGAAAATAACAAATTTGCCCTGTCGAGATACCAAATAGTAGCATCTGTCAACAGGTATTTAGTGTCAGAGGCAAAACCTTTGAATACCCTCAGGATCAAATGCGATCTAGTAGAAGACAGTCTTTTTTGGCCTATGCTCTAATTACTATATTGGCATCCCTTCTCTATGCTGTGTTGGAAAAAGTGACTCTTAAAACGCTTCGATTTTGAGAATCGACATTAACGTCATCTATTCGCTACCCACCAGCTATTACGTCGGAACGCCTACGGGGGTCAGAAGCTCGATGCCCGTCCCGAGTCTAGGTGTTAATGTAGTGCCTATAACACAAGCGCTCTGCTACTTATTTTGGGACTAGATGGCGCTGTGTGAATTGTCACAATATATTTATTGTCAATTAACTATTAAAAATAACGTAGTATACTTATTAAATCTGTGCTAATCTATGCGCTATATAACTGACATTGGCTAGCCGAAACTCAGCCCAGTTGCAGTTTTTATAAATACTACTTTCAGATTACACCTCACAACAGTTATTTTAAAGGTAGGATATCATGATATGAAAGTGCTGTTGCAAAGTTAAGAATATTTGTAACAAATAAATATTATGCACAAATAAATATCTTCTCCATCCAGATGAACAGTAATAATACTGATCTGTCGTAGAGGGCGACAAAACAAAGCTAGGTGGTAGGGCCTCAAGGCAGTATGTATAACGACCACCCATGGTTTATAAATGTGCCGCCAAAATAAACTAGTGTTCCAGCATTAGTGACTCAGGTGTTAGCTTCGCAAATATCCATAGACGACGGTAACTGATTCCAATTAAGTTGGTCATCAGCTTGTCTTCTGTCTCTCAGCGATAAAAAAATAATATTGTACAATAATACGTAGATAAATCCACAATCTATTGAGACAATACTAACCGAACTATGAGTTTAATGATATCTGAGTCTGACATTGAACAGCGGCGAGGCTCATTCGAGAGGTTTAGAAGTCGAGTTTTAAGGTTAAAATATTTATTTACTCACATTATTCCAGGCCTACCAATCAAGATTAATATTACTATGAGCTCGTAAGATTTTTTTTTGCAAATATATTGCATATTAAGTCTCTAAACATGATTTAGATCTGCTATATCAGTATCACGATGGAATTCCAGTGGGAAGTCGAAGTGGACGGTACTGCGGCCGTGAATGGTGACGGCCAGCAATGACTGCAACAGCATGCCGACTGAATTCCAGGACTCCACTGTGAGCTTTATGTGGGGGTTGATTGTTCGACTCTTGGTCATTTGTAACACCCTCAGCAACATTTAGTAAGTGCACCTAAGTGCTCCTCTTCAATGAATGTATAGATGAGCTGATTCATGGGCTTTTCCTTTCGAAATATAGAGACTTCTCACATTATGGACTCCTTTTTGAGGAAGTGGATAGATAGTATACCCACTATGTTGATCTAAGATAGATCAGTGGATTATGCGCACAATTGATATCAATGTATAGATTTCATAACGATATTTTCACCGGCGTTAGAACGTGAAAAATATGTTTAAGTATGTAGTATATAAAATATTCGGAAAAAGAAACTTAAAAATGCACACGTCAGTTACTGTTAAAATCGGGATTGGATTTCGAGGATTTCCGGGATATGGATTGCAATTCGAGTGATATTTTAATTTGGCTATTTTATTTGGCAACGATACAACCTATATTTACGTCTAATATAATATTAGTTCAGTAGAGCGACAACACCTGTGGCCATTTTTGGCCATAACTTTCAGTCTTCCGAAGATAATATTTAGTACATACACATGGCTTCCACATTCATCATGCGAACCGCCAAAAAGTGGAATTCTTTGCCGGCGTCTGTGTTCCCGAACATTATTATTTAGGGGTCTTTAAGAGGAGAGTGAACAGGTTTCTTATAGGTAAGCGTGCTACACCGTCGACCGCATCGTCGCTTACCATCAGGTGAGATTGCGGTCAAACGTACGCCTATCTTTATTTAAAAAAAAACACAAAAAGCCTTCTTTGAAAAAAAACTGGATCTTTTCATTGCCGCGTCTGAACTCCAGGATTCTTCGTCCTCCACTTGCAACACCTATAGCCATAGCGGCATACCCACTAGAAACCCCGTTTGCTATTTTGAGCCTTTGTATATGGGTTGAGGATATAATTTTGGTTATTATTCTGTAACGCCTTCATACAGAGAAACCCGATATAAAACAGCAAAAATAAGTAGTAGAACAATACAATGTGAAGATATAGGTATTATATACTATAACTGTGAGTGCAGGCCGTGAACGCGTAGTAGTGGTAACATGGTTGTTGGCTGGCATGAATATCGGACGGTGGGTTGGTGTGGGGCGACCCCACTCGTTTTACGTGATTGAATGAGAAATTGTTTAAAAGAACATATTTTTAAAGGTAATTTTGAGGGGAATAAACTCTCACTATATAGTCCACTTATACTTATGTTTATAGATCAATTTTATATTATACATTTTTATTTTAATAATCTATGTTTTGTTAGATCATCCCTTCCAACAACTTCGGGAGTTAAATCAGCCATTACTGCCTGTCAGTGAATAGTCATGAATGATGAAGCAGACTCTGCGTCTTTTATTTCGGGGTAGAGAGGGATTTACAATATACTTATTTTTATTAATTCAATAATAATGAAAATCGAGTTCAGAAGTTGCTTATAATTTCTCTGATATCTACTGATTCTGTAGGAATACGTCGAGGGAACACCGTTACCCACTCCGAATAAAAGTGGCGGTGGTGTCTATTCCATCTAAAATAAGGCTCCAAGTGCAGCAGTGGGCTGGCGTTGTTTTATTAAGTTATTTGCTTAGTCTTAATGAATATCACGTGATTAGCGTTTGGAGGATTAACCGAACCTCCTATGGGGTAGATTCTCTAAGCGAGACATTTAATCAAACACGTATATCCACTGGCTCACTATTTTTAATGGTGGTGTGTATCATGTTATTGAGTGATATAAATAATTAATAACTACAAAACTTATATAATATAAAATAATTTAGTGACAGCTCCGAATAATATTCTTACATTTTTGTATTGACATAACATAACTCTCGAAAATATCTAAAAAGTATACATATAACTAGAAAGAAGAATATATATGAAAGTATACAATTATTCGATTTTAGCAGTGTAAGAAATCAGGTGGCGAGTGAGGCGCCACACCCGTCACAAATTCTTTGCCAATTTAGTAGACTGATATGTGGTGATATATTATTTGTAATCTTAATAAGATTTGAATTGTTTTCAGCTGAGGATACAGCAGATTAAGAAGAAGAGGTGGTTTAAATAGACGTTGAGGGAAATCGCCGTTTGAGTCGGGGGTGTTGGCGGGTAGTACTTGTGTTTAATTAAAAATAATGTCCGAGGCTGTGTTTCCTCGACAATAACCGAGCCGGGACGAGATAGCTTGTTATATAAATTTCTGCAGACTCCTGGGGGACGCGCCGGGAGAATAAGGCGAGGAAGCGGCGGTAGTGTGAGTATATTATACCCATTTTCTGGGTCGTCCTTCCTACAAATACGTTTTATGTGGAAGCCAGTCAGACTTTGACTTTTAATGTAAAATATACCGTAGGTCATTGTTATAAGGTTCCTTTTATGGGCGTTTTATATCGTCCCGGTAAAAGGTACTTATTTGATTAGGGTGTCAGGCGTATCACCGCGAGAGTGTGAGCGCCGAGCCCCGAGGTTTTGGATGAAATTTGCGTATTTCGATTTTTTGCTTATACCGCTCCCTCTACACAAATTGACGCGAAATTGTTTACTGTATTTGATAAAACGTTATTTTTTATTATAGTTGATACTGCGGTTGACTTTTAGAGAAAATCGTAACGAAATATTATACCAGTCGTAGTGAATCGTGTTAGAATTCATATGAGACCCTCGTAAGCCCCTTCATCTCTTTCATAGTGGGAACCTCTATAAATCATCGGGAAAGACGTTAATATTTGAGTACAAAAAGTATGATTTTCGAGGACAGACTGGACGGAAAAGCGGAGCGCGGCGGTTGGTGTTATCTACGCCAATTGTCGTAGTCAAAGCTAAGAGCATGAACTGTATGGAGAGGACATGGATTTGCTGTGTTTTATTGAAAGTATGATTTGTGCCTGATTTTGAAATATATATTTTCTATATCACTTGTATCTTGAATATCTGTTATATTTAGGTACGCTGCTGTTGAAGAACAAAACTGGTATCCTTTAATGATAGTATCATTTCTTTTTCTTTTAATGACCTCTGTGGTCTAATGGCTAATGCACTTCGGTAAGCTTGTGGAGGTCACGGGTTCGATTCCCGTCTCGCATCTGGGCGTTTATGTATAATATGTATTTATTTCCAAAAAAAAGTATTTAAGTAGTATATCAGTTGTTTAGTACCCGTAAGTGCTACGCTACTTACTTTGGGACCGTGTGAATTGTCAGAAAATATTTATATATTTTTAAAGATCCTAGAAAAAACATATGAAATGTTATAGATAGATTTAGAATTAAAAAAGCGAAATAATAACATCTTTGCCTTAGTAACCACTGTATTTTTTATTGGTTGAAACCACACAGCTAATTTTCATCTTTTTTTAAAGAGACAACTGGTAAAGGACTTCATATCGATAATTGTTGTTAACTACGGTCGTATTTTTACTCAAACAAACAGCTAGATCATCACCGATTGGTCAAATTGAGCCGATTATTAAAAATTGGAACACTCTGCGAGTCAGATACTGCACACAAACTGGACATCTGGTACATGATGGAATAGAAAAAAAGAAATGTCAAACGAACGATCGATCTCCATTGACGCGCTTCTGGATTTTCCATTGGGAAATGAATTAGCTGAGAGCTGAAGCGGCGAATTTACATTTTTATTGACAAGCAATCTATTCTCGCAAGATGGCAATTGATGTGATAAATCTTTTAAAGAAAAAAATATTAACGCTTATTTAAGTCCCTTGAACACTTTGCTTCCTAGTTGAAATTCAAACGAATATTTTAGTAAGGTTTCAATGTTTATACCATAGTTTTTAATGTACTTGTTTTCGGAAAAAATAATACAACTTGTATACGAGTATCAATAGAACATTAGTATAAAGTGAATTTTTGCTTTTTATAAAAAAAACAGTTTTTTTTTTGTTTTGGCATTCCTATATTTATTATAATAGAGATAATTCTAACTTCGAAGAAATATAAGAATTGTCATTAGTATAATAAATTCATGGTCAACCGATTGTGGGTTACAGGAGGGTGATACAGCTTCCGGGTTCATTGACTGATCGAACCGTTCCTGAGTTATTTCTACCAGTGGAGGTATAAACAAATTTATTTAAAAATCTATCATTAAAACATGAAACAGTATCTCTAAAACAATACAAACAAATGCCACTACCGCTAGCACGATCCCACTCATCTACAAATTGAGCCGAAAACGCGTAGTAATTATTTAAACCGTCATATAAATTACTGCTCAAACTTTTCACGGGTAGGAGTGTGTGCGTGGAAAGGCCCGTAAACACGGTTTAAGCTGCGCAAGTATGCGTGGGTATCTCACCGTCGACTGAAAATGGTTCCATCATTTCACTCCTCCATCCTTTTTCAGCATTGTATAACTTTTATACCAAATATAGTATAAGGGAAATCTAGACAGTTTGAGCAAGGAAGCAGTAACAAATATCTATATTAATTTTTTATTTCGCAGCTATTTAATTATAATATTATTTATAATAATTTTATTTAATGAATATTAAATTTCATCATAATTTTCAGATTCTTGACATAAGATTCGATAATTGGATTTACAGAACATATTTATAATTTGAACAATATGCTGTGATATCTTTTATCATTCATGTCGCAGAATTAAGCTACTTTTTGTATTCAAATTATTATAAACTATTTATTTTATACATACCTTAAAATATTTTTTTTTTCATTGTAAACACGTTTAATGGCTGACAATAGAGTACTCAATTGTTTCGGCACTATATAATTTACTTATCGATTTTATAACTAAATCATTTATATAATTTAAAGACATAAATAAATACAAGGTAAGTTTGAAAGTAGCGCCAGTGGTTGCGAAGCTGAAAAGTACAAAGCTAGCTTGGTATAGCCATATAATGCGAAAAGAGGAGCGTCATGTAACAAAGAGGATACTAGAAATGAGATTGGATGGATACAAGAGGAGAGGTAGTCGAAAGAAAATATGGATGAATTTTGTAAAAGATAATATGGTTAAAAAGGTGTGAATGTTCAGATGACGGCTAGTAGAGGAGAGTAGAAGGAGAGAACATATACTCGTAGTGTCGACCCCACATAGTTTGGGATAAGGGCAGGAAGAAGATACAGAGATAAAAGATTGTTAAATATTGATGAAAAAGTCGCTCTTGTTTGGTAGAATATAAGCTACGCTATATAGAAATGCTGATAGTCTATTATTTACAATTTACTTTTCAAGTAACTCTGTCTGTATCTTCCCAATGTACTGTGCAAGGGTGAGTATCAGCTTGAAACATATTTAGCTTTGTTCCCTTCACTACGGTTAATCTGTCCCGTTTCCTCCCGTGTCAAGTGCAGATAGACTTTTTGGGTCGGAGGAGGCGGGCGGGCTGGGGCGAGGGGTCGCCCACCCTTCCTGATGATGAAATATTGTACACGTGGTCTGATTTTGAATGACAGCGTTTCGGCCGCGCGGGAGCACCCACTCTCGACGACGTTTTATAGCGAATTGAGGATTTGCTCTTTGTAACGATCGCATTATGTATTCTCACCAACTTCGTCCCTTATAGAAAAGTAGACACTTACTGAAATATTTAAGTTTTTGATGATATAAGATTCACAAGCTTTGACTTGAAGGTAGAATTGAAAATGTAGAGCACAACACTAATGATGTTCTGCTCTATGACATCAACAATAAACTAGTGACTTCTATTTTTTTATTTAATAGATAATAAATATTTACAACGCCTACCAGTTTCTTCATTAAAAGAAAGTCATTTAGTTTCCATCCGAAGCTCTAGGCTCTCTCACATAACTCGGACTGTGTATTTTAGTGCAGAATATCTTCGAGCTTTTTTGCGTTGTTTTTTTTCTGTCATATAACATCCTCTTAGTGTAAAGGCACAATATAATGGATTCAGAACGAAACATGGCTAAGTCTAGCTTTTATCTGACCTGATTTCTAAAGCAAAAACTGAAATTAACTAACCGGAGGAATAATAATCAATTTTTCGCATTGTAGGACTCTTATGGATCAAATGACGTGACCTTATTGTAGTTAGTCGAGATCACAGGAATTCCCAGTCACCATTTGAACATGTTAGAATACTATAGTTAAAGACGATTCGAAAAGCATGTGTGCAGAGAGAACGCTTTTTTGTGGGGAAGTGACTGTCTCCTTTAGGACTTAGGGCACTGTTTCATTTAGTACTGATGATAAATCATGAGCACTGGTTGAGAAGTTTACATACATACTGACACATATTGTATAATATACTTACGACCTCCGTGGCGTAATAGCTAATGCACTTCGATTTCCGTTTTCCGTCTGGGTGTATATGTAAAGTATATATTTATTTACAAAATAAAAGTATATATGTATCATATTATATGCATAATATTTGTGTTTAACATTCTAACGGATAGATGTTTGCGCAGTATACAGTGTATGTGGCGGTATTGCTAATATTTTCTTTAGTTAATAATGACACTCCGAACAATATTTATATTACACAATTTTCTTCGAATAATTTCGTAAATGTATATATTTTAGCCTAGATCAAGGTGGGTTGGGAATTACTACGAACATTGTCTGGTACAAGAATTACAAAAACTTGATATTGAAAGATATTTTTGTTTTACCATAGAAATGAAAGTTAAAGAGGACAAGGATGAGACCCAAAAGGTCGGGCGGTCCGTGCCCTTGGCCGGCTTGTTTATTAATTCGTGCTCGATGGCTGCCGCCCGCCCGCCGACCTGCGCCTCCCTAACCCTAATGGGCGGGAAACAACACAGCTTTTAAATTTCGCCCTCTCCTATTTAATCAAGTACTTTTTTGCTTTATGACTTGTGAAAATTAGTTTTATTGTTTTATTTGAATTTTCTCCCTTATAAATGTTGTTACTTGTGATCATTTTAGCGTTAAATCCAGGCCTAAGTTTTAATTAAGATCGAAATTCCACACTCAACCAACAAATGATAATTTTTTGTTGGTGAGACTTACATGTTTTGCTTGACTAAAAAACCTTACCCATTTAAAAAGGATGTAAAAATTTACCAACAATTGTGTTTTTGTTTCTACACCAAACTCTTTATAAAATATCCTTTACATATTATATATTTCTACACCGTGTATCACATAAGATAAATTTGCTCACATTTAAAGTTTTTCGGTATCAAGAAAAAACAGACTAGCATGGTATGGCCATATAATGCGTAAAGAAGAATATCATATAACAACTAAAATGCTAGAAATGAGAGTGAGTGGACACAATTGACCAAAACAAAATGTGGATTGATTGCGTAAACAATGATATGGCGAAAAAAGGTGTGAATATTGAGATGTCTACTAAAAAAGTGAAAAAAAAAAGAATGCCGACCCACATAATGTGAAATAAAGGCAAGAGGACAAAGAAAGTATCAATAAATGAGATGACCATTAAAAGTACTTAGAACAAATAAAGCTATTATCAAATATCAATACCAGCATCTTTAATTTTAGACATATATTTGTACGTTTTACTATAATAAATCAATCTTAAGTACGTGTATAGTATTACTGAACATCGCAACCGCCGGAATACTTTAATCTACTCGGAGTGTATCATCCAAAAAAGTCCAACTATTTATTCCCACTTCTTATTTTCACCTTTCGAACTGTAAATATAAACTACGTACCGATTGAAAGTACGCCTTACTACATAAAAGTTAAAGTTGATATTCGTATTTTAGAAAATTAGCTGTATTACAACTGGTCGGTAAACTGATCAAGTGATTAATTCGCCCCTTACCTCGAGAGGAGATTTATTGGTTCCGCTGTACGCAAAACTGCGGGTAGGTAAAAAATCTCTATCGAAAATTGAATAGAAAAGCCATTTCAGGGGCCGAGAACGAATTTTGTTGATACGTATCCCATTCGGATTCATGGCTCTCTTCATTTTATGTACGTAAGTAAATTGAAGGCTATGTTTAAAAAATAATATGAAAGAAACAAACTTAATATGTAGACACCGTAGACACCTTGTATCATAGTATTAACAATAATATAAACACTACTTACTTTATTTCATGAAGGGGGTATGATAGGACATACTAACAGAGATCCCGAAGACCGTGCGAATTCATGAATATAAGAATTAGAAAACAGACCCCTGGCGGCGAATCGGACGTTTAAGCTTCATCCAGGATTTGTGACTACGGCAATATTCTAATAAGTATATTTATTTATATTTACCTTTATACAGCCTTAGGCCAATAATTGACGTCAGCAGAATATTAAAAGAACCTCAAAGATTAAAATTATTTTCATGTCAACTTACCAATACGAAATTGTTAAATGTATGAGGAATAAAAACTAAGTTTCATATTCCGTTATGACGTCACAAATAGCCGTTATCAATAACAAAGAGTGAAGTAATGTTTCAGGAAGTGGTCGACGTTGATTATCGTAGAAAAAATCGAGAGGTCCGGGCCCCGGCTACCGTAATATATTTGGAGGAGCCCCAAACCAGGAGGGTTATATTTTCGATCCACACCCTCCTACGTGGACATACGTGCCGTAGCTTAGGTGCGCCGTAGTCATAGAGCAAGCAGCCTTTTAGACTACCAATTTATTGTATTGTAAAAAATACTACTAAGTTTCTTGAGCATTCAAACTTTTCTATGATAATAAAGTAAGACAAAAATTATAATAAAAGAAAACTTCATGAGGAAACCTGTGTACCGAGACCATCAAGATACATAACCCGCAAATCAGTCAAGGACAAGTGTAGGGGATATTCTGTTACAGATATCCAAGCTCAGTTGGGGGACTTTAAGAGCTTTAATTATAATCGTTTAAAACAAACCAACTCGCTTACCATTTATTCGATAGATAGTTTTAAAAATAAAAACTGATAGTTAAAAAATTGTAGCTAACAGCCAACAAGAAAAAAATTTGAAGGTATTTGAAGGTTTGATTTCAAGGCAAAATGAAGGAATGGCGATAAAACTCTAATATTTCAATGAATTTTATTACTCCTTCTCGTACTTATAAAGTGTAAAAATATTTCGCGTGATTATAAACACAAGCAATAATTCCTTAAGCTAATGCGTACCTAGTAATTAATAAAATACTCAACAATATTAGAAAATATTTCGTGTACATTCATAAATAACTTCGAATGAGGCAATAAAATCCAAAGCAATTTAGTGAAACTCAGATTTATAGTTTTATTTAAAAGTCAAAATCGATAAAGGTTAAAAATTTTGATCATGAAATTATTTTTTTTCTGCATGTGCAGTTAATATATGTTTGAGGTCATACATTAAATGTCGTACATACTCAATACTCTATCTCTCATCTCTATACTATTTTTTCATTTCATTATAACAAACATATTATTGACATTTGGTTATCAAACATAAATAATGTACATTCTAATTTGATTGGAATCGCTTCTTCTTCGATTTCATGCATCCGAAGCATTTTCTTATGTCAGAAGTTTCACAATATTTCTCTATAGTGCTTCTGGTAACTTTTTCTACCAAAGAACTCGGAAACATATGGGATAATTATTGGTTTGTATGATCTTGATGCTGCAAGATCTTCCGAAAGAAAAACAAAACGCTACCCGATCTTTGCTGTTTTTGAAGCATCCGAACGAATATTATTCATTTCCTTCCCTTTAAGGGTGTCTAGAGTTATTTTGATTTATTACCGTATAGACAAGGAAGTAAACTTTATATTTAGCCCTTATTACTATGAAACAGCAAGCAGACAAACGGCTCACTAAGTTACCGTTTCCTGGATGTTTGCGACGCTAGACGTACCGCTAACATGCTGTCTTGGAAATTGTGGGGCATGCTTAAAGACCAGGCTTCGCTCTACCTGTCAGCTAGGGTTGTTTTGCCGTCTTTTAAGGCAGGCCTTTCTCGGCCGTAGGGCTGTTACTCCCCCCCCCCTTTGCTCAGAGAAAGAGGAGCTTTAAAAGAATAAGGTACATTAGCGGTTTGCAAACATGTATAAAGACTGTTTTCAAGTAAACTATACTTTATTTATTTATTTATTGTTAGAACTGTGTACATTATAATGTTGGTAAGTACATTTTGTATCAACAGTTTGCCTTTTTAAGGCGTACAATATTTATAAACGTATTTTTATGCTTCAAATTATTACAAAATTTTTTTATTAATTTGAAACACAAAAAGTATAGAATTAAAATTTTAACAAATAAGAAAAAAATATCATATTTAATTATATGATACAGATAGTAATTATTTGAATATTTTCACCCTGTTTGATATCAAGCAATTGGGTAAGATTTAAACAAATATGTTATATTATACTGTTGAAAGGCTTTATTAAGCTACTGATAAATATGTTTCTTAACTAACTGGAGATGCTGAAACTAATTAAGAGTCATAATAACCTATGAGAACCAAAATTACAACTTGTTTAAAATATTAAAGCAATATTGAGCATAACTCTAATAATAGTAAAATATTAATCTTAAAAATCATAGATTCTAATAAAATGTTATTATGAAGGCGCCTTGCATACACTTCACAAAATATTAAGTAGACATTTTCCATTGATCTTTAAGTGAATTTACACAGGCAACGCTTTGTGTAGAGACCGCACTATCGAATTGTTGATCTGTTATGATAGTTGTATTGTATTCAAATAAACAAGATATATGTTTCGTCTACGTATTTTATTCTATGACGGTCGTGAATGAGGAAGTAGGCATATCTCTTTGTTCCGTTGAGAGTTGCAAAATGATGTTCATACAATGTTTCTGTATTGTGGCGTTGAATATCCATTTACTGTTTAATTTTAGTGCAGTTTAAGCTTAAACGAATTGAGGGCGACGGTTTAATTGAATTGGGCTACCCTGTCTCATTACCAGAGAAACGTTAAGCGTTCATAAATATTATTTCTATCAATATAACAGAAAGTATAAGAAAATAATCATTTAATTTTCTCTAGGGGTTGAGGTAGCAAATGGCAGTCAGCCCTGTAAATACCAAGTTGTCATATTTTTTTTGGAATTTACTGAAGAAGGATTAGGGAAGGACTAAAACTCTCAAGTTCAATTCTGTGACCATATTCAGTAACTATTGTAGTATTTCGAATTCCGAAGAATAAAATTAACAAGCATTCCGGATAAAATGCTAGTAAAATAAGATAAATAATAATTACTTATAAATACTTTGAGAGGCGCTGTGTGAATTATGCCATTGTATCCATATTTTAATAAATATACTGGCACTATTCACAAAAGTAGCAGAGCGCTTTTCTAATAGACAACATTAGTATAAAGTAGTGTGTGTGTGTGTGTGTGTGTGTGTGTGTGTGTGTGTGTGTGTGTGTGTGTGTGTGTGTGTGTGTGTGTGTGTGTGTGTGTGTGTGTGTGTGTGGGTGTGTGTGTGTGTGTAAATAAATAAAATTATTATACATAAACATCCAAACTGGTGACAGGAATCGAAACCGTAATTCTAAAACTAAGACAAATATAGGACATAAATAGGACAAGATTTTCTTCGTGCAGGGGCGGCGGAAGAACACCCCTGCGGCCGTGGGCGGCTTGTCGTAACGTGGCAAAACAACCCTAGCTAGGTGATAGCCTGCCTGAATGACTACCACCCCTGGTCTATAAGTATGCCATCATAATAACCCTGTGTTGTGTTCCGCATGAATGACCCAGGTTTTAGTTCCTCTACGCGGACGGCAACATACTACTGGTGCCCTTGGTGTCGCAAACATAACAAACTAACATAAACATACAACTCGTACACAGGCGAAGGTAACTGCTAATTACAAAGTGGGCCGTCAGCCTGTCACCTACTCCATTTCAATTAATTATATATAAGTATTTATATATAATTAATTTATATATATTACGGAGGAAAAAGTCTTGGCTCCGCAACATCTGTGAGTGGACAAATATCTCAAGCGTAGAAGAACTGCTTCGCTAGGCCCAGGACAGGAAAATATTCTCAGAGCTGACAGCTAACCTCCTGTAGGAGAGGCACTTCCAACAACAACAACAATTAGTATTTGATAAAAATATTTTAATTATAATAAAAAAGTTTATGAGGACACAAATAAATAAATTATTTGATACGTTTTATTTTGAATGTTAAAGTACATTTTATACATTTACTAATTTCTTCATAGTCCCACCAATCAATCACACAAACAATTGATTTTTACAATCTAGAATTTTCCGATACACGTGCATACTGTTAAGCCGTGACGGACTACGTAACAATAGCGTCGAATAGCAACATTTACCAACCTTCGGTCAGCCCATGAACTATTGTATAATCGGTAATAACAACACACTTTTATTTACCAATAACGTATAGTACTTACGAACATGTAGGAATTAAAAATGTACTTGAATCGATTTTGCATACTGTTTCTAGTAGAAACAATGCTGATAAGTCCGTCCGATATTTTTTCTGAGATTTACATACGAAATCTTACAATTTCTTGTAACGTCCGTGGAAATCGTTCAAAAGTAACGAAATAAGTCGTCGTGCAATTGTCAATTTAACTCAACTCAATAATAAAAAAGTTTTATAGTAACTAAATCTTTAGCATTATTGATGAGAAATAAATTAAACAATAATTGCATGATAATTAAGAAGTTTTACTTATAGTGAGCAATCTCATCAATCGTAATATGATTTATAGTATATATACAGTGTTTTGTTAAAGTATGATGTATATATTGTGCCGATTAGTAACAACTTATTTACCGTACCTGGATTCATGAAGCTAATAAATAAAGATTATTTATATTACAGACAAAGGATGTAAATTAAATTAGTAATAACTTTCAATAAGACAAATGAAGTGCAGGTATGACGTTGTAAGGGGTGATACGCGTGCTAACGGACTCACTATGAGGGATGCCGAAGACCAAGTGAAATGGAGAAGAAAAAGTCGGAAAACTGCTGAAGCGGAAGTTTGGATTGCAACCGGAATTTGTTGCTAAGATGATGATGATGACAAATGTTACTACTTTTTACTAAAAGTGACACCAGTTTGTAGCTAACATACATATGTACATTTTTTATAGCTAGAGTTCAGCAGACAGGCAGACGGCCCACCCTGGCAGGTGGTCATCGTCGCCTATGGACGCTTGCAGCACCAGAGGCATTTCCAACGCGCTGCTGGCCTCGAAGAAATTTTATAACGCCATTTTTGAAGAACCCCATATCGTACCGCGCTGAGAAAACCTCAACCGGAAGCTCATTCCAGATTCTGAGAGTACGCAACATGAACGATCTAGAGAACCTTTTCGTACAAGAAAGAAGAAGCTCCAAGAAATGGAATGAACACCCAGCCGATGATGGGCAGTGTAGGAAAGACGACGAGGGCACCATTCTGAATAGTTCTTCAGAACACTCCGCGTTGTACAGACGGTAAAAATAGTACATTATAGTACTTGCAGTATTTGTGTGGATTCTTAATTTTATCCTAATAATATTAAAATATAACGCTTATATTTTGAGACCTTAGAAATATCTCCTGTCGCTTTGATATTGTTTGTCAATTCATTATTCAGTGTACTTGTGGCAAACATTTTTATGACACAATAACACAAAGAATCAAATTAAATATTCCGACATTAATATGGTAATGGTTGGTGATTTATTTATTTTAAAGCCATCAGACAAAATATAAGATATTAAATTCATAAATGGATACCAATGTGCTAAAAACGAAGTTAAGAATGAAAACAAATTATCTATTTGAAATGAAACCCTGAATAGATGAAGGAGCGAGTCGTTGCCTCGGAAAGGTCAAGTTAGGTAGAGTTACAATAAAATGTTAAATATAGGATCGCATGTCTAACCACAATGACGTCAAAATGCAAACAACGTTTCCACTACCGAAAGCCTGGCTGTTTTAAATTTACGAATCGTTGACACAATTTGTATGGCACGCTCACGGTGGCAATATTTCAGTTTAAAATAGTAAACAGGTAAAAACAGCTTCAAGCGACGGAAATATTATAAGAAACAAATAGGAAACCAACCTACTACAGACAATAATTTTGATTTGTATTCTTAAATTAATGTCAAAACATTCCTTGAAGTAAAATTTTTCTTATAACTCTTGCCCATTTCTTGAATGTCAAAATTGAAAAGATAGAATTTCAAGAGTAGTTTTATCCGTGCAGGGTCGGAGACAGAATACTAACCTCTGCGGCCGGGGTCGGCCTGTCGTATAAGGCGACAAAACAACCCACCCTAGCTACGTGGTAGGGCCTCAAGCCCGTCTGGATGGCGACCACCTTTGGTCTTAAGTTTGCCGCCATAATACTTTGTGTTGTGTTCCGGCATTAGTGACCCAAGCTCCTGTACTCTTATTGGACAACAGCGTGTTCGCGATGCCACTGGCGTTGCAAACATCCATAGGCGACGGTAACTGCTAAATTCTAAGCAGGCCGTCAGCCTGTCTGCTGTCCTACAGCAAAAAAAAAATAATAATAATAATAAAGCCATTTAATCCAAATCTCTCGATGCTTATTCCTATATTACAATGTTTGTTAGTAAGTTAATTAAATTTAAAAAGGTTACTTATAATTAATGTTAGTATTATTTATGAGAACAGGGATCTGTTTGGGTAAAGGCCTCCTCCATCCTTTTCCATAACTCCCTGTCTTTGCCTGACTTTATCCAGTCGTTTCCTGCGACGTGTATTATGTCATCAGCCCACCGTCTTAATTGTCGACCAACGCTCCTTTTTCCCATTGGTCCTTTCCATCGTGTGGCTTCAATGGTCAATCTTCTGTCTGGGTATCGTGAAATGTGTCCGGCCCATGTCCATTTGAGTGATAGTGCGTACCTGAGAGCATCAGTGAGTTTGGTTTTTTGACGAATGTTTACGTTCTTAATTTTTTGTATTCTTCTAATTTTCAACATGCTCCTTTCCATTGCTCTTTGACTGCTTTTGATTTTTTTAGCAGCAAAAAAAAATAGCTGGGATAAATTATCCGTACAAGGGTGGAGTAAGTATACTGAACCCAGCAGCCGGAGGCGGCCAATCGTAAAGGGACACAAAACAAACCTAGCTAGATGATAGGTTTCCAGGCCTGTCTGGATGGTAACCATCCCTGGTCTATAAGCCTTGTGTTGTGTTTCGGCATAAGTGGCTGAGGTCACAGTCTCTGGTGCCGTGAACATCAACAGGTGACGGTAACTGCCTACTATTTAGTGGACCGTCCGCCTGTTTGCTGTTCCACAGCAATAAAACAAGGGGACATCCATTAATTACGTGAGCTCAGAATGGAGGGGGGGGGTCCAATGAAATCTCACCAAATCTCATTTAAACCGAGGGTTTAAATGAGAAATAATCGAAAATCTCACGTCACCTTCAAAAAATATAAAATATTACAGATATTAAAAAAGTATGTTTTTATCTGTTTTTTAATTTGTATTTAATTTAAATTAATTAATTATAGTATACCTGAACGGTTTATTATTTTCCCGAATAGTAAAAATAAATTTTAGTTTAAAATATTTTTAGCGCCAATCTCACGTAAGGGGAGGGGGGGGGGGGTCCAGGCAAATCTCACTAAATCTCACCTATGGGGTCTAAACCTGGGGGGAGTCTAAACTGATCGAAAAATATGCTCATGTAATTAATGGATGTCCGCCAAGTAGAAAACGATGCTGCCATAAATTCTCTAAGTTAAATAAAACCTTATAAAATTATTTCAAACACTAAAACACAAAGAGTAGCGCAAAATGGCCCCGTGTAATCTACAATCGCTCGCAACAACAGTGGGAATAAAATATTTACCGAGATCGATCACTGGCCCGTATGACGGCAAAATATGACATTGTTAGAATAGGCGTTGGTTTTCTCACGTATTCCAACCTTTCACTTAACTATTACCAAACGTCAAGCTCATATTATCTTACGTCGTTCCTATATATTTCTCATGCAATTTTAGACCTAATGGAATGGTGTGAGAGACTTTTGTGAGTTAATAAGCAGCATTTGCCTTGGTAAACTATTCGAATTATTGTTATTGTCCATGCGTGGAAGTCATTTGTATGTATGTAGATTAGAGGTCATCATACCGTTCTATGGAGAGTTTTTACATTATTTGGCAGTCGGATGACATATGATTCTTGCACTAGTTTTGAAATTAGAATTGAAACCAGTTTTATTGTTTAATGATTTCATTTATTTATTTGAGGTCATTTCGTATGTTGTCTAGTTTAAAAAGTAAAGCTAGTTAATCAAGAATTAAGCAACAATATAAATATGTAATATAGGGCCGGTACATGTCGATAGTGCCTATGTCGAAGTTGTACCTGCACATGGCATCAATACATAATCCTGATTACGTATGTTATATCTTGAACAAATTATGCTTAGTTGGTAGGTGCAACTTCGAGTGGGAAGCCAACAGGTAGATTCAGTTGGGTTAGGCTGTGTTTGGTAGGTTTTGTCGGGTTTTGTTGATCCTAAGGTATATTTCCTCCGTGCTGGGATAGAGTAAGAATACTAACCCTAGGGCCTCTAGCCCACCTGAATAGAAACCACCCTTGGTCTTAAGTATGCCGCCATAATAATCTTGTGTTCCGGTATTAGTGATCAAGGTTCCTGTACCCTCACGGGACAATAGTGTGTTCGTGGTATCTCTGGCGTCGGTCTGGTCGTCAGCCTATCTGCTGTTCCTCAGCAATAAAAAATAACTGTATAGTATTATATTTTTTCTGTATTTTCTAGTAAAAAAATGAAGGCAGCCATAAGGTACGCATGTTTTTTAGCAAAATGAAATAGAAAATTAAGAACTAAATTTTAAAAAATATAAAAAAGCAATTAGACGATTATAAGAACACAGACAGATGGTTTGGAATAACGCCAAAGAATAAAGATTATTATAATCTTTCGTAATTATCGTACTTGGTTTCTTTTATATTGATTTAAATATGAAAACTATGAAATATCTGTTTCTCATATTCGAATGTCGACTACAAATAAGGATTATGCTATAATTATTGTTAGTCATTAATAATGATAAATATCAATACTAGTATATCATACGGTGCAGATTTAAATTAGCCGATGATAATGATGACATGGTTAATTAACTTAATTAAATAAGCAAATATTTGCAAGTTTTTATGTAAATGAATTTAAATATATCAACGGATTTAGGATTTAGCTTAATAATGTATTGACTGACATTAATTTTCTTTTACTTTATAAAAAAGGGCCTTTACCTTGGTCCTATCGCCGTCACAATACTTGAATCTGAGTTTATAGTGGACATATTATAGTGTAAATAATTTTCTACAAATCTAAAACTTTACGGTATACTTGGCGTAAATGTGTATGTATATAATGTGTATTACATTGGTATTTCCGAACAGATATTATATTTCGACTTCTGTATAGCACTCTGTCATACAGTTTTTCAATAGTATTCGTGTATTAACTGTTTCTTACGTTGGCGACGAATATTCGGCATTTTACACCTAACTAGCGGAACCCGCATGGGCTTTGTAGAGCTAAAACCTCATCGCCGCCACCGGACCTGAACTCTCGCTCCCGACCATCATTCTAGCGATAGTCAAGGCCAAGCAGGGGAGCCTGGAGCTCTCACGCAAGGCAACTCGTCGCCGGAGGTTAGGGGTTGACCTCTGGCCACCGTAGTGAACAGTTTTTAGCGAGGACCTTGAGTGCGTCGATGTCCCGTTCGCCTAGCTCGCGGATGCGTTCTATCAAATATACTATGGGCTCATCCTTCAGACTTCTCTAAGGTTGGCTGTAATGGGTGCAAAGAAGGCGCACAGGCCTACCTCACATTCCCACGCGGCGAAATGTGCATTTCCATTTCAAAAACAAAAGTTCGTGCGACAGTGACAATGGTGTTGAATGAAACTACATACAGCTTTATTGTAGAATAAAATTAACTAAGCGATGTTTATAAGAAAACCAAGGCAAATGAAAATTAATTTACGTTGTAGTCTATGTTATTAAGTATAACCGAATGTTAATTCCCGATACTAAATATCGGAACAAATATCTATGGGCATCATACAAGTGATACTTTTGTGCACAGCGACATTGACGAATATGTTCTTGCACAAATCGCTGCGCAGTTACCTGGTGGGCCAATAGGCCGACATTAACAAATGATCGTTTTTATTCTGCGCCCGCGCACCGGATACGCAGCGGTTCCTGTGAGAATGTCGAACTCGATTTTTTTGTCCACCAAAAAGCGGATGTCCTTCATACGACCGGTTTATGAAAGGTGTTGAACATATGTCGGTATTGTTTCCAAACTTAATTTTATATAGATGACCCTTATCACTAACAAATTATATCAAAAGAGTTTAAAGCTAAGTCTCTGAAATGGGCCAGTACAACTATGTGAATTATATATACGAGAAACTAGTGTGTCTCAAAAACTAAAATAATTGTCATAATTTTTAGCAGACTGTCTAGCAAATAAAGCAATGCATTTACATTAGTGAAAGACACTAAACTTTCGAGTGTAAGGCTTTTTGGCAAACTTTTCGAAACCATATCCAAAACTTATCATCATCATCATCTTATCATATAGATTTCTTCCAAACCACGGGAATCAGCTTGATTTTGGATCAATTGTTTCAAAATCCTTTCAACTACTTTTTGTAGATCCTCGCTCACTATTAAATACTTACTGGAAATATAGTAATTTTCAATAATAAAGGCAGTTGAAATTTATGTGTTATCAAAAATTAAATTATTTATTGACTAATAAAAGGATCAAATATTAGATGCTGTAAACTTTTTAACGGCAAACTAAGTGCTAGAGTTAACGATACCATCGACATCAGATATAACAAGTGTAACAAAACAGTCATAATATATCATACGACCAAAATTTTACATTACGAAGTTGATATGTATAGCACATATTGCTGTTTTAAGGATATAATTTAGTTTAGAGCACCTGTCTTATCATAATCACCTGCCGGTGAATCGTTGCCGGTGAACTGAGACGTGTAACTTCTCTGAAATGAACCTTTTCTTTTTATTTAGTGATGACAACGACTGTATTATTTTGTACACTTACCTTTTTTAATAGATCACATGAATGGCAAAATCATTATTATTGTTCGCTAAACTAGTACGCGCTATTTGAGAATTACTCAAGAAGTATATTCGCAAAAGTTAACAAAAAAAAATTGAGTGTCTGTTAATGGAAATTATGAAGTTTATTTTACGATTGAGAGATGTCTTAGTTTATATATTTTTTTGAATGTAACGTTTATATGTCGTTGACTAGGTGAAAGAAGAGATGTTTTGTAATCGACACTGTTTCAATTCAAGTATTTTTTTCGAAAGAAAGAAAAAAGATAATATTTTATTGGTAAAAAATGCCAAATACATACAAAAATCTATATAAAATAAAAACAAAGACAAACATTATATCGTTATTGGTATGTATAAAGTATTTTTTTAATTCTCAATAGATATACCAGGTTTCTTCTTACGTTTTACTATATTTAAATCCGTAGCTTTCGGCTCAGAGCTAAAAACTTATAGCTTTATAGTAATACGAGTAGATCATAACGTCCCACAGCTCAGAATCTAGAGGTAATGGACAATACACACGCCACGCTTGTTGATGCCAGATTAACTGATTGCTCAAACTAGTGATTTTCCTGAACAAGTATCCTCATAATGTTTTACTTCAATATTACGTGGCAATTATATTATAATAAGCAAATAAAGCAAGGAAAATACGTAAGAGGAGGATATCATCGTGGTAATCAGAATCGTTACTCTTGGGTAGGGCTTTGGGCATGAACCACTTAGCTCCTACGTTCCTTAGCAGAATGAATGGTATCTATCTCTATAGGTTTCTCTAAGATCAAGCTATAACAGTCGTTTCTTCGCTTTTCTCATCCAGTTACTACCGGTTGCCTTTTCCTCACCTCCACTAGACTGGAGGACGTCCTTCACTACGTTTGTCAAGACGCGGTTTCTTCACTAGGCCTAGCTTACTTCATCGGCTGTGGGTCGTGCAATATACGTGTCCAACCCATCGCCACTTCAACTAGACTATTTTGCAAACTATGCCATGGATTGCAAAATAGTCATGCTATGCTAAGGTAACAACCTTAGTTTTTTCTGGTATCTCCTGATTGCGGATTCTGTGCTAACGTTTAAGTTCTTTTAAGTTCCAATTTTTCCAAAAACTGTTTCAAAATTATATTAAATTAAATTATTCCCTAATGTAGATTCTTTATAAAGAAAAAAAAAACTCGACTGTATTCCATTAAAATAAAGTAGCAATTCGAATACATCTAGCGCTGTGGGTTAGAGTGAGAGAGGAAGAGCTTGCCTACCGCTGCCGTATGCGTGAGAGAAAGGGAAGTCAGACAGACTGGCGCCGTAACGCGTTACGTAATGAAGCGTTTTAAGAGTCCTATAAGAAGTTATCACTTCAAAAGCATTTACTCGAAGACTACGGCTGAAGACTACGGCGACTACTAGAATAAACAGGAGAAGAATTTCCGTCTAAGGTTTTTCGATGTGTTGTATTTAGGATTAGATTACAGCAATAAAGGCTTATTTTATTATTATTATATAACAAATTATTTTTAAAACATTTAACATTGAAATTAATATATAAGAATACTAAGATTATAAGACAAAATTAGTAAGTAATTTTGTACACCTCGACTTTACTTCAGCAGCCCAATATTATCAGAATTTTAAGAACGAAATATAGGATTGTTATAAATAGATCGATTGGTAAAAAAGGTGGGTTCGTTGACGACCGCACGGTAGACAAAAGGTGTTCGCTCCACGTGCGCGGCTGCGCGCGTTGCGCTCTCGGCAGATGTCGCAGTAAACGCTACACGGCTGGTGTGCGTTTTAAATGGAACCCACATTACATTTTCGAAAATGCAATTTCGTTAGTAAAAAGGTTGAAGGATTTTTTTATATTACCAAATATTTACCAAAATTAATACTGTACATCAGTCTTCAGTTTCGATTCTCTGTAATGACTTGCAACAATTTATTTATTCAATATACAATTTCCTATCATTAATTAAATGAGAATAAAAATTGTCTTTCATTTAAAAATAATTATTTTAGTGCTTTAGTGGTCTATCTAAATTATGTGCTTATTAAATTTACTAATTTTATGCGGTCGAATAAATGTTGCGTAAGATACCAACAAAGGTTTATTCTTTTACTACGGAACTAGCAGCAAAGAAAAAGTCGTTTGATTTGTTTCGGAGTTGTGAGGTTAATCAGTAATTGCCCCGACAGTAAATATACACACAATTCTTTCATTTTCTTGTGCCTCTGTGGACAACAAATGTCTCAAAATGGCACCGACTAATAATAGTACCTAGAAATATTGCGTTGATACAATATATCAAGGCAACAATACATCAAGTTTACAATACATCAAGATCCAAAATGAAAGCTTCGAGTGCGGCCGAGAACACTTGCAGGAAGACAAAACTATATATATTAAAAACTTCTTCTGCTTCCTCCTGCTTGCAAGGGCTCCTGGCCCTTATTCCACATTGTATGGTGTCGGCACCACATGTTACATGTTGTAATAGTTGTGAATAGTGTGAAAAATCTGTCATCCTTTTTATTTAAATTATTTTTATTAATATTAAATTTTTATATATATCAAATAGCTTATAAAAAAACAAAACATTTTGTACGTCGTATTAGTTACCCCTAACCCAAATGCTACTTGCAATGTGTGTCGGGTAGCAAGCCATATGCGATTAGGTGTACTAATTTTATCGTTAAAATTGTTCTACATGAACACGGTAGTATTTGTGAACAAGGCCAATAAATTATCGATGAATTATGTTTCAAAATATAATTTATCATTATTAAAATTAACTTGTCAAGTGCGCTTATGTATACTTACAATAATATACAGCTTAATTTGCATTTTTTTTCTTACCTAAGAGTTGTCGTGGCCATTGGGTGTGTTTTTGTATTAAATTTATCTGTTCCTGAATGGGATTTGATAATGAAATTGTTCAAATTATTCTTCCGTCAAGACAGTCCTGGTTTTAAATATATTATGTATATTATACGTGACAAAATGGAGTCGATTATGGCAACGAAGCTCTTTAATAGTTGAGATAATTGCAAGGAAGCTCTTTAGAAGACTAACGCAGATTCCTGTCTCACGTCTAGGTGTTTATGTAATAAATATGTATTGATTACTGAAGTATAAAAGTTGTCAAGTATTAGTACTTAATAAATTAGGGGCTAGATGGCGCTGTGCGAATTGTCCCCGTATATGTATTATTATTTTTCTTTATTTATTTTCTTTTCTAGTTATTTACATTTCTTAATATAATTACATATCATTTCATAAAATATTAACATTAAAAATACTTTATTTTATATAAAATATACTTTAAAAAAATAAAAAATAAACTGCAGCCGCTGGGAGCGAAGCCAATAGTCCAAGCTACCAGCAGTTAGGGCTCCAGAGACAGAAATCTCCTCACTATGCGTGCCATGCTCAGAAGAACCGCCTTCTGTATCCGACCATTCGCCCATTTATCTAGCAAAAGCCGCACTAGGTATTTGTCGAGGCTCTTCTTTATAAGCACGTTCACTGACACCATTATCGCTACGATGCTCATTGATTCCATGCGCCACAGGGTGGTAGCCTCGTGAGTAAGTTCTAAATACTTTGTAATCTTATCTTTTTCTGCTGCCACGAGGTTACCTAATGCGGCACACTAATAGATATCAATGATCATCATATGTCTCGCAGATCGATCTATTATCACAATATCAGGCTTATTGGCAACAATAGTACTGTCTGTGATAATAGATCGATCCCAGTAAAGCGTGATATGGCCACTATCAAGAACTGGTTCAGGCATGTATTTAATAGGGCACCTCAGAAAATATAAGATTGTATCAAAGAGCAAGTTGCTGATGTATGATTCTGGCCAATAGGTTATGTCTCTGCAAATACTCAGAGTTAGCAAGACGAGAACATGACATTGCGAATAAATTGCAGGAGTGTTGTCTTCGCTGGTATGGCCACGTTTTACGGCAACCGGCTACTTCCATGGGGATCAAATGTCTGGCCATGCCACTACCGCCAGGCCCTGGCGGGAGGGGTAGACCCAAAAAGTGCTGGCTTGACGTCGTAGGGATTGATATGTGTGCTAAAAGTCGGAAAGTGGACCCCAGGTGCCGAAGCGAGAGTTTGGTCAGCAACCGGGATTCAACGCTAAGATGATGATGAGCAAGATGAGAACAACCAGAAGTAACATGGCTAATTGACTCACCAAGACAGTGATAGGCTCTACACATGTCGATCATGCCGTCTTTTAAGATGTACTTACTTACTTCTGGTAATTGTTCGTCTTATTTATAATATTTACTCGTATTATACTTAATGTTTAGAACTACGTGTAACATGAGCGCGTCTTGGCATTTTTTTAATATTCAGACATTTTTTTACTTTTAGTTTGTTTATTGATATGTAATCGACGCGCTTTCGGTTGTTTAACATTTAGGTTAGTGGGAGAACTTCTTTTTTTATTTTTTTTTTACGTTTTTATGTGCATGTACACTAGTTGTATTTTGATAGATTTTTTTATTGCTGTAGAAGAGCAGACAGGCTGATGGCCCACTTAGAATTTAGCAGTTACCGTTGCCTATGGGTGTTTGCAACGCCAGTGGCATCGCGACCATGCTGCTGTCTCATAAGGGTACAAGAACTTGGGTCACTAATGCCGGACAACACAGTTATGGCGGCATACTTAAGACAAAAGGTGTTCCCCATCCAGATGAGCTTGGGGCCCTACTGCGTAGCTAGGGTGGGTTGTTTTGCTGTCTTATTTAGTAAAATGGTTATTTTAAATGTAAGGAATAATGCCACATTACAAGGAAAATAATAGAATTGAGAGTGCATGAATACAGGTGAAGAGGTTAAATGAAAAGTTGGATGAATATTGAGATAAGGGCTAATAGAGGAGAGAACATATTGTGTCAACCCCATATAATGGGGACAAGGGCAGGAAGAAGAATATAAGGTGGAACTACGTTCGTAGCAGTTGTTCCACCTGGCTTCTAATAATTATTTTATTTCAGCAACTTAGTCTAGTCATATTCCATTACCATTCTTAGTACAGTTAGATAGAAAATGTTTCCATCATTTACTGTTTTTTTTTTCTTATCATAATGCAGTATATACTAACTACATAAATGTATTTTTCATCGTATTTTCTAGTCCTCGCTGAAGAGGAACTTCAACAATACGCGGTTCTGCACCTGTATTTATCTGTAAGTGAAAATCAGGCCAGCCGTTTGGGAGATTAGTTGAAAAACTAAAAGATACGCAGATGAAAGGATATACTGATAGCCAGACAAAAGAATAGTATATTTAAATATAACAAAAATAAAAATTTGGAAATTGATTGAAAAGTTAGAAAGCCCCGTTTGCTTACCAAACCGGAATATCTTGGAAGATTAGACGACTGACGACAAAATTAAACCTAACTTTTTTGGGAGGAAATATATCAGCACAAAAGAAAAGGAATCTTGTGATAAAATAAATGATAAATGAATTATTATAGATAAAAATATCAGATAAAGGCAAAGAAAATGTAAAAAAATCAATTACTTTGAAACTAGCAATGCAAATTAAGTTTAATTAATTTTCAGAAGCAAGTCACGTGTTCAATATCTCTTACCAAGCAAAAGAAAATGAAGAATTTAAATAATTAACTTGATCGGCGATTTTTAGACAAGACAAAAAATAGTCTATTTAAATATTACTTGTTAAATAAATGTAACATTTGAATAATAGAATAATTTTGAATAAATACATTTAAATAACAAATTTTTTAAATAATGAATGAAGTAATGAAAACTCTTTATTGCATACAGATACTTATACAAAAATATAATACTGTATAACAATGGGCGACCTTAACGCTTAAAACGATCTCTTCCAGGCAATCCGAAGTAAGGAAATTGTATCATAATACATAGCGGTGATCAATGATGTTATAAATAACTACTTTTACTATAACATCATTGGCGGTTATGTGCAAATAATATTACATTAAATAAATACTGTACGATTAATCTAGGAAAATATAAATACCATTAAAAGAGAAGAAAAAAAAATAATAAGACATGTAAGTATATATATATTCAAGACGTCGAGAAATACTGCTACTATGCTTCCTTCAACTAGTGATCGAAAACTGATGTTCTAAATGAATGTACTGTTTTGCTTTTCTGATATTAGCAGGGAGCGAATTCCATAAGTGAACTGTTTAATAATATATTATGATTCACAACGTATTTTGGCTGATAACAATTTCACAATGCTACACTTTCAAAGTAAGTTTCAAAACCTTTTTTACAGGTATAAAATCCCGGTTACATCTGGTGCTTTAATTTAGCAGTACATTGATGAGTATTGTCACAAAGCTAAATTTGTGCATGCTTATTTCAAACGATTTCACATTTTCATTTCCTTTTTTTATATATAGCTGAGATCGGTAAATAGGCAAACGGTTTACTCAATAGTATATGGTCACCGCATCGCCTGTAGAAGTTTGCAACACCAGAGATAATGGCGGCCACGAAAGATTACAGGAACCTGGTTCATTAGTTCCAGAACACAACACAAGGTTATTAGGTTGACATGTTTTGAAATGTAAAAAGCTTCTAGCTTGCGTCACAGACAAGTTCAGTGTTGAGATGGGTTAAGACCGAGGATCGGCTCTTAGCCCTTATCTGTTCCTCCTAGTGGTAGATGCAGTAATATCAGGAATATGTACCTTATAGAATAGGTATCTTAGTGTATGCTCTTTGCCAATGATATTGTGCTGGTCGAAGAAAATGCTCCCGAGGTCTAGAGCAGATTGGGTAAGTGGAAGGACAGATTGGAGGGTATTGGGTTGAAGATAAATAGAACCAACACTGAACATCTGTTTTGCAATTTTGCTCTCCGCAATTTCCGACTTCACTCCTTAGGAGACCTTAGGAGGCGTGTCTCTGCCAACGTGCTCCAACTTCCGGTACCTCGGATCATTAGTCCAGAACGACAGTGAGATGTGAAAAATAGAGTGAATGCAGGATGGATGAAATGGCGACATATCTCAGGAACATTGGTATTATTATAGATACATTGGCAGATATATTGGCAACCCACGAATACCACTTAAACTCAAAGGTAAAGTTTAAAAGTCCGTAATATGGCTATACAACACGACAGGCTTGTCGTGTTGTATGGATCAGAATGTTGGGCCACAATGATGTTACATGCTGCGGAAATGCGTATGTTGAGATGGATGTGTTGAATTACGAAAATGGATAAAATTAGAAATGAGTCAATTAGAGGAAGTGTGAAAGTAACACCAGTGATTGAAGAATTTAAAAGTAACTAACTAGTTTGGTTTGGCCATGTAATGCAAAGGGATAAATGCCATATAACTATGGATGGATACAGAAGGAGAGGTCGACCAAAGAAAAGATGGATGGATTGCGTAAAAGATGATATGGCGAAAAAGAGTGTGAATGACGGCTAACAGAGGAGAGTGGAAGGAGAGAGCATGTGGTGCCCACCCCAAATAATATGGGAAAAGGGCAGAAAGAAGAAGTTTTAAAACCTAAAACCACGGGTTTGGTTGCCATCTAGTAAGATTTGGAACCATATCACCTAGATAGGGTTATTAGTCGCATTTTTACGATAGGCCGCACCCGGTTGCAGAGATCAGTACTGCCCCTGCACGGTGAAAATGAGATAGATGTGGCTATACTTGGTTTATACTCGTACAAACGAAAGGGTATTTACCTTCTAGTCTAGGAGGAAATGGTAAATCTAAGCATGAGCCTAACAAAACACCCATGTTTCTTTATCCAGAGCTACGTCCGATTTAGTTTATATTAATATTCCTCGTTTATTTCTTTTAAAATATTTGCCATCAACTTGTAAATTAAGTAAATATAGGGTGTGTAATTGAATGTTTTGTAAAATTATTCTTTTTAATAAATAAGTTGAAAAAAAAATTAGAAAATGTAGTTGCTATTGATCGCCTTTTAGAACTCGCTGGGTAAGTGATGTTATTTGTAAAAGCACATGGCCAAAGTATATATATTATGACGACCTCGGTGGCGTAACGGATAACGCACTTCAGTACGCTTGCGCTTGCGGAGGTCACGGGTTCGATTCCCGTCTCGCGTCTGGGTGTTTATGTATAATATGTATTTATTTACAAAAAAAAAGTATATAAGTAGTATATCAGTTGTATAGTACCCATAACACAAGTGCTATGCTACTTAGTTTGGGACTAGATGGCGCTGTGTGAATTGTCACAAAAATATTTATTTATTTATATTTTTTTTAATACTGCTAGACATTCAATCTATTCTTTCAATCGAAAAACCATCTATTTTATTTACGGTATTATGAAGGCGTAGCAAATATTGCTGATTAGTAATAAATTTTAATATGAAATTCAGATTCCAAGCGTAATATTCAAAAATATATTCCCATATCATATGACTTATCGATCATGTAAGCCAGCTAAGACGTATGGCACCATCTTACCGAAGATGCGGCGTTATCGCGCCTACCTACCGTCATCTGATGTATAACAAGTACTACCCTCATTTGCATGGAAATGAGATCTGTGAACATTCACAGCGGCGTTACCCTCCGTCTTCTGACGCCTTCTTCGCTTAATTACAAAGGCCACATACAAGAATTTCAACTTGTGATATATTTTTAAAATTTGTATATGAAATATGTTACATTTATATGTAATAATGTATACGGTATTTAATTATACTGTTATACTATGCTCTGTACTAACAGTCTTTATTAATATATACTATATATCGGTTATTTGGAAAGTAGAATGTTGGTACGTAGCCAGGTGGTATGACACTCGAAAACCAATCTCCTATAGGTTAGTTGTAGAGTATCATCAATTGGCATGAAGGTATGTACAATAAAGGGAGTTTTCTCGCCTAATGTGCATCTTAGACATACCACACCCCGACGGTAAAGAAAAATATCGTGAAGAAACCTAAATATCAGGATCACTGGTATGTGTGGCGGGTATACTGTAAGTTCCATTTAAAGGGACGCCCGACACCACAGTGGGACATTATAGGCTGTTTTGATTATTTATATTTAAAAATTTGAGAATATCCATTCTCAAGACCAACATGATGTAAGAGGTTTTACTGGTTAGTGAAGGGAAAACCTCTCTACCCGCGTTAAGCACTTTTTGGTAGGGGAAAATCTTATGGGTTCGCATCACCGACATGCTAATGTTAATTGTATATCTATTAGATATCACGTGCTGCTCTGATACCAGACTAGCGCATGTGCAGCCTGTGTACACGAATGCATATATATACACGTATGACACATCGCACATACCTGAACGTGTGCTGTGCGCATTAAACGCTTTCTGGATGGCTGAAATCTTGTGAGCTCGCGTCACCGACATGCGTAATAGCAGTATATCTGTAGCTGTACAGGTGACGTATTGTACAACATTAGTGCAAACATTAGTGCATACCTTTACAAGTAAAATTGAATGGATTATTTAATGATGTTGATAATTTTAATTTAAACATTATGAAATTACATATTTTAATACTAAAATTCTAAGTTATAAGTTTTCATTTCTATCGGCAGTCCCTATGACTGCCGATTTAGTTTTTAATGATCACTGGTTTTATAGTGGAAGCGTATGGAGCTTAGAAGTTATCTTTTTGTGAAATTTAAAGTGAAGATGTATTTAACTATGAATTAATAATAAATAAATATAAACATACAGTGCTTTCTAGTGCCAAAGTGCAGCAGACCGCTTTTGTCATGGGTATAAGATAACTGACACCCTACTTATATACTCCTCTTTTGTAAAAAAAATACATATTATTTCAAACACCCAGAGCCAGGACAGGAAACGAACCCGTGACCCCACAAGCTGGTTGACGTGCGTAACCATTGCGTATAAAGGTACAATGGTTTTTATATGACTTCCAAATTAATGACAAAGTCGTGTGTAGCTTATTGTTTATTTGTTGTCAGACAATAGGTTAACGGTTTCTTTACCGTACTTTGTTCGAATTATTGTACTTTCTTTTTCATAATTTTATCCGGTTCGTTTAGGCTAGTTACATTCTTTACCTAGTTCTTACTCCATAGCAACACAAGCATCAGTTTTACACTCCATATTAAATAAATACACTGGGACAATTCACACAACGCCATCTAGTTCCAAAATTACTTATTAGCACTAATGTTATGCTTATATCCACTTATGCATCTATCCTCTTCACTAATAAAATACACATCGGTTTATAGTAGAAATTAGATTGCTATCTAGGCCATTAAACTCACTGTTGATTACGAGAGCAGGCTCAATGTAATTTATTTTATTTATTTATTTATACTTCAACAATGATCACACAGCATACATTTTAAATCTACATAGTAATACATAATGAACAGTAAATTGTTCAAAAAAAGGATTACACTTTGTAGACAAATATGATAAATGATTTCGCAATAGCCCAAATAGATTTTTCCATACCGTCTATATGCGTGAACATGTTGGCCTAATATATAATTAGGTGGAACATCCACATCAGTGTTTCAGAGCACGTGAACACCCCCTTGACCCTTCCCCATCCGCCCCGTTAATACCATTACAGTAATTAGGATATGCTAAGGCATAATTGAAGCAGTCATAAACTAGGTTGGTAGTGTATTGCTCGTAATAATGACGAGAAAGCCGAACTGTGTTTGCGTTGTTGTATTAAGTGGAGTATTTGCCTTTTATATTTGTAGTATACTCTGCACCAAATACTCTGATACCTTCCTGAGGATCACGGGGTTATTTCCCACGATAGCATCGCTCAGACGACCCCAGTAGGCATGTTGTAACAATCAGAAAAGGAAAAGCATCATTCAGTCTTTCGGACTTACAAAGTTTTCCCATCGTAAAAATAATAGTGGAAAAGTCAGCTCCCATCCCGCCGACGCAGGACTAGACCACGGCATCGGAGGGCGACTAACGACCTGCGGCCGGCGGTCCCTCGGGGGAAGTTTTACCGCCACCATCTGGGCCGCGATTGTGAGGGAACACGTGCTGTTCCGCGAACTCTATTAAATCCAGATTCACATAAAAGAACGCCGGGTGTCTTAGGATTGAAATGCTGACCCTCTGGTGTACATTGCGAACGCACATGCACCGAGTGAGGCACACAAGTGGTTGACCGGCGTTATCCTGAACCACAAGACCAGCGTGCCACTTTATCCTTGGGCCCAGACGACGGGGAAAAAACAGAATAGTGGTTTATAACAGTTCACCTTGGATTTAATTTGAATTCGGGAGCTATTGGCATTTTTATTGGTAAAACAGTTGTAAAATAACTTACATAATTCATCTTACTAATGTTTACATTACAAGAAGCTTCACTTTAACTGTGAACTGTTGTACTAAAAGGATCAAAGTAGTGCGTAAATCTCACTTATACGAAAATACATAAAATCTGTGAATTAACTGAGTAAATTAAACAAATGTTTATCGCAAATGGTAGGCAAGGTGTGGGCGGCCATCGGTCGACAAACAGCGGGAGACTAAAACGCTAGTCTTGTAAGGGACAATACTTGTTCCACTTTAACTGGATTACGTATACTTAGATGTTTATTGAAGTGTAGTTAAATATGAAAAATTTATAACTTCTATATAATTCCATTATATATCTTCATTTATGACTGGATTTTACAGATTAATAATTTCAAATTTAAAAAATACGCTGTAGACACTCAATTTAATTTTGGAATAAAACTAGTTATTTATAATATTTGAATTTACTCGTTGAACTCTAATATAGCCTTTTCAACAAATAATAGTAATTTTAATAAATGTTATTTCGGTTATTCCGGGAGCTCGATATTGCACGAACTGTATATACCAGGAACTCCGGTTTCCGGGAAGTTGGGTTTCCAGCATACCAAGATTTAACGTTGAGATTTATCACGAAATTAAGATTTAGAAAATTAAAGCGGTCAATTATAACAATTTGTGTAAAATAAGTTGAATTCGAATAAAGTATATGAATCAGAGGCTCAAGTAAAAACAACAAACAATAAATCCGTCGTTGAATACTGAGTAAAACCATTTCAGGTATAATATGTAGCCGTATTTAGTATGTTAATTAACATACGTGCAACGAGTCATTGGGCTGCAGTAGGTCTAATTCGATTATAGGTACTACAGGTATGTAGAGTATGTGGAGTATACCTCTATTCGAATCAATACAATCACTCTCCGGTTCAAAGATCAATACTGGTTTATTAGTAAATCCAGACCAATGTAGATTTAGTTTAATTTGTACGAAACGGTCTAGTGAATAAACTATTTGAACTCAGAGATTAAGAACAGGAAGACGTGTTTAGTGGTGATTTAGGTTTCCCTAAAACCTATTAACATCTTGATAGATTTTAGAATCCCTATAAACTAACGATTTTATTGGACTGCTTTAGTAAGTAGTTACTAATTATAGTTGATTAATTGAATATGTATTTTCAACGTACCCAAAGAGTTTGTTAGTAAATTCAGATATTATTTAAGTATGCATCATCAGCCTGGCTTTAAATCCCGGTTGAATCCCAAATTTATGCTACGGTTCCCCGGGTCTGACTTACGACGTTTCTTCCACTTAGCATGGTTTTCAGCATATCTGATAATGAGTCTATTGACACGTAATCACTTTTACGACGTTATTCACTTTTTGTGTCTCACCTCCTACTGGGGCCCGGTGAAGGCCATATTGCTATACATTAATCCCCGCGTAAGTAGCTGGTTGCCATAAAACATGGCCATACCAAAGAACATAATTTTTTTAATGTTGTAGGACAGCATACAAGCTGACGGTCCACTTAGAATTTAGCAGTTGCCATCGCTTATGGGTGTTTGCAACGCTAGTGGCATTGCGAACTTGGGTCACTAATGCCGGAACACAACACAAGGTTATTATGGCGTCATACTTAATAAGACCTAAGGTGGTCGCCATTCAGACGGGCTTGGGGCCCTACCACGTAGCCAGGGTGGATTGTTTTATCGCCTTTTACGACAGGCCGACCCCGGCCGCAGAGGTCAGTATTCTCTCTCCGCCCGTGCACGGATATTTATGTAGTATATATTAGTTCTCTAGTGTCCATAACACAAGTGTTATGCTACTTAATTTAGAAATAGATAGCGCTGTATGTATTGTCCCCGTATATTTATTAGATTTTATTTATCTTAAAATATATTTGATGAATAATGGTTTTTACAGAAACAGTACTTGACACTATACATTTAACATGATAAATAAACTTGGGCTCCAAATTTCTTTGAAGGGCGCCTTGGACCCTACCAGCAATAAAACTGTCCTATACACGATACCATTAGCAGGTGCTCTGAAAACGATTATATTTCACTTTGTGATAAATGACACAGTGTTATTTTTAACTCCATAATTGCTTTAAATACAGGCTCAGTGCTAATAATGGATAACTTATAAATATCTTGTTACCTCTTAGCAAGTCTATAAGTACAATAAGTATGAGTAAAGTGGAACCGGTCCCGACGATGTCTCGACATTCCTGGATGCGCAATCGCATTGGGTCGACCTGTTTCATTTAAACCTTTTAGTCGGGATTATATTGAAATTTGCATTGCAAGTGTTGAAAAAGTTCAAACAAAAATTTTGTTTATAAAAATAAATAAATATACCATACCATAAATATATTGCGACATTTCACACAACGCCGTCTAGTCCCAAACTAAGTTGCATAGCACTTGTATTATAGGTACTAGATAACTGGATATACTACTCGTACACATTATATACTAGTACTTTTCTTTTGTAAATAAATACATATAAACCCCCAGACGCGGGAGGGGAATCGAACTCCTGACCTCTACAAGCGTACCGACATGCGTTAGCCGTAACCAGGAGGTCGTCAATTTATAATAGCAGTTTGCTTTCTTCTAAGGTCGATTTTTGAATGTAGGCACTTGTGATGCAGGGTTCATTTTATTTATTATTTAGCGATATATACTCAGGCTATAATTATCATTCTTTTTATCCGTGCAGGGGCACATAAAGAATATTGACTTCTGCGGCCGGGGTCGGCCTGTCGTAAAAGGCAACAAAACAACCCATCCTAGCTACGTGGTAGCACCCCAAGCCCCTCTGGATGACACTCAACTTTGGTCTTAAGTATGCTGCCATAATAACTTTGTGTTTTGTTCCGGCATTAGTGACCCAAGTTCCTGTACTCTTATGGGACAGTTGCAAACACCCATAGGCGACGGTAACTGCTAAATTCTAAGTGGGCAGTCATCCTGACTGCTGTCCTACAGCAATAAAAAAAGACAGGCCGCTCTTGGCCGAAGGGCTATTATTACCCCCCCCCCCCCGCTGAGAAAGAGGAGCTTTAAAAGAATATGGTACATTAGCGGTTTGCAAACATGTATGTACTGTGCCGACGGTGGAGGAAAATATATGACTTGCGCACTAAGATTACCGGTATGTGAACCACCTTGGACATCTTATCACCTACAGGAGCGGGAGAAATGCTACCCAAATCGACATTCAATTCGACAATCGACAAAGTGGCCAACTGCAAGGTCATACCCGTTGAGAGTCTCACTGCACAACATCGTCTTCTTGTCATGGACCTCTGCGCTAAGTCTAAAGACACGTATACCGAGCGCGTTCAGCGCCGGATCAGGTGGTGGCTGCTTGATGAAGTCACGTCCCAGGAGTTTGCCTTAGACGAGAGCCGAGAGTTTGGGCTGCAACCGGGATTCAACGCAAAGATGATGATGTAACCACCTTGAACAAGTGTAGGCAGTACATATATTATCCCTTCTAGGACATATCCAAGACCATCAGTGGGATATTACGGGCTGTTATAATATAGATTAGAACCACAGGTCTTATTTTCATCCTGATAAATGTTGAAGCAATGTAGCCATTGTCGTAATTTGTTGCATATAGATAGATTTTAAGCATAATATTATCTATATTTATAGTTTTTGTCTGGTTTAGATAATTTTTTGTAAATACCGTAAATATAAGATGATTTTTGTACTTTGGCTTGTAATAAAGATTCGCATCAAATTATAAGCAGCCCCTAATATAATTGAGGGTATTTTCAATAGTTTTACTATTGACAATGCCAAAAATATTCTAACTTCATTTTATTATCAACTACAAATATTACCAAGTTCACTCAACTCAATGGGGCTTTCAGAAGATCAGTGCTGTTTTTATGTATTAACAGAAACTAGCATATGCTGAGATAGGTCCAATTTAGGAGTATTTTTATTGTATGTATTATGTTTCTTTTTGTAATAACTTTGTTGTCCTAAATAAGTAATTTATTTTTACTTTACTTACAAATAGCCATTATAACCCAAAACCTGAAGAAACCAAAATCACAATTTACTATTATACAATTTAACAAATTTATTACGTAATTTGCCAAGTAAATGACAGAATTAATAAGTTTGCAAATTTTCATAAAGTACCCGTTGAAGTTATCGCTTTACTGGATCCAGATGATTTTAGATACGCCTGGTCCAACAGGGATAGAGGATTTTAACTGCAACTGGTTTGAAAAAGACAACATTTTCCTTTTGTATACTTAAACAGCCTTAAATTTCCCTAACAATACAAAGGAAATTCAATCTCAAGGTAAAGAATATAAGGCATAATTTTAAATGCAAAGCAAAAATGGATATTGCAATTTCTATTTGAACATTTAGGTGGCTACACATTTTTATTTATAGGTAGAAAGAGTTAGAAATAGTGAGAAACAGTAGGCGAGAAAAAGATAGAAGCATGCAGCATTTATATTCTGGGTACGTGTAAGTTTCAGGCAATGGTCGCCGTGAAACTCGTAAATGGGAAAAAAGCAACAACAGAAAACTCAAACGTCTATAGAGATGGGAATCATGTTTAAACAGATACGATAAATTTATAAACTAATCTTTTAAACCTTTTACTTGATTACAAATGTTTTTAGCATCTCGATGACTAATGTTATCGAGTCAAAACAATTGCCTTACAGGATTGGTAGTATCAAATCCTAAAGCAATTAGTGCACTTATGTTATGTGTACTAGATAATTAATATATTACATGTATACTTTTCTTTTGTAAATAAATACATATTATACATAAAAACCCAGACGAGGGACTGAAATCGAACCCATGACTTCCGCAAGCTCACCGAAATGCGTTAGCCACTACGCCACGGTCATCAAAAACTTGAAGGTAGTTACTAGCTATGTTGATATAGTGCAGAAGATATGGCAGAATAGCTGTACTAGCTGAAACTGTAGCTTTAGCCTCTAAGATTATCAAGGTTGCTTAATGAATATAATTATTTTTTCCATTCAGAAGAAGCCGAGATGTGAACACTGGCGGAGGGGCTGGTTCACAAATTTCAAGTCACTCAGCGGGCCATAGAGCGAGCTATGTTGGGAGTTTCTCTTATGAACAAAATCCAAAATGAGGAAATCCGTAAGAGAACCAAAGTAACCGATTATCTGCCAAAATATGAGAGCTGAAGTGGCAATGGGCCAGTCACGTTATCACAGGACCGATGGGGTTGGATCAAACGAGTCCTGGAGTGGAGACCGCGTCTCGGCAAAGTATAGGACGCCCTCCAGCCCGATGGAGCGATGACTTGCACATGATTGCTGGTCGGAGCTGGATGAGAAAGTCAAGGCACCGGGATTTGTGGCTCAAACTTGGGAAGGGCTGCGTCCAGCACTAGACAATGGACGGGTGACAACGATTCAGAAGAAGTGGCCAGTCATTTGTGTAGCACAATAAAATTTTGAGTTCTTTGGCGGTATAGAAAAAATTAATCACTAAGCGCATGTGAACCGCATCCCTACTATGCTAAATTTATCACAAATCAAAGAAAGCTCTATGTGTACTCATTTAAATATGAAAAATAATTATTTTACTTTATCCGTTAAATAATTGATTATTATTTCTTGTACATTGCATTTGTCTAGTTTTACGGATGGAAAACTACCAATCAACACAAATGTTTCTATGTGCTTTTGTTGTTTTATTAATGAAACCATGATGAACGTATGCAAACCATAATTATAATTAATAAGCAGAGCACGTTGGTGCGGCGACACGAATGAGTTAAGAATTATATTTGTCACAATATACGATATTCTTAAGGCTCACAGTAATGTAAACCTATTTATTTCTAATAGAAGGTACTGACAGTGTTTTATTTATTGTAATATTAAATTAAGTTGTACGTATATCATATGGTCATTATAAAATTATTTAGATATACATAACACACACTTGTAAATACTTATTTTCGAAAATAGTAAGCTTTAAGATAGTTGTGTTTTGTATGGTTCCGATAGATAGGGCCGGGCCACACGGCGCGGTGCCGGCGCCGCTACGGCCCCTCAACAGGGTTATCTTGGCTTGCCCAGTTGACGATCTACAATAAACAATGGATCGTGCACTTTTCCCTATGTCATACAGAGAACTGAGTGAGTGGCGCCGCTGCGGCACGGCACTGCTTGCACCCCTTCCCGCCTCGTCTTCCTCACGCCGTTATCCGGTGCGCCTGCGGTGCGGCGCCGGAGTGAAACCGGAGATTCCATGTGGAATACCATACATTTTATATGTAGAAAATCGTTGCGGCACCGCTCAGGCGTCGTGCCGGAGCCGCACCGTAACGTGTGGCTCGGCCCATAAAGTTCCAATTACTGATTTATTTTGGTCTTTTTCCTATTCTTGCATACAGAGGAGAGAGTTCCTCTTTCGTTTAATGATATATGTGTAATAATATTGATAAGAAACAGGGAAAAGAATTAGCTCTGAAAAGTCATCATACATAATCGTCGGCCACGTCGCATATGTACTATCCACAAAACATCACCCTTAACTGCATTAAATTTCTCGGAAGAGACTTCGGGCGATAATAATATCAACATACATATTATATCGACAACGCGACCACATGCTCACTGCGCATCGTCTCTGCCAGGAATGACGGAAGAACGCTGTGAACGCGCGTATCAACATCGCCTGCGGAGGCGGCAGTGCGGGACGAGGGCTCAACCAAATTTCGAAGAAATGATAGTCTTGTGTCAAGCCATGGTTGAAATATTTAATTTCCAAGAATTAGTCTCGTGTAAAAATATCTTCATTTGTTTACTTTTTGACGCTTCTGATTGGTCGACGAACCCCAGCCAATACATATATAAAGAGCTCAAATTTCGAAATAAAACATTCAGTACGGATTCAGTACCCAATACAGCTTCAGTATTGATTCAGATAACCATCACTGGTGTTTAATTTATAACCCAAATGGTGACCCACTGAAATACTGACCCCGTGTCGCCAAATATGTATTGATTTCTGATTATTTATTTACATTAAGGCCACAAGTTAAAACATCTCATTTTTATCATACACCTTGCGCGATCTTTGGCATTTGTGCAGTGAGATCCTTAAGTCCATTCACATTCTTCTGTTATCAAACACAAACACTTCTGTTTTCGAGCTCTATAGTTGGAACCAATTATTGTTATACGTTTCCATACATTAATGCAACTGAATCAATGCAGATAGCTCTCAGATGTCACTTATGAGAGTCTTTTAAAAGGATATTTATCATTAGATACATCTATAGCAGCGCATTTACCTTCACTGGCCACCTTTAATTCCTATTCAATAAACATTTAAACGCTTAAACTTCACAATATATTATAAAAATATCGATATATGTCCAACACTAGCTAACCGTCATCAGAACTGCGTTGATATTTCCACGTAGATTTCACTCAGTAAAACCTTTACCGTTTATTTTCGTATACATTTTTTGGTTGCCGCATCCCTTTTTGCGTACAACCACTTCTGTATATCACACAAAGACTACAATCTTACTCGGATCAAAGGCGGATGTAACTCGAGCAATTTGCAAGATTCAAGGCAAACTTGAAACGCACTTTAGCCTTTATAAGAGGCAATACTTTAAAATATATACCTATATAGCTCTATCGGAGTGTAAAAACTGTTAAAGTAATGCGCCTACAATATTTCCGTGCAGAGGTCATAAAACTAACCCCTGCGGCCGGTCTGTAAAAGACGACAAAACAACCCTAGCTAGGTGGTAGGGCTCCAAGTCCGACCGGATAGCAACCAGGTCTTTCTCCACCTCTGCATGGATAAAAATTAAAATGTATTATTGCACGCTCGGTTATTATAAGTTTAACTTTCCTCACGTATGGCTGCCATACAAAGTGTTACACAACAGAGAGATGGCTGCGGCTGCACTGATTTCGTCAACGCAACGAATGGCTGCCAAGTCATTATGTAAAGAGAAAGCTTCTCTTTTTAATAAAATCTATTATGGTTGGCATTTTAAGTAATTGTTGTGCCGTCTACTGCGCAGGCTGTCCAATAAACTTACTCGAAAGTAAAAACGCTGTAGATTAATGTTTTGTGAAACTTTTAATAAGATTCTCCGACAGCTTTTTAATATTTCGTACCAGGCCTTGTAAATAACAATTATAGATTGTAATCTAAATAAAAAATACATTATAACAATTATAAAAACAAATACGGTTGTAATATGTCGCATAAATAATTATTTAATCCTTGCTGAATTCTACTCCCATGAAGACAAATATAAAAATAGGTCAACTAGTGGTTTTAGTTAAAAAGAGTTTATAACAAGTTCCGGTAGACTTATTACGGCGATTTATAAAATATTGAACTTCAGAGCAATAATACGGCATGGCAGCTAGTACACGTAGTAATTTTTCTAAACGCCTCACAAAGACCTTCAGAAAATAGATTATTAATCTAAGTATAAATGAACTATCAAAAGCTTATTAAAAATAAAAAATAAAATTCTACGTAAATTTTGCATTATTTTTCATATCTAACACAATTCTATGAACCGTATTAGTAAAAGAAATAAACTATCTAGTAGTAAATTAAGCATAACTTACGCATTACATAGCAAATTTTTTTTGATTATATTTCTAATTTATAAAACTTATTATTTAAATTCATATTTCACACAAATAAATCTAAGCACGGCATTCCTTTTAATCAATATACAATAATATAAAAATTAAAAAGTGTTCTATGTTCATAATCTTAAATGTATAAACTATTTATAAACTGGTTTAACTGTATCTACGTTGAGCGTCTCATGGTTTATCTCTACCTGTTAATCCAATTGTTTGCATTAGAGTGTTTTAAGTAGACACATTTAAAGACGCATAACAAATTAGAGGAACAATTAATGCGCAGAAGAGCAGTATTTGGAGTCATATACATACAGGGTAAACTGTTTATAACGTCACTCGATTTAACGACACTTTTTAAGTTGCCGAAATTATTCATAAAACCGAGCATCAATCTTCACCAAGCATCAAACAAGCACTTCATGCAGCGAAACTATTAGAAAAATACTTTTTATGTAATCAATTTCATGCGGCAGTATCGCAACTGATAATAAGTAAAATACATAAGACAAACGTTTTGGAGCAGCAAAACCACCAAACGAGGACAACAGACTGTACCCTAGTGATGTTATTAATATGTATAATAATGTTCGTGTGTAAAATGTGTACTATATTAGTAAAAACATACATTACTATAAATAGTAAAATAATATCTTTTATTTCTCTGTATTTAATTACCAGTTTATATAACACCGCTTTATCCGTGCAGAGGCGGAGAAAGAATTCTAACTTCTGTAGCCGGGGTCGGCCTGTTGTAAAAGGCGACAAAACAACCCACCCTAGCTACGTGGTAGGGCCTCATGCCCGTCTGGATGGCGACCACCTTTGGTCTTAAGTATGCCGCCATAATAACCTTGTGTTGTGTTCCGGCATTAGTGACCCAAGTTCCTGTACCCTTATGCGATAGCAAGGTGTTCACGATGCCACTGGCGTTGCAAACACCCATAGGCGACGGTAACTGCTAAATTCTAAGCGGACCGCCACCCTGTCTGCTGTCCTACAGCAATAAAAAAAAACTCCCAAAACGCTTAGTACATTATGTGTCGTTATATAGAGTTTACACTGTATATATATATATATATATATATATATATATATATATATATATATATATATATATATATATATATATATATATATATATATCGAGATAGATTCACTGTTTTATTAATATTTAAAAACAGTATCCTCTTTTCTATCGTTAAGATTTATTGCCAATGCTGAATCATTTATTATATAGTGAGCTCCCCCCATACGTTGTATTTTTCACTCCCGTTTTTGGCTTGTATCTTCTTTCTCTTTTGTGTTACATTTCCCCTCCCCCTATTCTAGTAAATTTTCTGCTACATTTCCTAAACTACATTAACGAGAGCTTATAAAGTAAAGTTTACCAAGTTCTGAAACATAATTTCGGTCAAGCTAATTTTAGAAATTACTCTTTTTATTTACTGTTTTATTAAAAATGCTTAAATTGTTCCCTTTTATGCATTTTAATTATAATAATATTACAAATAATATTAAAAATTTTAAAACCATATATTCATTTAATATTAAACATTTTAAATATTCTAAAATTAATCTGTCCGAGTGCAAACATTTCTATGCTATGTGGACAGATCTCGGTCTGATAACGGCCGAGATGTCGACTGCACTCTCGCAGCCTCTCTAAAAGTGTTGCCACTATTATGTGTTTATCAAAATTAAAATTATTCACTCATATTAGAATACAATTTTTTTTTATTGCTGAGGAACAGTAGACATGCTGACGGCCCACTTAATAACAGAAAGCAGTTACCATTGTCTATGAATGTTTGCAACGCTAGTGGCACCGTGAACTCGTTTGTAGGGGTCATAGGGGTACAGAAACCTGCAAATGTGTAATTTGTATATCTAATACAAAAAAAAACATGTGCCTTATTGAATTTATCTATACTACTATTATAAAGAGGAAAGATTTGATTGTTTGTTTGTTTGTTTGTTTGCTTTGAATAGGCTCCGAAACTACTGACCCGATTTAAAAAATTCTTTCATTGTTGGGAAGCTACACTATCCCCGGGTGACATAGGCTATATTATATTTTCAAAAAAATTAGGGATCCTTAATAAAACTCTATTAATGTAACCCAAAGTGTAAAAAAATTACCTAAAATATTATTTAAATCGCGTGCGTTGCGAAAACTATTGATGATAGAATAAAATAATGTACTACAACTTTGCAGAACACATCATTATTTACAAAAAATGTCGCGACAGCATATGTCTAACTATTATAGTTATGCCACAATAAGTGTTCTTTTATTTTAAAAATTTAATTGGAATGCCGCCCCTAGAAAAGGCTCTTTATTTGGATCTTGGTATTAATCCTTATCAAAATAAATTACTTCATATTCAAACCTGTTTCAATACCTTTATATAACTTTTTGAATTATTCAATTCGGATATTCCATTCGAAAGATATCACGAGTTTAAAAATGTAAGTATTAGAAAAATGTTGCGTGGTAGCCGCTCACCCTGTTCGGCTAGCTAGGCAGCACCTTATGCAATGTAGGCGTGCGTCACTGGGGTTTTTACAAAAATTAGAATACTTATTAAAAAATAACGAAAAATAAATAAAAAGTAACAGCAAAAAAATCATTAAAATAAAAGCTCATAGAAATAATAATATTCAAACTTTCTTTATAATTTTATTTTTTTAGTAACCTGACGCAAATAGAAGGGTTCGCCTCCAGGGGCGCTCCTCTGTCCGAGGAGTGCACGGGTGTGCGTACCCGAGGTGCCCGAGCATCCGTCGCTTCACTCCCCTCTCCGTTCGAGGCGACAGAGTCCTACCTTTCTTTCAGTCTACCTCTTACATCCTTTCCAACTTAGCTCTCTGTTCGTGGCGTGGTCCCCGATGGGATGGTTGCGAATACTGATTGGGGTTCCACGTACCCACGCCTGACTAGCACGCGATGGGGATGCGAGTCCCGTCCGGAATTGGCCGCGGACCTGTCGCTCCCGGCCCTGGTTCTGTCCATGGTCGGAGGCGATCCTGGATGGACGGCCGTCGCCTCCTTTTGCGAGGCAGTAGTGTCTGCAAGGGAGGCGGCGGAACGGGAGCGGGAGTCCGCCACTGCACTCCCCTCCCGCCAACGTAGGCCGCATCGTCAGTGCCGGAGGGTGGGCAACGATCTCCGGCCGCCGTAGAAAGCGGCCGTGGGCGGCCCCTCGGGGGAGGATCCGCCGCCCGCACTATTGCCGTGAGGGAGAAGGCCGCGTGCTGTTCCGCAGCCCCCCTCAACTCCTAGAGTTGTTACAAGAGAGCGCCGGGGGGACGAAACCCTGACCCCTTGGCGCCAGCATTTTAGAAGGGGCCCGCTTTAAGACAAAGCGTGGGCCGGCGCCGGCCCGGGCCACGGGCCACGAGATCGGCAGGCCATTTATCCGTGGGCCCGGGTGTAGGCGATAGGAGAACAGCGGGGTTTTTTAGTGGGTCGAACATCTTTTCCGGAGTCCCTTATAACCCTCGGTCCCCCCGGGCCGGGGGAACCCGTCAAGAGAGGTTTTTCCCCGAGACCGAAAAAAAATAGAAGGGTTTAATTTTTAATTTTTTGTTAAATACCCGTGCGAAGCTGGGACGGGCTGCTAGTATATTATAAAATAATTTTTTCAATAATTGAATACCTCTTAATTTATAGCATTAGACCGTATATTTAATTACATATTTTTGAACTTGATAAATTGTCATTAGAATTAACCAACTCGTTAGGTTTAGACAAGTAAATATAGGTAATACCTTAGGTAATATTGAAATTTTCTACAAATTAATCAAAATTCAAAAATTTAGGAATATTCTTAATATTTTTATTTATATTACAATTAATCAACCAAAAACTTTTTATTTAAATTATTTTTAATTTTGTTGGGAAATGAAATAATGTTATATCAGGTTTTTTGTTTACAATTTCATACCTATCTCGATATGTTTAGCGAAAACCAAGTATGACAAATTTAATCGCATGTATTAAATTTAATCTCTTTTCTAGTGACTTATTTATTTTAATAAAAAACAAATTCCTATCAAATATATCATCATCATCATTTCAGCCGGAAGACACCCACTGCTGGACAAAGGCCTCCCCCAAAGATCTCCACGATGATCGGTCCTGCGCTGCCCTCATCCAACCTATTCCGGCGATCTTGACCAGATCGTCTTTCCATCTTGTGGGGGGGGGGGCTACCAACATTGCGTCTTCCGGTACGCGGTCGCCATTCGAGGACTTTTCTGCCCCAACGGCCATCAGTCCTTCGAGCTATGTGCCCAGCCCACTGCCACTTCAGTTTTGCAATCATCCGGGCTATGTCGGTGACTTTGGTTCTCCTGCGAATCTCCTCATTTCTGATTCGATCTCGCAGGGAAACTCCGAGTATAGCCCTCACCATTGCTCTCTGAGTGACCATGAGCTTTCTCATAAGGCCCATAGTTAGCGACCACGTCTGCGTTCCGTATGTCATCACTGGCAACACACATTGGTTAAAAACCTTCGTCTTGAGACCCTGTGGTATTTGGGACGAAAATATTTTACAGAGCTTCCCGAATGCTGCCCATCCGAGTTGGATTCAACGAGTGATCTCTTTCGCGAAATTGGACCTGCCTAACTGGATCGTTTGACCCTAGTAGATGTATTTGTCAACAATTTCGAGAGTACAGTTCCCAACTGTTACGGGGGTAGGTGTGACATGGACATTAGACATGATCTTCGTCTTGTCCATGTTCATTTTGAGACCTACTTCCTACTCCTTAGGAAGCTGTATTGAGGCCATCAAGCATATGGCTTAAGTCTTCCATGGTCTCAGCCATGATTACGATATCATCTGCGAATCTAAGGTGAGTGATGTACTCGCCGTTGATGTTGATGCCCAGTCCGTTCCAGTCCAGAAGCTTGAAGACATCTTCCAACGCAGCGGTGAACAGCATCGGTGATATGACATCGCCTTGTCTGACTCCCCGCTGCAGTCGGATAGGCTTCGAGTTCTGATCCTGGAGACGGACTGACATGGTGGCGTTTTCATACAAACACTTCAACGCTTTGATATATCGATAATCAATGTAGCACCTCTGGAGAGACTGAAGCACCGCCCAGGTCTCGATCGAATCAAAGGCTTTCTTGTCCACGAACGCCAAGCATAGTGGCTGGTTATACTCCTCCGTCTTCTGTATAACCTGCCGCAGCGTATGTATGTGGTCTATGGTGCTAAAACCTTTTCGGAATCCGGCTTGTTCGGGAGGCTGAAAGTCGTCAAATCTGCGCGCGAGACAATTCGTGACGACCCTTGAAAACAGTTTGTAAACATGGCTCAGAAGTGATATCGGTCTAAAGTTCTTCAAAAAATCAAATATATGCAACATTTTAATTACACATGCTAGTTATAGTACAAAACATGTACTAATTTAAATTCATTGAATTTATTAATTTTTGAGGAAATTAGTTGTTGGTTTTAATAATAAAAAGAAGAGAAACTGAAGTGAAGATAGATGTGTAAATATATAAATATTTACAAATCTTGTTAAAAGGGCTTTCGGGCTTATCCACAAAAAGTGAATTGACTAAGAAAGAAATACAAATAATTTGTACTGGTCTGATAGACCGGTACAAATTATTTGCATTATACAAATATTTTGTCCTGCATGCACACCAAACAGCCACGACCGAACCGTGTCATTAAATTTAAGGCAATTTTTTAACATGTTTCACCAATTTATTTTTGTTTCGATTTAATCGATGTTAGCACTAACTTTGATGAGTTAATTATATTTTTAATTAAAAAAATATCATGGAGTGGTAGCGAAAAAGGAAAGGCAACCTATGTTGCGAAGATTTGAGAGAAACATGAGACGACAGTTGCAGTATGTATTTGTATTAATAAAATCTCCAGTGTCATCTGGCAACACTCTCTCCCCGTGTCATTGAACGTCTTGCGGACTCATACTCCTAACGAATGCAAAGAGCAATGTGAGTTTAAGGGCACCCCCACGTCATTGGTGACACTTCATTTAACAGATTGCAACTGTATGATTACAAATACTTTGTTATTTTGTTTTGTTTTCATAGCGATAATGAAGTTCAATAAAATATAATGTGAACGGCACGTGTTTGAGGCTTATTGAGACAATTTTATTTATTCACATAAATATGCTCTAAATCTTATGCAAATTTTGTAATAAATGATATATTTCAAATGGATATTTTTCAAATATCTTGATTTTGAATTATAATAACTTTATTATTTGCTGCGAAAAATTAAATTTGTTAATTTTATATACCATATCGATACCATAACTGCTGCACGGGATATTTTAGAACGGTTTGGATGAATTTGCATGCTGATGGTAAAGGAAAGCATGTTAAGGGCACTAACTTTCGATAAGACCGTAAGCTGACCCGCCTTCATCACGAACATGATTGTGTACATCATATTGTTCGTTTACTCTAGGAAGAGATTAGGACAAAGCAAGGAAAGAACACTTTTATTTTTATCAACTAAATAGTGAGTGAGTCATATAATTCAAATTTAAACACAATGGTAACAAACGAAAATGGAATAACTGCAATTCTTTCAGTTCTTCAAAAAGATTGAAGCTTCAAAGATAAAACGTCTTCGTCTATTGTGATTCAGATGTCGCGTAAGGCACTCCGTACGAGATAATTTCACCTGACCTCTGCCAGTTCATTGACTGCAGCCTGCATAGACATACGCACGTCTAGTTTCGTGTGGTACATGTTAGGAGCGATTAACGGTTTCGTCGCTAAAAAAGAAAGTTAAAAATGTTTTTAATCAAGTAATAAAACGATTGAAATTTTTATTTCAATGTATGTTGCACCACCATTTAATAAGCGCGTAAATGAGTTTGAGTGAAAACCTCAAGCTGAGACTTGATATAACAGTGCTGTTGATCTTTAAATTAACTAGCTATTAAAATTTTATAAGTATTTATTCGTGATTTAAGAGCTTTTCATAATTTTTTCGAGATAGCTATTAATTACAACTAAACAACAACGAAAATGGAATAATACAAATACTTGTGTAAAGTCACACCAAATGTAGGGGTCTGTAAATAAAATTACACGTAACCAAAAATATGTATATATAAATAAGTGTTGTATAAAGCTATAAGAGTTATAATTTTATTTACATGTTGTTATAAAGTACGAGTATATGATTAAATCTTAAAAATGCAAGTTTTTTTATGCTAACCATTCGCTGGCTTTCGTTTTAAGACATTCAGCAAGACTGAACATTTCAATGAGGTCATAATTGGCATTTGTTCAACATATATCTAAATGTTTGTTTTTACATTAAACAATCTGTGCAGAGAGGCTGAATAGGTACTATCTTCATTTTGAGCTTTATGTGTGTCATTTTCTCCTGAACTAAGTATTATGTGAGTATATTAGAGACATCTCTACATATATTACAGTGAGTTTCTTTTTATCTTAAGACTATTATTTCTGATTACTTTTGGATTTCTTATTTAACTGTAGGGATTTTCTTGTATATGCAAATTGTTGTTTGTAAAAAATCGTATGACGTCTACCACATTAAACATTTAAAAAATAATATCCTTAAATAAATTTTTATTATAGCCCGAAATCATTCAGCTTATCACATGCACCACAAATTTCCTAACCGAGAGAGCCCACTGCGTATAAAGAGCTTGAATGTAAAAAGGAGACATAGAAACAAGAAGGAAATTTATCTGTAAGCTGGTGGGCGTAAAACCAACATTGTTAGAACTATGGTCATTGTTTCCACGCCGGACATTTAGTGTACGGTATGCTGCATTAATAACTTGAATATTGACATTATTGTAAAACTCTATGTTTACGAACTTACTTCTCGAGCTATTTCTGGAAGCTATTATAATTTATCAAGCATGTAGTAGTATTATATATTTACCAGTACACAGGTTTTTTCATTGCATTTTCTTCAAGTAAGAAACGCAGCTTTCCCTGCGAAGCCTCTGGTAACCTCAGAATTGTTAGGAGTTCTTATCAAGTCTTACGTCAGTGTCCTTAGTGACTTTTTCTCCACAAGCATAAGAAAGCAGACGAAGATGTAGCACTTTTTATAAGGTACTAAACTATGCAAACACCTGTATAGTAGGGTTAGTTACTGTTAACATTCGCAATGAACAAGAGTTGATACTGCAACCCAGGATGATGGTGGCAACAGGGGTTTTAAATGTAATGCCGTTGCGCCTACCGATGGTCATCATATCTTGGCCAGCTGCACAAAGACCACCAGCGTAGTTAATAATCACGTTTCCTCTGAGTTTAGTATGGTCAGGACATTACTAGTAATAAGGTTTCCTAGGGATAGAAAAACGATTATGTTATTGATAATATGTAGACTACATATAATTGACGGATACGTACATTACGAACCGACCAAACTATTTGCAAATTTAATATGTTTTCCTGTGTGGGTATCAAATTTATGGACATGACCTTGCAAGGTCACTTACATTGGCAATGAATCGACCAAGTCACCCAAATGTGGTTATTACAGGAGTTTTATACATTATTTAATCATATTTAAAAAACTGATTCAAGATCAATTTAATTTTTTTTATTACTGTAGGACAACAGACGACAGCCTGACGGCCCGCTTAGAATTTAGCAGTTACCGTCACCTATAGGTGTTTGCAACGTCAGTGGCATCGCGAACACGCTGCTGGCCCATATGGAAGACCAAAGGTGGTCGTCATCAAGACGGGCATGAGGCCCTACCACGTAGCTAGGGTGGGTTGTTTTGTCGCCTTTTATGACTGGCTGACCCCGGTCACAGAGGTTAGTTTTCTTTACAAGCAAATTAAATTTAACAAATAAATTAAAATGTTAAAACTTACAATCAATATATTTGATTTTAGTATTACTTAATATTTAATATTAATTTAGCAATCAAGTCAATAATTGAAAAAAAAACTACAACTTTCCTTTAAAATAAAGCTTAATAATACACGACACTACCAAAAAAATAGGAAAAAACAGAAATAATATATGGATTCCAAATCGCTTTCTTACAATTAATTTTGAAATAAAAATTAACAATATAACTCTTTAATACCGTTGCTTCAATCAAAAAGCTTTTAAATTATCTAGTCCCCGACTTTGACACATAAATTTAAACATTTTGTATGCATAAACACGTCATTAATTAAAAAGTGTTGTAATTACTACTGTTATTTAAAATTATGCTTGTACCTTCTGGTTTAGATTGGAGCTCGTAAAATGTTATCATAAACTTACAACTTATTAAGTAATTTAAAAGCCATAAAATAAAAATTTTATTTGTATTTGACTTGAATAAAAGTTTTGTAATTGATGAAAAAAATAGCCGCCTGGTCATGAAGATGGAGTTTTAAAGTACGTCATACATCAAAGTATTCCGCAAAACGCTTGTATCATGGGTAATAGACGACTAATAGACTTATATCTTTTTCTTTTGTAATTATATATATAGATATATTAAACATATCGACGCGGGATGGGAAATCAAACTCGTGTCAAGACACGGGTTATCGACGTGCGTCGTTTAATTTAGAGTTAGTTGAGTTAATGTTATTTGTGGGAAAACTAGAATAAGGACAAAGGTGATTCACCTCTTGCCGTCTTTATTTGTGTTATTTACTACTATACAAATCTAGACAGATTTATTTCGCGCTTAAATTAAACTTTTTACAGACCTGAATAAGCTGTTTTTATTGTACGACATACATTGAATCCAAACTTCCACTAAAGTAACCGCGTCCTCACCATATATTTACCTTATCTGCTATCTAGCATGGGAATTAATTGACCTTTATTACAGATTAAGCATCTAAGAAAATATATATATATATATATATATATATATATATATATATATATATATATATATATATATATATATATATATATATATATATATATATATACATATTTTGTTTTCATTCATTTTAATTATTTTAACACTCTGATCGTGAATTGCATACAAATATCAAAAACACCCGAATTTCGAGTTATTTAGATAACAAAAGCTTCAAAAATGGAACATTGAATCTTATTAACTGTATATATAAAACATATATTTGTAGAGTAATTGTGTGAACGAAAATTATAAGACCGTTGACAACACATGAAAACTACTTGTTGATTATTTCTAAGTTCGAAGTGGGCTTAGATCGAGCGGACATTACGATGGTACAGAAAGCATTTCTATGTATATATACACATATACATTCTATTACGGAAAACCGGCTAGTGTTTACCACTAGGTGACCAAAGCGCTGCTGATTACCATAGAATTAGTAATATTTAGACCCAACTGTTTTAGGTAATCTTTTTTTTTATTAGAGGAGGAACAGCATACGTGCTGACGGCTTACTTATTAGTAAACAATTATATTCGCCTATGGTAGGCAGGGTAGGAGGGAACCCGGATCATTGATTCCAGAACTCAAAACAAGTTTATTATGGCGGCATACCTAAAGACCAGGAGTGGTTGCCATCCAGACGGGCTTAGAAACCTACCACCTAGCTACCAGCTAGCGTTGTTTTGTTGCCTTTTACGACAGGCCACCCCCGGCTGCAGGGGTTAGTTTTCTTACGGTGCCCCTGCACGGAGAATTCTTGCGAAGACAAATTGACTTGAGCTGATGATCTTGGTCGATTCTTACTAATCTATACCTGAAGTGAACAAATATTTTTAATTCCGTATAAGCACACGGTACATAATAATAAAATTCCATAACGTCTATACTAGGCTTGGATCTCCTCGTATAGAAACGGCAGTATACCCGCCACGCTTGACCAAAGCTCACTGACGAGACTGAATTGGTCTTCGAATATGTTACCACTAGGCTACAAAGTACAAACAAGGCAAATATAATAATAAAAAAATTCCAGTGAAACTTCTTTTCAGTGAATTCTGACGAAAATTTATCTAGCAGGCTACTGATTACATAACGAATAATTAGTTTAGTAAAAACTAACTGCTTTTAATTTGGTAAAAATAATATTTTATTGTCTTATATCGATATCTACACAGACAAAGCCATAGCTAATCGGAAGCTCAACCATGTGTAATATTATTTTAATGATCATAAGCTTTATGTTCGTAAGCTTGCACAGGTAATTAAAAGCGCAGTGTCTAAGGCATGTCTACTCTACGGAAGAAAATAAACAATCGCTACAGCCAACATTTTTCGCAGTATCATCATAGTGTCAGCACTGTGAAGATTGACGAAAGGTATCGTAATGACATGGCAATTAAATTATTTTCATGATTACAGCATACATTACGCTCTACCCTTCCGATGACAGACATCTACTATTTGTGTGTGAACTGACATATGGATTGTTAATCGTACACTAAGCAGTATTATTAAATTAAAAGTTTCATCTTCCAATAACAACTGATAAATATGCTCTGCACATTTATATATGTAAGCTAAATAAACTTTATGGTATAATTTAAATCCAATTTATAAGTCTTTAAAGGTTGATCTGAAATCATAAAAAAAAACTTTTAACAAAAAAATTAAACCGTCGAAAAAGCTGAAAAGCAAAAAATAATAAACCTTCTTTTTATTAACCTTAATAACTAAGTTCTTAAACTAATGTAAATACATATACCTAAGTAATTTTGAGTCGGCATAACGTACCCTTACGTATGTACCCGTTCGGGTTGCTGTCTCGCTGACATTAACTTCGTAAACGCTCGGCATTTTCCGGCGAAGGGCGTATCACGCTGCACCGCCGCCGCGCATCACGCTTTACGTAATTAATTAAGTTGCTTGTTTAGCGCTGACTCAAAATTACTTAGATTAGTTTAAGAACTTAGTTATTAAGGTTAATAAAAAGAAGGTTTATTCTTTTTTGCTCTTCAGTTTTTTCGGCGGTTTAATTTTGTTTTTATTAAAAAAAAAAAAATTATAATTTTTTGTGACTGTAATCTACTAATTACTACATGCTTAAATAAATCAATTCTGTAAAAAAATATGCGTGGTCATAGATATAATCAGTAAGGATTATCGACTCTCGGATTCGGTAGGAGTGCACTGTCTCGGGATATCAGTATGGGTTTCGCCCTGGTCATGGGACCATGGATTCTGTTTTTGCCCTAAGGACTGTCGCGGAGAAATACCGGGCGAAGAATACACCTCTGCACTGCCTGTTTCTCGACTTGCAGAAGGCCTTCGACTGTGTTTCTCGCGCAGTAATCTGGTGGGCATAGCGATCCAAAAGGGTTCCAGGGGCCTATATTGACATTATCCAAGACATGTACCGTGATTCCAATTCCGTAGTTCGGACCGTTGTTGACGACACAAAACCTTTCCCCATCACCGTCGGGGTGCACCAAGGATCCGTCCTTAGCCCGTTTTTGTTTAGCGTGGTATTAGATGTATTGTCAGACAGCATTAGAAACTCACATGATCAGCCCCCGTGGCTGCTCATGTATGCTGATGATATCACGCTGGCAGATTCAGACAGAGGTAGGCTGGTGCGACGCGTGAAGGCGTGGAAGAAGTCGCTTGAGAACGGTGGTCTGAAGCTCAATGTAGCGAAGACCGAGTACTTGGCCTGTAACTCCATCGTTCTCACACTCGTACGCATAGGCGGCGACACGGTCGAGCGCACGGACCAAGTGAAATACCTGTGATCTGTATTTCACGCGTCTGGTGACATCGATTACGACGTCAAGGCATGCGTTGCGGCCGCGTGGGCCAAATGGCGTGAGGTAACTGGCGGTGGATGTGTGGAGTGACACGGAAGTATCGCGCCAGGAACTCCCGCATTTGCGGCAGTCTTCGTGTCCCTGATATAGCGGATAAATTGCAGAAGTGTGGGCTCCGTTGGTACGGCGACGTTTTACGGCAACCGGATGCTTACGTGGGAAACACATGTTTGGCCATGCCGCTTCCACCTGGCCCCGGCAGAAGGGGTAGACTAAAAGTGCTGGCTTGACGTCGTAAAGGGTGATATGCGTGTAAAAATGGGTTCACAACCAGGGATGCTGAAGACCGTGCAAAGTGGAGTAGAAAGAGTTAGAAAGCGGACCGCGGGCACCGAAACGGAAGTTTAGGTTACAACCGGGATACTACGCTTAGATGATGATGATGATGATGTGTGAGAGTATGTGAGATAAGATTTGACAGTAAGCATTGTGCGAACAATATAACCTCAATTCTATAACATGTAAATTACATTTATAGTATATTAATTTTTTTATTATCATTTTAATTTACACGGGACATATTTTATATATAACTTATAATTCGCTATTTTATATTTAATTTTGAATAAATTAATATTTTTCCCAAATATTCAATACAATTATTAATTCAAATCCTTGCTTACTTTTTTTATAGAAAAATTAATATAAAAATAACATAAAGTACACTGCACTTTTTGGTGGATAAAAATATAATAATAAAATCAACAAAAATATACAGTTTAAAACACATTTTGAGTTAATTAATATTTTATTGTTGTCAGTTACTGTCCTTTGAAATTCGTGATCAGGAGGATTCAGAAATGAGTTTTCCTAAAAAAAATAGAAAAAAAAATAAGAGCGATACCCCACACTTCACCAACGTTTTCAAATAAGGGCAGTTTTTTCTCTTATAAATAGTTAATGCAAGTCCAGCAGGCCAAGAATTGACTCAACGTATCCTCTGTTTTAATTTTGATTACTTAATGTTTTAAAAATCTTACTTCAGATTGTTTTTTGACCATAATTGAATGTTTAACAGATGTACATAATTATACCTGGATAAACATTCAACCTTTCAATTTGACATATTCATTCGTTACATTTTTTGTTCATTTAAGTTACTCCGGTATATATGTAGGTCGTGTACATCAATTTCATGGCCTGCGTAAGGTGTAAAAATGTCAAAATGACAGCTGCGAGTTTTATTACGGCTAGTTGACGAACATCCACTAGTGCTTAGTAACTTTGTTGCGTATTCATTTAATACTTTAATTTTATTTTGTTTTAAAATTGTACAGTGACCAAGAAATACAAGCAAGATTTATTTTACCTAAAGAAGTAAAAAGAGTATTGTAACACGGTGTTTACTCATGCCACCACAGATGGCGCTAGGTGTCGAGTTAGATTGCGGTGGTAAGATCCTCCGGCTGTCAAGTAAACTCCCGTACTTCACGATATCCGTCAAGCTCACCTAGATGAGGAACCTAGGCATTTTGAAAATTCTTAGGACTTCACGGCTAATGGCTAAGCCGTACGACCGGCCTTATTGGGACGGTGTCCTTAGAAGTGTCGTAACGTTTCCCCGTAATTTAAGCGCCCCGCGCCCGTATCAGGCAGATTGCCTTAGTTTAATTATTAGATTGTACTACTACTATCTATTATATATTGTTGCAATACATTTTGTACTCAAGATCTTCGTATTTGTATCTTCGCCCATGACCCCGTTGCAGTATTAATTTAGTTTACGTAATATTACTGCATGAATATAGGTTGCTTTTTGGTATTATAATTCTACAAAATAGAATACTGTCTAAAAACAACAAGTACTCTAGACAATATAATTTCCAGCTAAGAATTTAAGTAACAAAAATTAATAATAACACTATGAAATTATTTAATAATAATTATTGTTTTGTAGCAGTCAAGTATGTCATGCATTCTCAGTTATAAATAAAGGTTACTACTTTAATGATGTACGAAGGGCGAGCAGACGCGACATAGATTTTGTTTGATTAACACACTTATTTTCTCGTTTTTATAATTGCATAATAAAACAGTTACACTTGTGTTTTGATTATTAAATAAATAAAACTTAATAACATCATAAAATATCATTTCTTTTTATTACTGCCCAATAATTTTTTTCTCTTTGATTTTATACTTCCGATACTATCTTTATTTATTTATTGTTAGAACTGTGTACATTATGATGTTGGTAAGTACATTTTGTATCAACAGTTTGCCTTTTTAAGGTGTACAATATTTCTTTCTTATAGTTTTGAGAAAAATATTTGATGATTGATTAGTCTCTTCGACCATTGAAGCCACACGATGGAAAGGACCAATGGGAAAAAGGAGCGTTGGTCGACAATTAAGACGGTGGGCTGATGACATAATACACGTCGCAGGAAACGACTGGATAAAGTCAGGCAAAGACAGGGAGTTATGGAAAAGGATGGAGGAGGCCTTTACCCAAACAGGGATCTAAATCTCATAAATAATACTAACATTAATTGTAAGTAACCTTTTTAAATTTAATTAACTTACTAACAAACATTGTAATATAGGAATAAGCATCGAGAGATTTGGATTAAATGGCTTTATTATTATTATTATAGTCTCTTCGACCCGAGGGGTACGAGAGATACATATGTGGAATACCAGGTAAAATATGACTAACCACTAAAAAAATCCCGCTGTTCTCCTATCACCTAGCGGCTAGGGTGAAGGATAAGCTGGCCCGTTGATTTCGTGGCCCAGGCTGGCGCTGACTTGCCCCTTGTGTCAGGGCGAGCTACTACCACACTGAGTAAATCGACTAATTGTAAGTTGAAAGAAGTCATAATCAAATATTTAAGTATTATTATTTTGTTTAATAATTAATTACTGACCATGGCTTGTCTATAAGTTTCAAAACCTTTCTATTTATTCGCATGTCGTGTCCCTGTTCAGACTTTACGAGCGATGTCCTATCTAGCTCTGCAGCCTGCGAAGATTCGAGATTCAAAGCACTGGATATTTCCAAGCCAGTCTGCGAGCTAATTTATAATCTAGTGCTCGACCTTAGTTCCTTGTTAATAAAACACATCTAGTCCATGCAGTTATTGACTGTAAAGATATGTATAAATTAAGATCCAACATCTTAATAATAGATCTATTACAATTTCCCTGAAGATATTTAAGTTCTTGTAAGCTTTTGACAGTGGCCAAAATATATTATTTCGTGCGAGTTTTAATATACCCCCCAATATACACGGTACCTATTTTACACGATTTAGATTTTACAGGGTTTATAATTAATAGTTTACATGTAACACGTGGTATATATATTTAATGTAACACGGTTTATAAACATATTATTAATAACATAGTTAATAAAAATTTTAGGACCCATTCATTTTCCAACATTGGCGGCAATAACGGGGAACTAAGTACATTTAGGGAAATATGTAACCTTAACATGTACACGCTTATATTTTTGTCTAAGAATCCGAGTTTATATATAAAAACAGGTAATTTATAAATTAATTTTTTTAATAATTTTTTTTAAGTATGTGTAATTTTTGTCATTTTTTCAAGGTTTTATAATGCCAAAAAGATTGATAACAAATTAAAAAAATGCATGCGTACAAAGTATTTACACATGTTAGAAGTGAAACTTCTTTGGCAAACTAATTTAGTGAACTCTAGACAGCAATGAATCGGTGCTTTATAGATTTCTATAAATAATCCAAGTTTAATAAATGCACTGCGCTTCGAACGGAAATGTTTGGTATAATTATATATTCTATACTACTCTTGAAAAGATTTGATTGTTTGTTTGTTTGCAATATATGCTCCGAAACTACTAAACCTATTTGAAAAATTCTTTCACTGTATAAAGCTACATTATCCCCAGGTGATATAGGCTATATTATATTTAAATAAAAAATAGGGATCCTTACTAAAACGCCAATAATGTAACCCAAGGTGTAAAAATTACCTAAAAATCCTAAAATGTTGTTTACATCGCGTGCGCTGTGAAAACTATTATTGATATAATAAAATAATGTATCACGACTTTGCAGAACACATCCTTATTTACAAAAAATGTGGCAACAGCATATGTCTCACTATTATAGTTATGCCACAATAAGTGTTCTTTTATTTTAAAATTGAATTGATATGCCGCCGCTATAAAAGGTTTTTTATTTGTATCTTGGTATTAATCCTTATCAAAATAAATTATTTCATATTCAATACTGCTTCAATGCCTTTATATAACTTTTTAAATAATAATTATTCAATTTGGACATTCCATTCGAAAGATATCACGAGTTTAAAAATGTAAGTATTAGAACAAACGTTTAACTTCTTCGTGTCGCTAATTTGCGTTTTATCCTTAAAAAATTTACCCTCATGCGCCCAAAGAAGATTCATTTCAAAAACATGTTTTTTTAAAACAAATCTTTTCTTTGGAATCAACAATTAAAATCTTGGAACGTTTAAGTGATAGAAAAAGCATGTTGCTAATAAATTCTTGAAGATTTATGTGCATTATTTTTGTTTTTAACAGACGAAAAAAACAGACACGTATGTATATATATATATATATATATATATATATATATATATATATATATATATATATATATATATATATATATATATATACATATACATATATTTTATATATGACCACGCATAACTTTTGAGAGAATTGATTTATTTAATTAAACATGTATTGTATGTAAGCATCTATTAATTACAGATTATAGTCGCTAAAATTGTAAAATATAAACTTTTTAACATAAAAATTAAACCACCGAAAAAAGTGAGAAGCAAAAAATAATAAACCTTTTTTTATTAACCTTTAATAACTAAGTTCTTAAACTAATGTAAGTATACCTAAATAATTTTGAGGCGGCGCCAAACAAGCAAATTAACTAATTACATAAAGCGTGATGCGCGGTAGCAGCGCAGCGTGACATGTCCCGTCGCCGGAAAATGCCGGGCTACCTAGTTTACAGGCAGGTAGGTTTTTAAGTGTAGGTTTATTTCGTTTTACACGGTTTTATTGGGAACCTATCTTCCGTGTAAATCGGGGGATAAGAGTATTTTATTTTAAACTAAATACATTTTTTATATATCTAAAATATCTTGGAGAATCATATTTTAAAGTTGTTTAATTAATTCAGAAAATCTACCCAGAGATGGCGTTACTAATATTTAAAGCATCAATAATCATTTTTAACGTACCGCTGCTCTCAAAAAAATGTTTACCACGTTTTTTATTTAAATTATTTACTGTACTGGAACGGAGACATCTTTATTTAAATAAATTATTTTTTACTCAAGTTTTTAAGATTTGGCTACTTTACAAAAGCAGTTTTCGCGAACCGTCAAAAGATTATTTATAATCGTCATTAAAATATACTAAAAATATTTAAATCTGCCTTTAGCACAACTGTTATTTAGTCAGAATTATGGACAAGCAGTGGATATAAATAATTTGTTTGTATTGTGCAAATTTAAGATACTATAATTTTATTATAAATTTGAATTTTATACTTATTTTTAAATGACTTGAATATTTACTTGATTACCCGAGTAAAATATAACTAATTTTATACTAATACTAAAAATAGGAAGTTATTTACTAATAAGTGTTGAGTTGATTAAGAATTTCACAGTATGTCAATACTGAAGAGAAGGAAAATGGCATGAAAACTCAACAACACACACATCTATATTGTTTTGTTTCTACATATAAAATCAGGGAACATAATATAAATTATAGAATCAGTGTTATTTGTTTTACTTACGATTTGTATAGGTTTATCAGATTTTCTGTCACAATCTATTATACATGTTTAGATAATAGAGTCATCTTTATCTACTACATACATTTATGTATTTTGATAAAATTTATATTATATGATAATTTATTGGCTATAATGTTAAAATGATGCGCGAACCTCGGCTTTATTCTTATTGGTGTAAATATAATTAATGTGAGACATTTGCAATAATTTGAATAAGCCGATATTTATTGAGTCGTATAACCGTCAATTATTCTACAATTAATTTATCATTTATACTGTTAACAAACAAACCATAAATTACAGTATTTCATGTCATATGCTAATAAAGTCATGTTAGACGATATGTTATTTACTGCAGTTGACGTCTCTACGTTTGCTGCTATCTGCACGTGTTGTTCGTGTTCCAAGGAAAAATTTACATTAGCGCTTTCGGCTGAAGTACTCCCACCATTGTTATTTTTTTATTGCTGAGGTGTTTCTTAGCAATATGACATCTATGTCTGTTGTTGCAGACAGGCTGACGACTCATTTAATAATAAGCAGTTACCGTCTTTTATGGATGTTTGCGCGACAGGGCACTGGAACCTGGGTCACTAATGTCGAAACACAACACAAAGTAATTATGGCGGCATATTTAATGAGAATGTGACCACGGGTGATTGCAATCCAGACGAGCTTGGGCCCTACCATCTATCTAGGGTTGTTTTGTTTACGATAGTCTGCCCCCGGTCGCAGGTTTCAGTATTCTTACTGCACCCCTGTAGTACCAAGAAAGTATACAAAAAGGCTAAAGGCTTTGTATAAAAAAGGCTCATAAAATTTATTCGATGTTGTTATTGCGTTAGATATGCATTGGAATTGCAAATTTTCTTAAGCAACAGTGTACACTTTTGGCAGAGCAGAGGCAAAATGAAGTTATGATCTATTTGAACTAATAATAAAATTTACTACTTGAGTTTTTAGTTAAACATATTTATTTGTTAAAGTTTATAAAATAAATATCAGATTGGGAAATTGAATAATTTTTACTCTAGAAATATTTTATAAAAAATATACTTAAATTTCCCTTTCTCATACTGCAACGTAAAATTATTTGTAGGTCAGAGTCTACTAACAAACTTAGTTCTAAGCATCCAATTTTTACTCACTTCTAAAAGGACATATATTTTTTCCCATATCCAACATAATATGAGGACGGTACAACATGTTCTCCCCTTATAATATTCTTTGTTGGCGGTCAACATTCATACCCCATTGTGCCATATCATTTTTTAGCTTATCAATCTGTCTTTTAGTTTAGTCCTCCTTACTCCTTTTTATCCATCCACTCTCAATTCTAACATTATTGAAGGAGATTTTAAGAAGTACAGGAAAATACATGGTTCTCTGGCCTCACCTGGTCCCATAACCAGCAAATGATCTAGTATTTTTATTTTTTTGACAGGAATAAATAGGATGTTCCTATTCTTCTACAGGACCATACGATCAATAAACTATCGATTAATACCCTCACTTAAAAAAATGTTGAAACTGGCTTAAGTGTGAAATTTTTGAGCCTTATTTTAAATTAAAAAAAATTGAGAGCCTTATTTTTAGTTAATTGGTATTCTAAATTCCTTGATAGTACAAAAATTTTTTTACCAGTCTTATAATATATAAGTTAAAACTTAAAGTTATAAACACATCTCGCAACTATTTTTTAATCAGTTATTACGAGGCGCGGCTAAAAAGTTCGCGGCCTAAGATACTATATTACAAATTATATCGTTACTCCTTTCAGAAATTAACCGCCTACCGTACAGTCCACATCTGGCACATAGCGATATTTTTCTGTTCTCATAATTGAAAAAGAACTTACGGGGCCGAAGATTTTCGGATGACAACAAAATGAAAGCTGCCGTAGATCGTCATTTTGCGGACGGAGACAAAGACCATTTTTTGAATGGTTTAAAGGCATTGTATGCCAGATGTGAGAAGTGTATTTTACTTGGGACCATATTGAAAAATAAAAAATAACATCTAAATTTTTCTTTCATTAAGGCCGCGAACTTATCAGCTACCCCTCGTAACTCTGTTGAAAAAACTGATTCATAAACTATATTTTTATGATGCATTTTGCCATAAAACTATTATAAACTAGCAGCCCGTCCCAGCTTCGCATGGGTATTTAACAAAAAATTAAACCCTTCTATTTTTTTCGGTCTCGGGGAAAAACCTCTCTTGACGGGTTCCCCCGGCCCGGGGGGACCGAGGGATATAAGGGACTCCGGAAAAGATGTTCGACCATCCGACTACCCACTAAAAAACCCCGCTGTTCTCCTATCGCCTACGCCCGGGCCCACGGATATATGGCCTGCCGATCTCGTGGCCCGGGCCGACGCCGGCCCACGCTTTGTCTTAAAGCGGGCCCCTTCTAAAGTGCTGGCGCCAGGGGGTCAGGCTTTCGTCCCCCCGGCGCTCTCTTGTAACAACTCTATGAGTTGAGGGGGGCTGCGGAACAACACGCGGCCTTTTCCCTCACGGCAATAGTGCGGGCGGCGGATTCTCCCCCGAGGGGCCGCCCGCGGCCGCTTTCTACGGCGGCCGGAGATCGTTGCCCGCCCTCCGGCGCCGACGACGCGGCCTACGTTGGCGGGAGGGGAGTGCGGTGGCGGACTTCCGCTCCCGTTCCGCCGCCTCCCTTGCAGACACTACTGCCTCGCAAAAGGAGGCGACGGCCGTCCATCCAGGATCGCCCCCGACCATGGACAGAACCAGGGCCGGGAGCGACAGGTCCGCGGCCAATTCCGGACGGGACTCGCATCCCCGTCGCGTGCTAGTCAGGCGTGGGTACGACTACCAGACGACACTCCAGAAAAAGCAGAGTCGCCTGACGTCGTAGCCGGCCCAGCAAGACCAACCGACAGCGAGGATGCAATTCCCGCCCCGGGAACACTCTCTGTGCAGGCGCAGTCGAAATAGGCACGATTTCGACTACCAAATCAGGTCCCAGGGACCCCAATCAGTATTCGCAACCATCCCACCGGGGACCACGCCACGAACAGAGAGCTAAGTTGGAAAGGATGTAGGAGGTAGACGGGAAGAAAGATAGGACTCTGTCGCCTCGAACGGAGAGGGGAGTGAGGCGACGGATGCTCGGGCACCTCGGGTATGCACACCCGTGCACTCCTCGGACAGAGGAGCGCCCCTGAGGGCAAACCCTTCTATTTGCGTCAGGTTACTAAAAAAATAAAATTATAAAGAAAGTTTGAATATTATTATTTCTTTGAGCTTTTATTTTAATGATTTTTTTTGTTATTACTTTTTATTTATTTTTCGTTAGTTTTTAATAAGTATTCTATTTTTTGTAAAAACCCCAGTGACGCACGCCTACATTGCTTAAGGTGCTGCCTAGCTAGCCGAACAGGGTGAGCGGCTACCACGCAACATTTTTCTAATACTTACATTTTTAAACTCGTGATATCTTTCGAATGGAATATCCGAATTGAATAATTCAAAAAGTTATATAAAGGTATTGAAACAGTTTTGAATATGAAGTAATTTATTTTGATAAGGATTAATACCAAGATCCAAATAAAGAGCCTTTTCTAGGGGCGGCATTTCAATTAAATTTTTAAAATAAAAGAACACTTATTGTGGCATAACTATAATAGTTAGACATATGCTGTCGCGACACTTTTTGTAAATAATGATGTGTTCTGCAAAGTTGTAGTACATTATTTTATTCTATCATCAATAGTTTTCGCAACGCACGCGATTTAAATAATATTTTAGGTAATTTTTTTACACTTTGGGTTACTTAAATTAGAGTTTTAGTAAGGATCCCTAATTTTTTTGAAAATATAATATAGCCTATGTCACCCGGGGATAATGTAGCTTCCCAACAATGAAAGAATTTTTTAAATCGGGTCAGTAGTTTCGGAGCCTATTCAAAGCAAACAAACAAACAAACAAACAAACAAACAAACAAACAAACAAACAAACAAACAAACAAACAATCAAATCTTTCCTCTTTATAATAGTAGTATAGATATGTTTAGATCGGATTCTAGTGTGATTTCTTCGTTCATTTGTTATTATGATAGCTTCATCTGATTGTTTAAAAAAAATGAAATTTTATTAATATATTTTACATGAATTTTCGGTGGACTATTTTTTATTGCTGTAGAACATCAGACATACAGGCTAACGTCCCGCTTAGAATTTAGCAGTTATCATCGCCTATGGGTGTTTGCAACACCAGTGGTATAGCGAACACGCTGCTGTTCCATAAGGGTACAGGAACTTGGGTCACTAATGTCGGAACACAACACAAGGTTAATAAGGCGGCATACTTAAGACCAAAGGTGGTCGCGATCCAGACTTTTACGATAGGTCGACCCCGGCCGCAGAGGTTAGTATTTTTTCTACGCCCCTGCACGGATAAAAATTTCGGGAAATTCTGTCCTTTTTACATTAATATATACAATTGTAATTATTAATCACATGAATGTGATATTAAGAAATTTTATATTTGGAATTTTTTATTGATATTCGCGTGTTGCGTTTATTTAGCTATTATGATGTTGTAGTTACAATATAAGAATAAAATAATAGTAAGATATATAAAATAAATATATAATTAGTCATTTGTTTCCCATAAGAGTTGACCGTCATAATAGCTGGAACTGTGTAAGGATCTTTTGGTCTTGCCAGAAAATAAAAATAGGGCTGCCTTATATCTTACATAGGGAGGTTGTAAAAGGCCAATAATGCATAATGGATCAGATTTTCTTATGCAGTTGAAAATAAGATGGCAGTCCATCCAGTTGATGTAAACCCAAATTGTTTTAGTTATTATGACTAGTGAGTTGACTGAATAGGAAAGTGCGAGAAAATAAGCGCTCAGACGTTTATTCCTGTGACGTACCTAACAGTATATCAAGAATCAAGATCCAAAGTAAATGAAGCACTAGCAAGAAGGCTGGCAAAATCTAGATGTACCATAAATACAAAAGTAGTGAATGTACCGAGTTCTATCAAATCTAGGACGGTTATAAACAGTTATATTATTAAAGAACTTACTAGAAATAAATATGATATGTACATTTTAAAGTCTGTTAAAGTCAAATACAATTAAAATATACGCTGCTTAATGAGAAATCATCACAGCTAAGTGTAATTAGCGCCTTACATAAGTCGTTTTGCTACAAACGCTGTGTTAACAGTATAATAATTCATAAGTTGACAGCACGTGAATAATTCGCGACGCGGGTTGTTATCAGCCGCACTTGCGCCTTATGATTGCTCTCGTGTCCGCGCGTGCCGACTCCGAGGCCCCCCTACCACGATATTACCAGTCTGTACTCCGATCGTTTCGATTACAGCTATTTACATTGACGCTTTCAGTTTTTAATTACCAACACAACTCTCTAGTTATTGATTAATGCAAAAGCAAGTTTAAAAATAGATTATTGTTCTCAGTATAAACGCTGTATAACAGTATTTAATTCAAATAAAATTATTTCGACTGCTTAATGTAAAATTATACTGATATGGTGCTATATTAATAATGAACATTTTAAACCATGTTATTAGGTAAAAAGTCGCAATTTACAATACAAACACACAAATCAATGTACGACGAATAGAATTCCAAGCCGCCGTATTATTTGACGTGAGCCTCGACTAATTGCCCGATAAGTCGTCGATTCGCGTCTCGTTTTAATAAGGTGCGCTGTTTACTCACAAAAACCTCAGAGTGCAGAAGTTAAAGTGTTGTTTGTACTTTATTCATAACTTTGCTCAACTTTTAAACAAAACTGCGTGTAAAAATAAAACTATAAATCGTATAGTGATAGTGAGATGAAGTATATCTTCTCGTGTGCGTTCATGTCGGTCGTATTTGAAGCATTCCCTTAAAAAAAGAACGATTTTGTTTGGTACAAAGTATTCTCCTTGTGCAGTTCGAGATACTGCAAGTTTTTACTAGCCTTAAGCGTCGGTACTCCTCCGTTATTCTTTCCTACCATAGAAGCATATACAAATACATTAATGAGTAATTAAATTTTATAGGGATATTTACCTACTATAAGAAGAAAAATCAAATGGTGGGTGGTGAGTTTTTGCTATATTATACCAGAAAAGGTAACCCATATGTCGCCTTTTACGATACCGTGGGAATGAAATCTGACTCTATATATGATCAATTGATATTAACAGTATAATTCTCTTGCATTCCCATATAGATACATCATATTTATATAGAATATACCGTATTATTACTAGTAAATCGTGTATTACTTGTTCAGATATTTCACATTGGTAATGTTTTTGTGTAAAGATTGCGCAAAGTCTGACTATTGAACTTCTATACTTTAGTATTTTGCGGTTTATTTGTATGTGTGGATGCCGATGGAATGCCACGGTCATGTCACTTTGTGGGAGTGTGGTTCGTTTGTGTGCGAGTGACGTCTGCCGCACGCCACAACGACCAACATAGAATGGTCTGCGCCTCCTCTCTAAAGAGTCACTTTTAACGCAACCTCAGAGGAAACGGTCGTTAAATCATGGATCTTATTACCTGGTCGCTTTATGTAACTATGTGTTTGTTGTTGCTACGTAAAGGTATAATGTGGTTTGTTGTTTATTTGTGTGTAACCTCGATTCGGACACACAGCGGTGCAAGGCATTATGGTTTATATAAACACGGAGTAATTCGCAAAATAGCATTAACCAAATGAAAATCGGACTTGAGAGTAACGGTCACTTTAACACCCGTATGCTGCTAAGTGAATTAAATGAATCGAAATCATAATTATACATGGTATCTAAGGGATATAACGGAGGCTAACCAAGAGGTTGCATCGAATCCCACGATGGCAGCACTTAGGCAGTTATTCTTCATATATTGTGCAATGTGCATATTATAATATTATTTTGGTGAAGAAAACGTCGCGAGGAAACCTACATACCGAAATCATCCGACAATCCGCCTTGGATAAATGTGGCGGGTATTCTGTAAGTTACCTCTAGGGTCAACCCCGAGCTCAGCAGTGGGAAGTCATACGCTGTTATTGCTAATATTTAATTCACACATGTCCTCTGATATTAATAACACATAGAAAAAACTTTTTATTCATTATGAAGTCAGTAGTAACAATTTCAAAAATAGGACATTAAAATATTCTAAGAGTACACCATGTCATAATTACTTAATACAAAAATATTCTTCCAATTAGTGTATACTGTTTAGTATTGACCAATAGAAGTTTGAACATTATCCCACACTAAAAAAGCTGGAATTAATTATTAATCACATATGAAAATAAATAAAAATATCTAAGAAAAAAAAATAACAAAATATAAAAAAATCATGATTTTATATGAACTTTCTTCATCTAAAATTTATCCAATTCTATCCCAATTTTACTATATGAAAATAACACAAAATTTTATTTGATTATAAAACATTAAACAATCATATTCACCGTGTAAACAGGGTGAAAACAAGCAAATATTATAGCCGGAAGTGGCACCTCCATATAACAAAATGCTCTAAGCTGTATACGCAAGCTTTTCCCACGCTTACCTCCCCCTCCCCCTCTGCCTCCCGTATCTGGACCTCCCCGCTGGCCTTTAGTTCAGTACGAGTATAGCATTCAAAGCGATATCATACTCCCCGGCATTATACTTTCATATTTATTGCTAAAACGCCTTCCTCCACACATTCGACGAGTTAAAGGAATTCTTTCGGCACGGATTCAATGTCTGTTTACATCTTGACTTCTTAGATAGAGCCTTTCTACTTTTATACCATACAATATTTCAATATCCTTTTACACACACTTTACTATTGATTTAACTGAGTATTTTTGAATTAATAAATGGAAAATATACGGATTTAATATCTGTGCTAAAAATCATCCTTTTTAGAATATTTATGTCGTTTTATTTAAGTCGGCCAGTTAAGGCCACCTCGCTTGCCTTCGTTATAATTGAGGACACGTTTGTCTAATTTCATATCTAATGTATGAGATGGAATGGCCCTATTATCCGATCACGCGGGCTTACAATTTACAAAAAATACTTCTACTCCTCTATTACAATTCAGTAGTAGTCATCATCATCATCTCAGCGTTGAATCCCGGTTGCAGCCCAAACTCTCGCTTCGGCGCCCGGGGTCCGCTTTCCGACTTTTTCTTCTCCATTTCGCTCGGTCTTCCGCATCCCTGGTAGTGAGCCCATTGGCACGCATATCACCCTTTACGATGTCAAGCCAGCATTTTTTGGGACTACTCCTCCTGCCGGGGCCCAGCGGAGGCAGCATGGCCAGACATTAGTTTCCCACGTAAGCATCCGGTTGCCGTAAAACGTGGCCGTACCAGCGGAGCCGACTCTCTTGTAATTTATCCGCAATGTCACGGACATGAAGACCGCCGCGAGTTCTTGAGGTCACAAATGACACCAGTTACCTTACACCATTTGGCCCACGCGGCAGCAATGCGTGCCTTGACGTCGCAATCGATGTCGATCAATTCAGTAGTAGTATAGTGGGGATAATATTTTTAATAATCGGTTTTCTATATCAAATTAAATTAACAAGAATAATAACTTTAGTAATTAATTGTCAAAAAGATAAAATAAATTTAATTTGAAATGTGTACAAAAGTACGAAGATATTGTAGACACGAAACAAATAAGACAATTTATCAATTTATAAATAAAATAATTTATAAATGGGAGTGTAGGGGAACGACACGGGGCGTCTCAAACGTTATTTTCGTCGCCACATTACGAGTCGACAATTATTCGGGAATTTCAGATCACCCTCAAGCGCCGGTCGTTGCCATATCTGACTCACTCTTTTGTTTTACATGATACAATATTGAGGATAAATATTATAAATTATTATAAGGCGTGTAAAAAATAGTCTCCATATTTTATAGATATATAATTATAATAGATGTAAAGAACTCAATGTGAACTCATAAGCCGTTGGTATACCCTCAGAAAGAATAGATTCGCGTCTTCGATACAGGAATTCCTCGTCAGTTATCTTTGACAAACCTTTAACTTGCCTCTAAGTTTAAATGGAATGGTTAGCGATATACCTTGTATTTTGTTACACTGACATAGTGATAGAAATTATGATAAAACTACACAATATCTAATTATGCAAATATTTAAACGAGAAATGACTCATCTAAAGAGTTATGTATCATTTTTTACCACAGTTTTATTAACTTGGCCTTTATGTAACTATGTATCTATGTAAAGGAATTTTCGGACTCCATTTTTACTCACTTTGAATGATTAAAAAATTTGAATTTTGCACACTTCTCAAAACCTGATGACAGACAAATTTAATAAATTTGGCCTATGGTCCTTACCAGGATCATCAGGATTAACGCTTTCTTTTCCTTCTGCCATTTAATTAATAAAACTGCCGGAAAATAGTGTTAAATTAATAAAAACATTTACCGATTGGGAATTGATAATAAACACATTATAGTTTTAAAAAGTAAAAAAAAAAAACACGCTTTTATAATTAATCAAACTAAAACGTAAAACATCATTCTTAACCTAAGAATAAAATTAATGACGAGAAAATTAATCTCACTCTTCTAAAAGCGTGGGGTACTTTTTAAGATATTTTTAAACTAACTTTACATTTTGTAATGAAACTAGTAAAAAATAGTTATATCGATTGATATCGAGCACCCCACGCTTTTTAGAACAGTGACATTAATTACAATGACATCAGTAATTTTATTCATTTTATTATTAAGAATTATTTTTACGTTTTAGTTTGATTAAATTATAAAAGCGTGTTTTTTAGTTTTTTTTTTAATAATAATTTTTGGTTGTCTCGTTCTCTCGGGTTAGCTAAGCAGTTCCTCAACGAGGCGGTTTCTTCTGGGGCTTCTGTGCTCGCGTGGGATTGATCTCCACACAATTATAATTGTATGAACTGGTCTAGTCAAAGATGTTCTGGTCTGATTATAAAATTCCTTCAATTGATGGTTTGAGAAAAAATACTACCATACAACCTTTCATTAGTTCTGTATTTCTAAATAATATAAATATTATATTCCAAATATATTCCAAGAAGTCCAAAAAAGCGTATTATTTGTTTAGAATATTAATAAATATTATTAATGTTAACACGCTTGAAGCGGCACTGATTTTTCTTTCCATACAACAAAGCGTACAAAGTGTTTTGCACCTGGTTATAAAATTATCTTGCACTCAATGTGTTAAGAAAGATTATCATAAATTAGCGCAAGTATAAGAGTAATCGTTTTACTTACTATCAAAACGATGTTCAGTCATGCCGAACTATTAAGTGGTTTACCTAATCTCGCAGTAATTGGCGATATTATGAAATCGAAAGATAATAGCCTGTTTCAGGGCACGCTGGAAGCATATTGGTCAAATAATCAAAACAGTATCGAATAGCACGTAACTATCTGGCGCAAGATACACGCCACGAGTAATTTGGATGTTGCTAATTATAGGTGCTATTGCGGTTATAATAAGATCCTCAGAACTTCTCAGAAATGAGGCCGGCACGCTTTATTAATATTTATCCGATACACGTCGAATGGCCCGACGCAAAAAGAAAATTACAGAAGTGAAGTTTTAAATATATAAATACGTAATGCATTTTACTTTACACCATCGCTGTATAAAAACTATAATACTGTAGTAATATCGTACATAACGATCTTCTAGAGTATAGATCTAGGTGTGTAGACTTCCATCGGTGGTGGGCACGTCCCCATGGGAAAGGACCACACAGCCGTGAAAGGTGCACGCTCAGCTCACCCCTGCATGAGGAAGAAGATTTTTAAGCTCATCAACCTGGATTTGAATAAACCCGCGCCAGCGAGCCGGCGCCCGTCCTGCGCGACCAGACTAATTCGTCGCGGCTTCGATATTTAAGGCGTGTGAAGGAACACCAGTGTGGTATTAGTGGATATACCCGCAATGTGCGTCCTAGAGAAGGGGACGTACGGGCACATTGCACGGGGATTCCCACACTACCCCGCCACCCGTTCCCACGCGGCAGAGTGTGCGCTATGCATTTTCACCTCCAAAAAAAGGTGTGTAAGTTTCCTATATTTTCTCCAACCGTCAGTAATAACTATGTAACGCATATCCATGCGCATCATGGGAATAAATTCCATGATCTCTGGTTTTTGGTTTGAATGTAGCACTTGTCTACCAGGTATCGATAAATAATTTATACGAAGACTTATTCAAAGACATAACGTTAGCTCAAACTGGACATATGTTATAACTAATTATATAAGTTATACTTTTATTACGTGAAAAAGTTGCATGTAGCTAAAGCTTACATCTAAGTAATTATTAGGTAATAGCACTCCAAACACAACTCTATGGCAAACACCCCTGGTCTTAAAACATACCGCCATAATAAACTTGTGTTGTCTTCCAACACTAGTAAACCAAGTTCCAGTTCATTTTCGAAGCCTGTTGCCAACGTTTATATGCGACGGCGATTATCGGATGGGCCGTTTGCATATCTGTTACTATAAAAAAGCAATATCTAACGATATATAAACCTAAATTTTTGTACTCTTTGTCTTTTGTGATCGGTCCCAAGCTAACTGACGCAGTCAAAGAAAACACGCCGGCCCGAAATAAAGTCGTAAAGTACCGGAACGATTTCAATCGATGTTCTCAATGTTGTATATCGTTTATAAATGCGCAGAAAGTATCGACGAATTACCAATTGTGAGAAGAGATTATCGATTGAGGATTAAAGAAAGTAGAAGTATGGACGATGCTTTATTGCTGACGCACGTGCCCAGTTAATCAATAGGTCCAATAGAGGGGAAATTTATAGAGCTATAAATAATTACCCTTGAAAGGTAAAATAGATTTTTCTTTGAAAAACCACTTGAATTAGGTCACTAATCAATTCTATGCTGAAATAAATCGGAGAAAATTATATATCAACTCATTGCGTGTCGTCCTATGAAATAAAAATGGCGCCAAACTCAATCCAAGTAAAAATACGTAAATATAAATAACGTATGGGCTTCGATGTAGAAACTTTTAATCTTGATTTTTTTATATCTAGAGTTCAGTAGCCAGGCAAACGGCTCATCCTATAATAGCAGGTGGTCACCGTTGCCTATGAACGTTAAGTTTAAAACTAAGATAATGAAAATGTAGTTTTAATAAAAGAAACGTCCAAAATACTATTCGATTCGTACCAAAGACAAGCTCTTACCTTAATTATGGACAGTAGAGATAAGGAAAACAATCTCTGTATATGAAAAATGTCCATCAAAATGCGCAAAATTAAGATGGCGCCATAATAGTGTCCATATAAATTATAGAGCAAAGCACGAAAAGCTATTATAGTGGGATAGACAATTTTTAACTCATCATACTTCAATTCGTTTACAACAGCTACATTCATATCATACACTATCTTTACTATGATTTACAGATTTATCTACACAGATTTTTGGACTATGATTTACAACGTACAGCTGGACTGCTGGATACTTTATCAACTTGTCCCCATATGAAAATTCTCCTTCCCTTTATCCTCATACTCTCAGTGAGCCAAAATTTAAAAACACATTTTTGAAATAAGAATAATTTTCCCCACACACTTATTTAAATGAGGATACAGAAGCATGCAATCCGAATGTATGAATAATGTTAAATAATCAAGCAATCGGAATAGCCGCTGGCCGCTTCAGAAGTCGATCTTCAACACGCATATGTCACGGATAACGCATTGTTTTGAATGGCAAACATGCCTTTCGGGAATGTGAAATTATTTGTAAATCGTTCCAAAAAGATTGTTATTTATTAAATTATTTAAATGTTACAAATTGTTACAGTGGGAAAATATGTTGTTAAATGAAATATGATTTAAAAATTCAATATATTATTCTAAAGCAAAGTTTTGAATAATTTATTCAACATTACACGAGTATAGTCTCGAAGTCTATTGTAGTCATTGTTTTAAAGAATCTTATTTCAACTATCTTGTGTGATCACTATCACTGGCATTAACGACTTGCATTTATATAAAATCGTCATTTATATTAGGTATTTACTTCTGAAATTGCCGTTTTGTATGAAAAAAATTAAACAAATTTATTTTCATGTATTTTTTATTTGTATTAATCGAAGTAATCACCCATGCATCTTTGCCAACGCAGTGGCAGTTTATCGATGCCCTTCTTAAAGAAATCAGCTGGACGGGAGGCAACAAATTTTTCAATGGCAATTTGTACTGCCTCTCGGGTATTGAATTTTTTTCCCGCCAATAAGTTATCCAAATTCTGGAAAAAGTAGTAGTCTGTAGGCGCAAGGACTGGTGAGTAGGGTGGATGACGGAGAACTTCCAACTCCAGTGCTTGCAACTTGGAGACCGTCTGATGTGCAGTATGAGGTCGCGCGTTGTCGTGCAAGAGCAGCGGAGACGAGCGATTGACCAATGCTGGTTGGAGATGTGCCAGCTTCTCCATCATTGTGTTCAGTTCTTCGCCAGTACACATCTGCAGTAATGCTCACGCCGTTTGTTAAGAAGCTGCGATGAATCACACCGGCGCTAGACCACCAAACAGTCACCATCACTTTTCTAGGGGTAAGTTTTCATTCAGGGCATTGTTTAGGTGCTGAACCAGAATCCAACCAACTTGCTGAGCGCTTGCGGTTATCAAACAGAATCCATTTTTCATCGCAGATAACAATGCGGTTCAAAATTCCTTCATTTGTGTGTCTGTTGAGCAGTGTAAGACACGTCTCGACGCGTACTTCGCGTTGGCGATAATTGAGTTCGTGGGGCACCCATTTGTCTAGCTTTTTTACCTTGCCAATTTGATGCAAATGGACCAATATAGTTTTGACGCTAACGTCGAAAGCTGCTGCTAATTCAGCCGTAGATTGTGTATCATCAGCTTCCACAATCGCCTTCAATTCGTCATTGTCGACCAAAGTCTTCGGACGACCGCGAGGTTCATTTTTCAGGCCGAAATTCTCGGAACGGAAGCGAGCAAACCAATAACAGGTGGTGCGTTGGTTTGTAGTGTTAGCTCCGTAAACGTCGTTGATGTTGCGTGCCGCTTGTGCTGCGTTGCTGCCACGACGGTATTCATATTCCATAATTACTCGAATTTTTAACGTATCCATGATGACGAAAAAGATTGAAATGCGATGAGAATGTAACACTAATCAATAAACAAACGACTACTTTTGGAAAAAGAATTCCATGTTTTCAAAATAAAATGAATTTGAAATTATAATTCTTAACCAAACAAAAATAATTTTGATTTGAAATAGCCAGTACTGCAGAACGGCAATTTCATAGGTAAAGACCTATTATATATCTTTTTTGCTTCCACCACCACCTCTGCGGCCAGGGTCAGCCTGTAGCAAAAGGCGACAAAACAACCCACCCCAGCTACGTGGTAGGGCCTCAAGCCCGTCTGGATGGCGACCACCTTTTTTCTTAAATATGCCGCCATAGTAACCTTATGTTGTGTTCCGGCATTAGTGACCCTCATGGAACAACAGCGTGTCCGCGATGCCACTGGCGTTGCAAACACCCATAGGCGATGGTAATTGCTAAATTCTAAGCTTAGCTGTTATTAGCTGTCCTACAGCAATAAAAAATAAAACAGTGCTTTATATATTTAAAGTTTAACTTGATGAAGATAATATTTTGCTGCTGTAATTAAAACATTACAGGCGACTTTCAATATATCTAACGTACGCAACGTAACACTGTTGCAAGGGTGACCTTTATATAAAATATGGTTACCAATACGTGAGTTCCTAAAATATTTAGTGATTGATGCATGCATTGTAGATATTGGGTATAATATGCAGGTTTGTGGTTGTCCGACACCGTGCCGCTGGCCACTCGCCAATTCCCTGGCCTCAAATTGATTTTGCCACTGCTGTACTGAAACTCTTTGCTCTCATTGCATATATTAGGTGTTTATTAATTTTCAGGCCCAGTTGCGTGATTGTTTAACAAAGCTGAAGTTCGTTTCAAATATTACAAGTCAATTTTTATTATTAGTATGCAATGATTATATAAATTTGCTCTTATACATTAATCTAGTTAGCTTTTAACAATATTATCAATTTCAGACCACACTTCAGTTTTAACGGCTAGTTCACATCGAACTGAATAAGAGGTTTTAAGTATACCTCATACTACCTAGTATATAATTATTATTACTTAGCTTTATCCAAAGTACTTGAACTGTAGACATCAAGAAGTCTACAGTTCAAGGGTTCCAAGAATCGTTACGATAAGAAAAACGAGTAAACAAATTTACCTAAACACCTAGCTACCTAAGTATTTAATATGCTACCTAAATATATAGAATTTACCTAAACGCTTAGCTATATTTACTTGTAGCTAAATTCTCTTTTCGCTATTACACTCCCCATTTCTAGGAGGAAATCTTTATCATAACCTCGATCATTGACAGGATCTACCAGCTATCAGGTGAGTTTGAGTAAGGCCTCGAAGTTACTATTGGTTCAATTACGCCCTTTGCTACGTACATCATAATGCTATATCAGCTTTATCAAGAGACATAGCTGATAATTTGTAGTTAGTTTTCTTAAAATATAAAAACCAAACATCTACAGAAAGTTGAAATTAATAATTAATTTGGACTTATCGTTAAATTTTAATATCTTTCATACAACTTAAAAAAAGATAGAGCCAACTAGTTTAGACCAAAAGGATGTCTGAAAATATTGCCTTATATTTAAATAAATTTAAACCAAAGGTTCCCAGACGTTTTTTCTCATAGACCACTTTCAAAATTTTGCTGGTTCTGGTGGAACCCCCCCCCCCCCCCCCGCCCCCCGCCCGCAGCTACATTTCTACGATATTACCCAAAACTCGACAAAAAATGTGAAGATTAGAACTTACTATGCAAAATTGCGTTGCGGTGAGTTCCAACCACGAATTAATAGTTTTCGAAAAAAGTGAGTATTGATTGGTTAAGTAATTGTAACAAATGAGTAACGTTTATCCTTGGCATTCGTATTTATATTGGTGAAGAATCAAAGAAGTTCATGCAAGATTAAAAGCACTAAGACCACAAGTCGTATTTCGTCCCTTTGTACGTCCGAACAAGCATTGCGGACGGCGGCGGCAACAGCGACGGCGCTTTGCAAGTCTCGACACGTTATACTGAATATGGAATATGCAAGTATTTTAAAGTAACAGGCGCTGAGCTTCTTAAAATATTATCTGCCTACATTGATAGGTGAAGTCATGCCAACATTTTAGTTCTTCACTATCGAAAGCAAATAAATTTTCGTGGACCTCCGCTTACGAATTGTGATCCCCCATTTTTTGTCATGCCAATGTAGACCCCCGTTGAATCTCTCTTGAACCCCTCGGGGTTCACCTGGATCATTTTGGGAACTAAGGATTTAAACAGAAAAGTTGTATAGAAGTATGATAATAAAAATTTTACACGTAACGAAAAACAGAACAATAAAGTCTAAGGGTATCAAAATTCACCACCAGTACGAAAAGATATCAACCAAAAAAGGATGTTTAAAGTTATAAGATGATTTAGTTGAAACTCTTATCTGCAAGGTCTAGCATTGTCGTAACCTAAGACCCGTTGGACGGCTGGCTTGTCGCCAGGTTACTTTGGTTTAAATTGCTTCCACCCTCTCAGCGTACGCTTTTCAGACGGCATCCTGTAAGAAATCAGCGTATTATTCCACTCGCCATTGTCATATTTAAGTATCTCTCATATACAGTATGCGTTGCTTTCAAATAGCTTCTCAATTGATGTGTTTAGAATAAGCGCTGGTTTATCGTAAAATTGATTATGAAATGTGTTCACGGTATTTTTAAGTGATAATAATTTACTTATTAAAATTCTTACAATATAAAACTATAATGTATATCTATATATAAACCTCTATTTCTAGAATATCCAAATTAAACAAAATACTAAAGTCATTTTGCATATTTACGTGAGCTGGAATTGAAACTGGTTGCTTAAATTACTGTTTCTAAAAAAACCATTTTTACCAATATTATAAAAAAACCATATTTGGTCATAAAATTGCAAAAGATCCATAGCTGAGGTCTAGTTTATTACATTCATAAGCAAAGTTTCCTGTTGATTTTGAGACGGTCAATGAAAGGACTCCAAAGAAGATGGCGCTCCATATATATGACATCTGTGGCTTTCGCACACACGCCTGCGGAGATCACAGGTTCGACTCACTTCCCTATTCTGGGTTTTTATGTATAATTATTGTTTATTTATAAAAAAAAGTATATAAATAGCATTTCAATTGCACTAGGTAAATACATAATCACTCTGTTGCTTACCTAGAGACTAGATGGCGCTGTATAAATTATAAAGTAATATATATTTATTTAAACAATCAAATCTATAGATTAAGATAAGTACAATCATTAGGGTGGTATATCCTTAATCACAACAGTTTTTACCACCTGTTGATTGATGGGGTGCGTATAACGTGTCAATGTCAGCTGTGACGTGCATATATGTCAAATGTAACTAAATAACAGAACACATTCACGATTTGTGACATTTATAATACATATAATATTAAGTATGAGTACGCAAAGTTAGTCACAATATTAACACAAACATGTGCCAAAACATCCTTAAATGTTTGTCTTCAATGATAAATTACGCAAGTAACGGCAAGATAAGTGGCAAAACAACGTAGAAGTATAATATAAATTAAGTGTGTTAGCGAAAAGGCTATATATTGGCACAAAATACTGGAGATTACAGAACTAAAACTCATGTTTGTACCTAATTTATGTTATGTTTAGCAGATTCCTTTAAGCAGCTAGGTGACACGGCTTGTACAAAAAAGAATACAGAAAAATAATCAGAATGAGAAAAAATATTAGGGTCATTAATATGATAAGTATTTAAATAAACGTTGCATGACATTTAATAAATGTTGATGACAAATGTCAATAAATGTATAAAACTTTTCGACCTGTGGAGTCCTGCTCACTAGTAGCAAATAGCCTGAAAAGGATATCTTTATCTCTCTCTAAAAAAATGGAAGCTATCCCTTTGAGATTGAATAGTTATGTTTTTTTTTCTGCCAATGGCAGTGTAAACATGGAAGTTATTATACTAAATGGAAACTTTTTGCATCTTCACATTTGAGTCTGCTACGATTGGCATCATAATCCACCCGTTTAAAGTATAACTTCGGAGATTTTGAACCCGAGAGACGTTTATGAGCGTATTTCTAGAGAGCACGAATGAGGCTTTCTTTCTGTACTTATAATTTTTGTGGTATTGGAGCTCGGTTGTGTCGTAGCTAGCTTATTTCCATTGGCCACTTGCCAACTGCCTCGGCTTGAAATTGCTTTTACCGTACATTCTAGCAATGATACCGTACCGCCGCATTATAATACTGGTCGCGATATGTGCGCTTTTGGTCATACTTGTGTGGGTTGATATACGAAACGATAGCTTGACGCGTCAAAAATCTCTAAATAGATTTTTGAGCGGATTCAATATACCTACTAGATATTAAATATTATTTAGTAGTAAGAATTTTAATGCCAATAAATTTGATAACAGTAATAATAGGAATAATTATACTAAAATAAGTATATATACTAAAATCAGTTTAGTAGATCCGCTTCGCCCCATATTCCTGCTATCGCTACCGCAATAATCCCTGCTCAATAACCTAAATGAAACGTGCCTCACAATCTGCCAGTTATGAAGGATAACATGCAAGAAAGCCAACGCCAGTCGGGAGTCTATCAGGCTACCCAGCGTTTCGAGTCGTAATAAAAAACACAAAGGTGGTAAACAAGTACTGCTCGTTTCCGAATACGAGGGAAAAGCGCCCATCGTACGGGAATCGATAATAATAATCTATTTATTTTCGGGCAATAAACCCATAATACAATAAAAACAAAACAAAATTATATAAAAATTACATTAAAATATCAACCTTAACACATTGTGCTAATACATAGTCAATAATGCATGTCGCTGTCAGAATGAAAAATGTCCACAACTAATTAAATAGAACTATACATATACTCCAACTCTTATACATATAATTATCAAATATCTCTGCTAGTGTTTTCAGAATGATATTTTCCGAAGTGCGGAGGTGAGACCTGAACCCTGCTATGTGAGATGTCCTTATCGCATAGAAGTCCGCTATTCCTTGTTCAGCGAACATTACCGGTATACTGCAGCATCTGGGCAAACGCATCAGAGAGCGATATGTGTTATTATATTATACTTAAAGATTTCTAAGAGCAGTTTATCCATAGTTGACAAGTATAAACGCATTGACAAAATGCTCTAAATAGTGTTGATTTCACTTGTTCACTGCACTTTGAAAATCTACCTAGCATTACCTCTCACAGACAAGGCTCTGCGCTCGCGCTCAATGTCATCACTAAGATTATCCAAAAGTGTGTGTCCCAAACACTTTAATTGCCTTACATATTATACCTCAACTTCATTTAAGTAGACTAGCAATATCCTCTCCGGACCCTCGCCAGTCCTAAAAATCATAGCCTGAGTCTTGATAACATTATACTTTAGACCATGTTTTGCAGAATAGGTCTCGCAAATGCCTAATAATTTTCGTAAGGCACTGATTGAAGGGCTAAGAACAACCATCTGATGCTGTTTACACAGACATTCATCCATCATCCATCAGATAATTAATCTAAAGGTTGAAAAGATCCGGAGAGCTTAAACCACCTTGACGTACACCACATTTTAACATATAATCGCTAGAAGCGATTCTCACAGTATTCGCTTGGTTCTCATACTAGTACCTCAACAATTTATACTATTACCCCAACCCGTTCTTTACGACCGGACATGTGGAAATATACACCTCGAAAAAAAATTCAAGTATGTTTGTGTTACTTGAATTCCAATATTATTAATTTAACATAACGGAATACATGCCAAATAGAAATTTGAAGCACTCATCCTGTGCATAATTCAAAATAAATTTTGATCTCAAACATAAATAAATAATAAGGAAAAGGAATTTCACCCGAATCCAAACCCAGTCATTGTGATTAATAATGTTCAAACTAAAAACAAAACATTCAAAATTAGCCTCTCAAATAAAAAGGCGAATGGAAGGAGCCCAACCGATGACGACTGAATGCAGGCAGCTATTTAATATACCTGAACATTTTAAAAACACTAATATAACAAACAAAACCGAAAATGTTCGTCCGATCATTACCGACCCGAATTCTAATGACCCATTTGATTCAACTCTTTTTTACCATCGAATTTAATAAAATTATAGGTTGAAGAGTATTATAATATTTCAATACTTCTCGTCTGGTACCGTTTGAGTTTTGATCACTTTTTATTCGATTCATTTTCTGTTTTTTAATCAGTGTAATTTAGTTTATTATATTTTAATATTTTAGGGAGAAAAATGAAGGAGGAGCGGAGTAAGAGTTGCGACAAAATTACCCTAGCTAGGTGATAGGGCCCCAAGTCCATCTGTATGGCAAACACCCCTGGTCTATAACAATGCCGCCATGATAAATGAAGCGTCGTATTTTACGTATAAATGTATACCTTTCATACCTGGACACTAAATTAAGTACCTCTGTCTAATCAGTTATCAGCGTTTTAACATACACAAATGAAAATCCATTTGAATTATTTTTACAACTACCCACTTTTAATGAATTTTGAAGGTGGAAAGTGACAGAATTTGGAGAAAATGATTTAAAGTAATTTTATTAGGGCTCCATTTCTCGTAGTGAGATCAGAGGAATTTAATAATTTGAAATCAATCAATCCGATCATTCAAAATTAAATGATGTGTTGATAATGCAGTATATTAATTGCATTCGCTATACATATTATTGAAGTATGTTCCAGTTAGCCTGTAAACAAATATTTTATAATATTTCATAAGAGATTACATTCAATACTATCAAAAATGTTTCAAAGTCATTACGACGAAGCAACGTCCGTCTGGGCGCTTGAAGGTGAGCAGATTCAGTTAGATATATAAATTTTGATCTTAAGACTTTTAGAAAATAAATGTAAATACTCTATAGAGATTTAATGTTATACTTCTCGTACTCTTTTCTATTTCTAATGTGAAAACGAGACGAAATTTTCATGGCATTTTTATCTCGACATATACGTGAATATAATTCTAGAAAACTATTATATTGCTAATCCTGGCGTACTGTAAACGATACCTAAGCGTGAGTTAAAACAGAGTACATATTGTTTTGATACTACAAATCTTTTTTAAATTTAGAAGGTAAAAATTCAGTATGCACTCCAATAGAGACCTAATTTATTTGGTAGTAAAAGCCAAGAGACGCAGAGAGTTTGTACGCGTAAAGCCTTTTCGAGGTATATGGGTGGTTATGCATCCTTTTCGTTTGAGTGTGAGATGAGCGAGAGGGAATGTGAGGTGGCTCTCACACTCCCATCCGAGCGGGAGGTAAAAGATTAACCCAGTTTTGTTATTTGTCCACTGTCAGTTGAGTACCTATTCACAATGCGGCGGGGGTCTCCTCCACTGGATTCTTGTGCCGTTTAACGTAATTGTAAATGATTAATGTGTCTGTACCACCATGTAATAGCAACACGAGATTTGAAGCCGATGTGCCTTTTGATTTATGACTGCTACTTTCTTTGGTACTTCTTCAAAGGCTTATTAAGGATGGGGAATACAAATAAAATATGTAAATTAGGTGTCGCTATAGAAAGACCACCATAATCGAATTACTAAGCTACCTACAAAAAAACAATAATAAGCGGAAAAATTGTAAATCGAAACATCTTTCAGGAGACTTTTAAATTAAATAATCTTTAAATATAGTGGGATAATACACAGCGCCACCTAGTCCCAAAGTAAGTAGCATAGCACTTGTATTATGGGTAGACAACTGATATACTACATATATGTTTTTCTTTCGTAATTAAATAATAATACACAAACATAAACACCCATACGCAAGACGGAAATCGAATCCTATTTCTATGCAAGCGTACCGAAGTACATTAGCCGCTACGCCAAGGAGGTTGTCACTTATTTTTACATTTCACACAACTTTTCTATGGACTTGAACTAACTTAAAAGAATTGAACTAGAACTTTAAAGTTAAGCAGGATTATTCTAATTTTAAATCTATGTTGTATTCTGAATTTCCGCTTCTAACGACGACTTCCGTGGCGCAACGGTAACTACATCTAATATCCAGAACTTCATTACATTAATAGAGAACGACGATTAGATGGTCTATTTCACCGTCGTTCTAGATGGTAAAAAAAGAATGAATGTGATGTGAAATGGGGACAGGTCAATTTGAAATCCTTAATAAGGCCTATGGTATTGTTTGGAGTGAAATTCTAGGCCCAAAGCAGAAGGACGAAAGGATGTTATATGCTGCGGGGAAGACAGTGCTGAGATGGATGTGTATAGTGTGAAGTCGAGGTACAATAAATTAAAAATGATAATATATAAATAAATTAAAAATGATAATATCAGGCGAAATTTGAAAGTAGCGTTAATGATTGATAATCTAAAAAGTCATACTAAAGTTGTGTGGCCATAAGGGAAAAATGCCATGTAGCAAGAAAAATGCTAGAAAAGAGATTGGATGAATGCAGAAGGAGAGGTAAATGATATACGAAAAGGTAAAAAGATATGATGACAAGAGTGTTAATATTAAGATGACGGCTAACAGTAGAAGCCAAGAGGCAAGCAGAGTGGCTAAGAGAAGAGTGGAAGGTGAGAATGTGGTAATACTGTATATAGCTCAAGTTTTAAGGCTACAAGGGAAAGACAGCTTTCGATTTTTCCTTTCAGTATTATTTCCGCATAACGTCATCAACGTAAAGGCTCACAGATATTCTGCCCTACGAAAATAAGCTACAGCGTTGTAATTACTTTGAATGTAAATGTTATATAAGGAGGGATTTTTTTTATAATATACTCTTACATATGTGAATTGTTCTGTAATATTAAAAACTTGAATTCTTATACGCCACTCTTGGCTATGTGAGTAAAATAATCAATACGAAATGAATGTCACAGAAAATCATAATAAATGCATGATTTTAGCCGTTACTTGATTTCAGGTCAAACTTTCAAGGGCACAATGTGAGTCATGCAAAACATTAATTCCATAAAGACATTTGTTGTGTGTTTATTGCCACTAATCTTAAACTTGTACTTACCAATTTAAAATTCTCTAAAAAAAGAGCACGAAATTTTTAATTTTTAATGTTTTAGTGACCGATAAAATTTTAATTTTGTAAATGAATACATATTATATATACATAAACACACTCGGGATAGAAATTGATACTTTGACCCCCAAAAACGTTTCGACGTGCAAAAACCTATGGCGGTATTTATTCAAACTTCACATGAAGGTAGTTGCAAAAATATTATAACAAAGTTAAATATAATACTGATTTAGTTATTTTGTAGAAGATCATATTTTATGTCATTTCTATATGAGTATATAAGTATAATAATCATCATCGTTTTAGCGTTCAGTCTCAATTGCAACCTAAGCTTTTGTGCCCGGGATCCACTTCAGACTTTTTCTTCTCCACTTCGCACGGTCTTCGGCATCTCTGGTACTGAGCCCATTGGCCGGGCATAGTATATACGTATAATATGTATGTGTAAAACGTAACGATTTGCTTTTAACCCGATAAGTAGGTTCTGAGGGTCAAATAGTTATATTAAGTTACTTTAAGAAGTCTAGAATGTCAAGTTCACGTTAGCATATTAATTTTGACGAATTTACATTTAAAATATATTTCGATTACACGTTTTATATAGTTTTTCGTTATAAACACGACATAAAAAGCGACTTTTAGAAGCTTTCAAGGCCAGTTTATAGTCATCCAGTTCCGCAAACGAATTCTAAAGTTTTTTTAATTAGTTATTTTTATTTCAATTAAAACATTGAAGCTTGTTCTTTGTTAGGTGAAATCACAATTCAAAATTTGTAACATATTTACGGCGAAATCTACCTTTGCTTTTTTTACTGTGTCGGCTATTTCGGGCAATTCGCATATATAAATAAATACTTCGTAAATTTAAATAGCATATGAAGCTTGTTCTACGCAGACGTTTGAAGCGATTTATTTTTTGCTGTCGTCAATATATCTTAATGGTCGTTATAATTATGTTTACGAGTTCCCTCGTTCGCCACCGCATAAAAGTTGGTTAAGCATATTTTACTGCCCAGGTTCTGTTCAGCAGATTTTATGAGCTGACAAGTAGTGATTCTACAAGATTACTATTGACGATCTTATTTACATGTATGATTTAAAGATTCAATAGACGTATAAAGCTTTTATTTATTTAAATGATATTTACGTGATTGTCTATTACTAAATAGCTTCATATTTTAATCTCAAGATCTTCGCTCAACTATGTAAGTCTCTTACTAGCTATAGATAGATATGTATGCCTACTCCACAAAGCTCTTTAATGTTCCTCAAATACCCTGAGCGACTAAAGGAGATGCGGTTCCACGTGCGTCCCAGCATGAGCAAGGCCAACATCTTTCTGTCGTCTTCCCAAGGACAATCAATGCGCTTACCGACGACACTAGCACGTGGGGCTTACTTACTGAACTTGAACCCCATGAAACAATGGTTGGAAGTACAAGATATTTAAATATACGAATCAATTCTGGTATATGTTACCAGATAGACCAGAAGACTCTGGTATCCGTTTACTCTACGAAGAATTTTAGACCATATCAAAGATGTTTAGCGCAATCATCTTGCTTAAAGCAGTACCTATTATTTTATAATTTATTACATTATTATTTTATTTCTTTATTTCACATTTTTTTTATATTTTTTAATAGTTCACATTTCTCTCATAAAAACAGTACCATAGTATTATTTTTATAAAAATAACGAGAATAAAATGTCCTAAAAAATATGAAAAATCATCTTCCAACAGCAGCGGGTCCTTGCAGTTCCAAACTACCGGTGGTCAGGCAGCAGAGTAAGGAACCTCCTCACAATATGTGCCGTATCCAAGAGAGCAGCCTTCTGTATTTGAACCTTCAGCCAGGGACCAAGCGAGAGCCTTTCAAGGTGTCGGTCAAAATTCTTCACCATCAGACAATTCACCCACAGTACTATCGGAACTACGATTGACGAGGAAATACGATACAATCCAATTTCCACATAGCAGGAGATCAATGTATTTACGAAAATTATAAACACATACAAAAAACTGAGGACAGCTATTATTCGTATTGGCAGTCGATTGACATTGATTTTGTTATTTTACTTATTATTATTTTGCTTACGTTATCACTATTTGGCAAGCGTGTAAATTTTGATTGTTGTCTGATTTTTCTAGCCTTATGTCGAGGGTTGCAAAAGCACTTTTCCAGAGGATACAATCGTCGTGAAGTCACGAAGAAACGAAAACATCTTTTCTCAAATATTCTTACTCCTCCATTGATAGGCTAACTTTATTGTAACATGCAAACAAAACGTGTGTGTGTATGTAATATCTATAGGGGGAAGTAAAATGTGTATTTGTCTCTAAAAAGGTGGAGGGTTGTGTAAGGGTGACTGGAAAAGCATCATGGCTTTCTGAAGGGACAGTATCTTAATTCAAATATGTTACAGAGGTTTTTACTCAACAAGATTTAAGCATTTTTAGGTGATATTGTGTGAAATAATATAATATATATACATTTGAAATTTATGATTTGGTTTTATTTTAAGAGGTACTAAGATAGTAACGATCCATCTCAAGCAGTGAATATTAGGACCAGTAATAGGCTGATAAATGAATGTAATATGATTGGGAGTACCAGAAGAATAGACTATCATTATTTTTTAACGACAAGTGTTTAATTAATATAAGAAAACATAAATTAATATTATAAATTGTTTATTCATTGTTACAAATTACAAAGAGAAAAAATTAACCTAAGCCTATTTTTTACATAACATAATAATATTGCCAATTACAAAAAAGTTATTAAATTAATATAATGTTGCCCCAATAAACAATATTTTATGTATTTAACATAAGCTGGGGGGGCGGGAAGTAAGCATAAGTAAGACAAACTTAAAGGATAAATATATTAATTTTAATTTTCAATTAGAGGGAGAGGATACAATTTCTTTTAAGACCTTATGAAATCCTATTCTTATGCAATAAACAATATTTTTTATATATATATATTTTTTTTGTTTTTAATTAAATGGTAAAGGACTTAGTTTCCTAAAGGACCTTATATAAGTTTTATTATTAGCTAACTTAATTTCAGCTACCCTTACTTTACCATCTGGCCCTGTCACCACCCTCACTATTCTAGCCATAGGCCAAGTAAATGGGGCAGTGTTGTCACTGCGAACAATAACAAGATCTCCTTCTTTGAGATTGGGATGAGCATGATGCCACTTGGGCCTACTTTGTAACTGCGTAAGGTAGTCCCTTGACCAGACTTTCCAAAGATCTTGTTTAATTTTAGTCAAAATATTCCAAAATTTCAACCTTGACATAGATACATTACACAGATCTACCTCAGGATAACTCGTCATAGCTGTTCCTATAAGGAAGTGGCCAGGCGTTAAATACTGAAAATCAGAAATGTCAGAGCTGGTGGGTAGCAGGGGTCTTGAATTTAAGACTGCTTCTATTTCTGTAATAACAGTATATAGAGCTTCAAATGTAAGTGAAATATCTCCCACTATTCTCTTAAAATGGAATTTAAAACTTTTGACTCCTGCCTCCCACAAACCTCCGAATTCTGGCGCATAGCTTGGAATAAATTTGAACTGTATATAGTTTGGAATACAAAAACTGTCAACAGCATCAGTCAGTTGTTTTGATTGAAACAAACTATACAGTTTCTTTAATTGATTTTCTGCACCTTTGAAAGTTTTTGCATTGTCACAAAAAATTTTATTTGGCATTCCCCTTCTAGAAATAAAGCGTTTGAGGCATGCTAAAAAGGCTTCTGTTGTGAGATCACTGACCAGTTCCATGTGGATTGCCTTAGTAGCAAAACAAACAAAGATAGCCACATAGCCCTTAGTGATTAATGGTCTTCGGATCCTAGAGACCTTCATATTATATGGCCCACAGAAGTCCACACCTACCAACTCGAAAGGTCTAACAGGAGTGATTCTTTCCTGTGGCAGTGAACCCATAAGCTGCATTGCAGCTGCCGCCTTCATACGGAAACATTTGACACATTTATTCACCACTTTTTTGACTTCACGTATCCCATTCATTAGCCAAAACCTCTGAGAAAGGGAGCCTAACACCAATTTAGCTCCTGCATGTAATAAACGCAAATGTTCTCTGTGAATAATTATATTAGTAAGATGACAGGACTTGGGCAAAATGATTGGGTGTTTTTTATCATATAGAAGGTCAGGAGAATTATGTAGTCTTCCACCAACCCTTAGCACTCCGGATTTGTCTAGAAAAGGATGCAAGTTACATAAACCCGATTTTAAGGGAACATTATTTTTCAAAGAATTGATTTCTTTTGAAAACATTTTTTCTTGTGTGTTGCGAATGACAATTAGCTGAGCATTATAGAGCTCTTGAGGTGACAATGGACCAGTAAGTCTCTCAGATCTTTTGGAGCAATTGTGAATAAACCGTAATATAAGAGCTATTTGTCTTTGAAGTTTATTATAATCTGAATACTTTGTAAATATACAGTTTGTATCATCGATTTTTTGTACATTACACACAATACTAGTATTTTCAGTAGGTTGAATAACTGGAACATTAACAGTAGGAGTTTGAAAAATAGAGGTTACATTGGGATGCTGATAGCTAGCATCAGAAAAGGAAGGTGGGCCAAACCACCATAGCTGTTTGCCCTTTAATTTGTGTGGAGCAACTCCTCTAGACAAGAGATCTGCAGGGTTTTCTACACCCTTAATATGAGACCAATTGAAATTCTTTGTGAGATAATTTATATCTCTAACTCTGTTTGAAACATAGACACCTTTTGGATTTTTGGTATTTAACCAAGCTAATACTACCTGAGAGTCACCATACAAATATACCTTTATAGCTGGATATCTTTTTTGCAAAGTAGTATGAACTTTAGAAGAAAGTTCTGCAAGAAGAAGAGCACCATTAAGTTCTAAGTTTGGAATGGTAAGTTTCTTACTAAGGGGGGCGACTCGGGACTTTGAGCATAGTAAGCTCATATTAACTGAGCCATTATTATCAAAGGTTCGAAGGTATAGACAGCAACCTACTGCCTGAAGAGAGGCATCGCAGAATCCTACAAGCTCTGCTGAAACAATGTCACTGACTTTAATATATCTGATACTTCTTGAAATGTTGATAGTTCCCATCACCTTTAAATTATTTAGGAAGGTCTTCCAGCATTGTAACTGGTTATGAGGTAATTTAGTATCCCAGTCCAGATTCAATTTCCATATTTCCTGCATAAATAGCTTAGCCTGAACTACTATTGGACCAATTAGACCAAGAGGATCAAATATTTTTCCTATAAAACTTAGAACACTACGCTTTGTATCACAGTAACTGTCATCAGTCATAGGACACGAAAAAAGAAACTCATCTGTGTGTACATTATATCTGAGACCTAATGTTTTAATAATATTGTCTTTAGATAAATCTATTTCCTCAGAATGTTTCTGTTTCTGAGGAGTATCATCAAGTAAATGTGGCAAATTAGAGCACCACTTATGCAGATTAAAACTACCTAATCTCATCAAATTGATAAGCTGGGTTTTTAACTCTTGAAGCTGTTCAACACTATCTGTTCCACATATAACATCATCAACATAAGTATTTGATTTTAATGCTTCAGCAGCAAGTGGATAATTATTCTGATATAAATTTGCTAGTTCCAACAAACACCTTGTAATCAAAAAAGTTGAAGACTTAAGTCCATAAGTGACAGTCTGTAGCTGTAGACATGTGATAGGTTTACTGGGATGATCCCTCCACAATATATTTTGGAGTGGTTTAAATTTTTCATTAATCAAACACATTCTAAACATCTTCTCAATATCACATATAAGTATATAGGGATATGTTCTCCAGAGGATAAGTATATTAAATAAATAATTTTGGACTATAGGTCCATTTAACATTACATCATTAATTGAAATACCATTTCTGGACTTCATATTACCAGCAAAAACCACACGCAACTTTGTTGTCTTACTACTCTCATTCAAAACCGCATGATGAGCAAGGAAATAGACTGGGTCATTATTGATGTCATATTGACTGATATCCACCTCTTTAGCATGCCCCAAGCCTATATATTCATCAATGAACATTTTGTATTTCTGAAAATACTCTGGACTGTGTTGGAACTTTCTTTCCAAACTATAAAATCTTTGTAATGCAAGTGAAAAGGAATCCCCAAGGTTTAAATCCTCCAAGGGAGCACTCAATGGAATATCAACAGAAAAACAATTATTCTTTAATTTAACAGAATTTTTGAAACACTCTTCTGCCCTTTGATGCTCTATGTTTTGAGTTAACATCTTTGGGCCTTCTGGTACCTTTTCTGATAACCAGAAGTTTTTCATTATGCCTTCCAGAGTATCTTCATTTTCCTTATTTTGTTTACAGTTAGTGACCAAATTAGATACCAAATTAACATCAGAAACATAGCCTTGACTGTATTGACATTCATTTTGAACAGAGCCAGCAACAACATGCCCAAATAAGGTATTTTGTAGTATAAGACCATTGTTTAATTTAATATTTCCATCCAATAAAATTTGAAAATAAAAGTTTGCTCCTAACAAGATAGACACCTCAGTAGGTATATTAAAATCATCATCTGCTAGGTTGACATGTTTAGGAATGATACAATTACTCATATTAATATAATTTTGTGGAAGTTTTGTTGTAATAGTGTCAACAATATGACATTTAACTTTAAATTTGACATCAAACTTTGAAGACTCCAACAATATATTCACACATTCTCTTACCTTATTTGGTGTGTTGCCAAGTCCAATTATATTGGTATTCTGAACCATAGGGGTCAGATTTAGTTGCTCAACCAATGAGCGTTTTACAATAGATGCTTGGCTGCCACTATCAAGTAATGCTTTAACATAAACTTCATGACCCAGGTGGCTTACAATTCTCACTTTTATAGATGGTAACAGAACGCTTAAAGTGGGACAATTATTAGAATATAAGGTCACAACACCTTCTTCCTCTGACCCACCACCATGCAAAAGAGTATTATGATCTTCCTTGCAAGATTGACATTTGAAATTAAATTTACATTTATTTGTGTGACCTCTAAGACATGTGGTGCACAACTTGTTTGCTCTAACAAACTTGATTCGATCCCCTACTGGAGCCATTTTAAATTTAGGGCATATATAGATAGGGTGATCATTACTAGCACAAAATGAACAAACATTATTTTTAGCCTTTGTCTTAGTTCCAACATTGTTAACCTTATTAATATGACTATTTGACTTTTGTTTATTTTTTGTGCCTTCATGGCAGGCATATTTTACTGGAAAGCTGTCCTCTAATGCTACAGCTCTTTTCTCTAAATATGAAAGAAATTCCTCCATAGTTGGTAACATATTTATTGATTTCCTATCTAAGTGAAAAGCACGATTTGTATAGCTGTCTAATTTTCTTAATAATATAGATATTAAAAGCATATCCCACGTTTCTGTGGGTTGATCCAAGTTTTTTAGAGCATACAGCTGCTGACGTACATCAGATACAAAAGATCTAAGAGAAGCCGCTGTACCCTTATCCATTTGTGGTAAGTCCAAGAGAAGGTTAATATGATTTGATACAATCCTAGCTCGATTATCAAACCTAATATTCAATAGCTTAATAGCTTCAATGTATGATTCATTCACTAAAGGTAAGTTTATAATGACTGATAAAGCATCATTAGACAAATATTTTCTAAGATAAAATAACTTTTGAACATTAGACAATGATTGATTTTTGTCAATCACAGCAGTGAATAAGTCCATAAAAGGTTTAAATTGGGTATAATCTTTCCCATCAAATGATGATATTTCAATATTTGGCAATTTAGAATTAGTATTAACAGAAGGTCTGTTATCATTTCTTAGCTTTATGGTCTCTTTCAACTTTGATAAAATTAAAAAGTACTTAGATTCAATTGCAGAAATATCATCATTGTCAGACTCATCCAAGGATAAAATGTCGAGGTTCACTTCCTCATAAAGTTTAAATGTGCTCACAAGTTTTTCCATGCGGGTTTGGAGCATGTCCTCCCCCGCCGCAGCTAACGCGTCAGGGTCGTCTACAAACCCCTCAATGCGAGTCATCGTACCTTTCAGCTGGCCGCGCTTTATGCGCAGACGCTTAAGATCAACTTCCATCGTAAACTGGAGCACTATTCACGAAGTGTAAAAGAACCGCACTTTTGACTTATAACAACCACTAAATTGCCCATACACTATAATTATTTGCCGCACTTGCACTTGCACTTTAGCCTTGATCCGGAACACTAATAAGCCGTACCAATATGGCCACCAATTCAGGTGTACCAAGTTTTTGTGATATGTTTTTTCGACATCGAATTCTCTCGTATTTTGATGGATTGACTTAGATTATTGAAGATACTACGCTGTTATTATTACTCGCGTATAGCACTCGCGACCAAATAACACTGTAATAGATATAAATATGACTACACGTGGGCAGGCTTATTTGCCTACCGTGACAAGTCACAATACAGTATTGATATAGCAAAACTGTCTTAATTCAACCCGTTCTATATGTTGTTTATATTAAGCTAATGGAGCTCGCAATATCATAAACAAAACAACGGGACGTTTTACGTTTTTAGATAATCGCCGCCGGCCAAATAGCGCCAGTCGAACGGAACACAATTTGTCTTGATATAGCAAGACGCACGTAACATAGCTCACGTATTAATTCACTAATTCGATTAATTACTCGAAGGACCACTTTTATGTTTAGTTATTATAAGAAAACATAAATTAATATTATAAATTGTTTATTCATTGTTACAAATTACAAAGAGAAAAAATTAACCTAAGCCTATTTTTTACATAACATAATAATATTGCCAATTACAAAAAAGTTATTAAATTAATATAATGTTGCCCCAATAAACAATATTTTATGTATTTAACAACAAGATGATAAAATATCTATTTTTGGCGCTACTTGGCTTTTAATCTTATAATATGATAAGGTATATATATATATATATTACTGTGACAATTCGCAAAGCGCTATTTGCTAGTGATCCATCAAGCAAAAGCCAAGAAAATTTTCTTGTCTCAAAACCTCGAATACGAAGAATCGAAGTCAATCCATGTAGATTAAAATCTATTTTCTAATGAATCGATAAAAATCAGTGGATGATTGAGAATAATAATGTATGTTATAAAACTTTGGTCACAAAGTTGTGTAGATACAATGAGACAACGATTTAAAGTAAACAGTCCGTCAATAAGTCTCGCCTCGATTCGGTCAGGGAACGTAATTGAGGGGAGGGAGCTGTGAAATCAGGGTTTTCACAAAGAAAATAGACATTCGATAAGGTAGTATACAATTGTCAAAATATGTAAGTGATATTTAGTCAGTGTCCTATCTAAACTAATCATGTTAAGTTTATAACGAATCGCTTTGTGCATTAAGCCTAGAATACACATGCTACGTAGTAGCACATAATCATGCTAGTTTCGAGCAGATGCTACTTAATAGCATACAATTAGCACGTGTATACGAAAAGAACATGCTTGTGAACAAGCATGCTACTAAATCGCAAGTCGGTCTATTTTTCGTGCTAGTTAGCATACGGTGTGAGGCGCGGGGGAGATAAGGGTGGCTCCAAAGCAAGTCTGAACGTGTATTCTATGCGAGCATGCTACTTGATTTGTTTGCGTAGGTACGGGTGGGTAGTCACAATGGCTCGATGGGGCGATGACAAAACTAGAAATTTTATATTTCATTACCGAAATAATGACTGTTTATGGACTGTACGCTCACCACAATACAAAAATAAAATTTCAAGAGAAAATGCGTATCAAAGTTTATATTTATGAAAGTAATAATATAACTAAATTTAATTAATTTCGCAAAGAAACGTCCGTTTTGAATGGTGAATATGAGCATGTGTATGTATCTCACGCGTGCTAGAAAGAAGCATACTAGCAATAAGTATGCTTCTGAAGTATGTGCTCTCATGAGCAAATGTACACACTTGGAGATCATGCTATAAATGAGCATACTACCTAGTAACAAACAAGCATGCTTTTCTAGTAGCATGTGTATTCCAGGCCTTATACCAAATTACCTCCGTGATGCAATGGCGTTTGCACGACGAAACGCACATGGGACCAGTTTGACTTCCGTCCCAAGTCCGGGAGTTTTATATACAATATGCATTTAGTCACTAATGCCGGAACACAACACAAGGTTATTATGGCGGCATATTTAAGACCAAAGGTGGTCGCCATCCAGACGGGCTTGAGGCTCTACCACGTATCTGGGGTGGGTAGTTTTGTCGCCTTTTACGACAGGCCGACCCCAGCCGCAGAGGTTAGTATTCTTTCTCTGCCCCTGCACGGATAAATAAACTAGATGGTGCTATATGAACTGTTACAACATATTTATTAGTATTATAATTTAAATATGTTACCTCGGAAGGTCGTTTGTGTGTTATAATTGACGTTTATTTAACGACTCATGCTATAAACGGTTCGATTTAGTCCAGGAGTTGATGCTTAGTAGCACCTGGATCCTGCAAATCATAGCCGTCATACCAAGATTTTGTTTTTTTATTATGTTGCTAGCGGTTGCAAGTTCATGAGCTGTAATTTTAAAACGGGCAATATATGTACGGATAGCTTTTGTTAATTCCTTAAATAAATTGATAAATCCTGACTAAAAAAATTGACGCTTACTAAATTTTAAACATAGTATAAATAATAAACATTTTAACACCTTTTATTATTTCAACGACATATGAATCATCGAACGCATTATTCTCGTAGGCAAGTTATATAAAAGCTACCATAGTAACAGAATCCCGACTATTCGCAGACAAATTAAACACTTGACCTTACTGATTCCAGTCTGATAAGCATAACCTTACAAAAAAAATGTGTATATTTTAAATGACAATGGCAAAAGGACAATAAAAGTCACAAATAGCTCGGGAAATGATTTAGATCGCGTTGTCGCGTCGTCGCAACCCTAGGCGCGACGCAGGGCAGTTACACAGTGCCTTCCCCTAAAACATTGTCATCTGAATTTGTGCCCGAAGTAAATAAGAGTCCCGGGGAGTCCTTCGCTCTAATGGCGGCAGATTTATAGATTTTCTCGGGATACCCCGCCGCGCCGGTATTAAATTACGCCGGCCGTATTGGCCGGGAGGAATATTAGCAATTCCATTTATTTCCGCACTTCGGTTTTCACTGATTTGAATGGTCACTCAGTCTTTTAGGTTTTGACTTTAAATTATTAAATGAAATCAATACTCGCAATCAGTGTCTATCATGTCAATCAATGACTTATTATTTCTTTTTAGAAATAGCATCTTCAAGTTTTACTGCTTCCAATGGTGATCTAGCAAATGATGTAGAGTTAGCCACACAACCATAGCCAACTGGAAAATTCTGCGGCGGGTATTTAGAACAGTAGCCCTTAGATAGTTGCAAAACGCACCCCATTCATTTCCATTATTATTTATGCTTTCTATTTTTATGTTCCATTATAAATAATTATACTTTCTCAAAAACGGAGTTACATTTATGCATGAAAAAATAATTATAAAACATGCAAAGTTTATAGTTATCCCTAATCTTTACAGTTTAAAGGTGTCCTTTTAAAGTAAAAATAATATATTTATTTACATAATTTAGACAATAATAGTAAATGTTATTTGTCTTAAATTCTATAGGTAGTTTGGCATAATTAGTAACAATTACAAAGGGAATGGTTAGTCTCTCCCTATTCCAATGTAAACATCGGACTTTGCAGTTATGCTATGAGTGTTTCAGATGTAACCGAGACGAAACAAATACAGTTGAATGTAAACAAAAAGCCGTGAGCAACCACGTTGTATTTCAATTCTTCACTTTACATCCCACCCGCACCCTTTCGCGGGGGGGCGAGGTCACCCTGGCCCAACGCCCTCTCCTTCTGATTTTTAAAATCGCAGACGGTTTAAATCGGTACTGCATTCAAGCTTTATACCTTAATATTTTTGCATCGTCATTTTTTGTATTGAATGTTTGCTTTCGTATTGAAAACTGATGCTGAGATATAAAATATATTTTGGTGTAGATAATATGTAAATTTGATAGAAGTGTGCATTAAACACAAACTCATTCAAAAGTAATATGATTCATATTATTATTTTTCCTTCATAACAACTTACAACGTCTTAATAGGCCTAGGCCTCCCCAAGGGAGAAAACTGATAGTTTATCGGGTGCGGGTATACTTAACCAAGCACTATGCCACTGTTTCTACTCCCATTGTAGCATGAACGGTGACCAGTAATATTGACCATCGCCTCTAAAGAGAAGCGTTAATCCAGAATTATATACATACGCAATACGTGTTAGAAAAACTGACTTCTTGCAGCTCTGCAAGCCTTAAAGATCGTTGCGAGCCATTTTTTGCCAAGCTTTTATTGTTTTGCTAATAACCCATCGGAATTTTTTGTAAAGCAATTTATCAATTTTAGTTTTAATATAGTGCGATAATATTCGCGTGATGTTAAAATATATATTATAAACAGTTAACGAAAAGATTTCTAATAATTCGTAGAAAGCAAAGAAAGCCGGCAATTACATTATAAAAAATCAGCCTCTTTGTTTAAGAAAAAAGAATTAAGGAAGAGTAACACAACAAATATTATACGAGTAGCTTCCTAAGTTTCACTTTATGCTGAAGTTAAAGCTTTCGATCCACCGTATTGTAAGGTGTGTGTGTATGTGTGTGCTATAGACTGAAATATAGGATGAAAATTTAAAATTCAAGGTAGTCTGAATTACCCCAGAAATCATAGATTTCTTGTGTGCTAAAATCGTAAACAGACACGGGGCGAACATACTCGTCACCCTTGTGGGGGCGAATACGAAGGGGTATGAAATCATTCCGCGAATGATACACCAAAAGCTCAATCGAAACGATATATTACGCCGATACGCGCCGTGGAGGCCGCTAATCCAGTTATGCAGGACAAAGATCAGTTTTCAAGTACCGTTCGCGTAGATAATGCATTCCTTTTAAAATTTTGCTGTTAGTACTATAATTACTACATTTTCTAAACTTTTTCAAAATATATTGAGTTCTTTTAATACCTTAGCAATATAAAGTTTAATCTTTAACTAATATTTGTCGTGTTTTCACTCGTTACTTTTTTTATCGAGGCACTTTTAAAAATAATAACTAAATTTATTATTCTCATATATTATTTGACATTAAATTTAAAAAAAAGTAGCCCATGTCCTTCTCCAAGGTCCAATCTATGACTATACCGAAATTCATCAAAATTGGTTCAACGGTTTAGGCGTGAAAGCGTAATTAATCAAACAAACTCACTTTCGCATTTATAATATTACCAGAAGCGATAAACGTAGATATTTATCTTATATATAAAATTCTCGTGTCACAATGTTCGTTCCCGTACTCCTCCGAAACGGCTTGACCGATTCTCATGAAATTTTGTGAGCATATTGAGTAGGTCTGAGAATCGGCCAACATCTATTTTTCATACCCCTTAGTGATAAGTTCACTATTCCACGCGGACGGAGTCGCGGGCACAGCTAGTTTTGATATAAGGATCAATTTGTTACTACCAAATGTGCATTAGAAATAAATTATCAATTTTTATTGTACTCGTATTTTATGGTTCACTATTTTGGCGAAAATGGCTTACACATAATAAATATACACTGTTGCGGGCTTTTTTTGTAGGACTATTTAAGATAACCATTTCCATATACATTACATACGTGTAATTCTAACGGTTTTTGCAGTGCACGCTAGAATAGCTCGCAGATGACAGAAATTTTTCCTACTTACTTGACACTTATCGTTATATTTTGGACAATTTACACTATATCTTTATAAATTATAGCCAATGTGTTAATCTGATGAATAAGCTATATTATTATAAAGTTTCATTGAAATCCATTCAGTAGTTTTTGCGTGAAAGAGTAACAAACATCCACACAACCTTTCGCGTTTATAATATTAGTAAGGATTGCTACTAGATATAGAACCATGATAAATTGAATATAAAAAAACAATTGTCCTAAACTTGACCTCGGGTCTTTTTTTATTGCTGTAGGACAGCAGACAGGATGACGGCCTGCTTAGAATTTAGCAGTTACCGTCACCTATAGGTATTTGCAACGCCAGTGGCATTGCGAACATGCTGCTATCCCATAAGGGTACAGGAACTTGGGTCACTAATGCCGGAACACAGCGCAAGGTTATTATGGCGGCATACTTAAGGCCAAAGGTGGTCGCCATCCAGACGGGCAAAATAATTTGGGTCTTTTAAGAGTGAATCTTTGATTGTGTTCTCCTGACGCTTTATGACGTACATTTGATCATAAAAATGACAGACACAGTAGAAAGACCCATAAGAATAAACATTTAGTTTTCAGACATGCGTCTTACCGCCAAAACCAATAAAAATACTCTAATTTTTGTTATTATCTGTGAACGAAGAGATAGAGAAATTCAATTTGAGTTCATTATAGAGCCCCCTGTTTAAGTGATGAGATAGTCTCATTTCTAACGGCTAACATAAGGCTAAAATTTGAATTTAATTTTCAAAACTTGAAGAACATTTTCATACTATTAATTTTTTATAAACGTTATTGTATTTTATTGAAAACAAATAATTTAAGTGACATGTCCCTTCTGCATTGTGATTATTTGTAAGCCTCGCATCCATATTTCATTCAGACAGAGCAGTATTGGCATTTGGAACCTGTATCGCCCTAGTCTTTCGAATGAAACATGTATCGATACATCGGATAATATTATTTGTGTGAGTGAATTATTAACCATTCATATCCCGGCGTAATACGCGCTCTTATATTTAAAAAAGTTGCATTGAAAATATTTTTTTCTAAATGTAATAAATTATAAGTATCATAAATGAATTTAAGATGTAATTATATTTTTATAATTTTAGAAAGCAATGAGACCATTCCTAAAAAAACTCTTTTTATCTATTTTTAAAAACTTTAAAGAAAAGAATTGGTAAAAAAGACGAAGGATTCATATTTTTAGAACCCTATGGTTTAGGAATAAAAAAGTAAATACTGGTAAACATTTTCTTTGCTAGATTACCGAGAGCAAAACAATGGCATCGTTTGGTTATTATTTTGGGGTTAGAAATCATCTAATCCCGTGAAAATCGAATTTTATACAGAAACACAAGATTTCTTAAGAAGTTTTCGTTTTTAATGACGATTTCCTGTACTGGATGTAGCCTGTATTGCAAGGATTTTTCACAAACATACAATCGACGGACACATACGCCTCCATCAGAATAAACTGTCATACAAATATCTTGTCATCCATGGGCATCGAGCCACGACTGCACAGTCAGACCACTGGCGCAGTCTCTGATCCTTTTATTGGTTATTATTGTGAACCTACTCTTTGACAAGCTTTTGAATTTATTCTTGTGTTTAAATAACAAGTTGCCTGAATTGACTACCCGTGCAGAGGCGGAATTATAGCAGTAATATTGACCCCTGCCGCCGGGGTCGGGCTGTCGATAAAGATGACAAAACTATTCAGGCTAGATAAAGCCCGTTTGGATGGCTACCACCCCTGGTCTATAAGTATGCTGCCATAATAACCTTGTGTTGTGTTCCGGCATTGGTAACCCAGGTTTCATCTTCATCATCCTCTATGTGGACAACAACATGTTAGCGGTGCCCCTAGTGTCGTAATAGGTAATAACTGCTTACTATTATATAGGCTATCAACCTGTCTGTTGTTACATACATATAATCACGCCTCTTTCCCGTAGGGGTAGGCAGAGACCACTTCTTTCCACTTGCTACTATCCTTACATACTTGTTTCACTTCGTCCACTTTCATTATTCCCTTCATACATGCCTTTCGGTTTAGGGTACTCTTGACCTGGCCTTTTTTCAAGACGTCCCTGATCAGTAATAAAAAAGTTGCTATTGCAATAGTTTAGTCTTATTTTGTTTAATGTTCCTTCTGACACAGGTGAGACAGAATTTTTCTTTTTCCATATTTTTTATGTGCTTATTATTAAAAACCTTACTTAAATTTCAATACCTATAATTATTTTAACAATAACATTATTACTAACTATGTACAAAGTTGAAATTCTTTCCTAGTCCTACGTGGTGCGGCCCCAAGCCCGTCTGGATGTCGACCACGTTTGGTCTTAAGTATGCCGCCTTAATAATTTTTTTGTGTTGTGTTCCGGCATTAGTGACTCAATTCCTGTACCCTTATGGGACAGCAGCGTGTCCTATTCTAAGTGAGCCGTCAGCCTGTCTGTTGTCCTACAGCAATTAAAAAAAAATTCTCCATACAAGCTATGAATGTTTATTTAACATTAAAAAGTAGGTAAAATCTGCACTGAAGTGAACTACGTTTGTTGCAACTAGAAGCGATTTATCATCACTATTCATATTAGCATTAGCGATGATATGTAGTGTGCCTCTGTACCGCATCAATATTTCATATGGTCTGGTAATATTGGTGGTTTAAACCGGCTGACTCGTTATTGCACATGTGAATTTTATAGGGAGACACCCCCTATACATAAATTTAGCGGAGTGTTCTGGTTTTATGGCTAGGTACCGAAAATGTGTTTAAATACGGCGTATTGATTTTGTTGATTGTTGGATTAACATGTTAGATTAAATGCCTTTTGATGTTTTTAGCCTTTTAACAGAAATCGATTTATTTTTAACAAACCCCTGATTTATTCTTGTGCAAAATAGCCAATGTTTCTCGTTACAGTAGAGCTTTTTAGTGGTGATAAAAAATTATATCAATTCAAAAGTTTTTCACTCTTTACGTAAAAATATGCTTTTTTTCATGATAAATGTTTCTAAGCATTTACTTTTCATGAGTCCGTAGAAAATTCGCCAGGATGTTTTTCATCGATTCCCTTAGTGATACTATCTTTTGCAAATAAAGCACAATATAAAATATGTGACTAAAGTTTTTTAGAAGAAAATTTAATACTACCCTCTGCTTATTACCTGTGGTAGGAGAGATATATAATATTTTTCAACTATTCAAACTTAGTGGGCGTAAACTTTTCATAAACTATCGATTTCTTTAACCTTGTAAATCAATAGCTTACTCGAGGTCAAACACAAAAAAGATATATAATAATGATCAGAGACACACACATGCAACCACCACAACATTGAGCTTGCATCACGTATGCCATGTTGTGTGGGGCTCATCGCAATCATCTAGCGTCCATAACAGCGTCCCCTTTCAATCTTCGCTGTAATAAATAAAAGGGGCAATAAAAAATGCGAAGAGGAACAGCCGACAGTGGCGCCCTCGCGATTCAGACCCATAATCAAAGTCATTGCGGAATATTTCTGAGCAGTTACGGGTTACAAGCCGGGGTTGTCGAATGTAGTTACATCCACTCGCCTTATTTTTATTTGCAATCTAAATCTATCTAAGCCACTTTTAACATTTCATACAGAGATTTCTAAGTATATAAATAAGAATAATAATAATAATCGGTTTACAATCACAGCACAGACGTTGACAAAATATATTTAAAAACAATGCTCTAAGAGAAAAATGTATCTCTCGCATTGAATCTCAGAACACTCAGACTACAGGTTTTTTATCTCTGTTCAGCAGCAGATAGGCTTACCCACTTAATAGTAAGCAGTTACCGTCACCTGTTGTTTGCGACGCCAGGAGCATTGCTAACACGTTTCATTCCGCGTAGGATAACTGGAACCTGGGTCACTTATGCCAGAACATAGCACAAGATTATTATGGCGGCATATTGAGACCAGGGGTAGTCGCCATCCAGACGAACTTCGACCCTACTACCTGGCCAGGTTTGTTTTGTCGCCTTTTAAGACAGGTCGCAGAGGTTAGTCTTCTTACTCTGCTCCTGCATGGAGAATACCAGAAAGATCGTTTTATAATTTGTCTGCTGGGAGTCATATCTAGATCTTCGAACTTTAGTACTCCTAGGTACACCTCTGGACGAATTCAACTAGAGGCTACTTCTAAATTGCTAAACTTTGCGATAGAGTTTCGTTTTGAAATTGTTTTTTTATAGTAATTGTACAAAATGAATTACTAATTCACCATATTTTAATATTTAGTTATTACAAAACCTTTTTTTATTTCGTGAGAAACAATTCAAAATGTAAAATAGTCGTAAATCGATAATAAATTTTAAACTCTGGCAACCCTTTTCATTGTTGATCATTTTTATTATCACCTTACGAACATAATTCGAATATTTTTTCTATTATTCAATATACTCTAAAACGGAATAGTTATCATAATTTATGAAAATTACGCGTATCTATTGTTTTACCATGAAAATGTATTTGGAACAGATTAAATAATCATTTTTAATACCTTTAATTTCACTCAAAATTTTAATTGCAACAACTAGTAATTCAAGTTTTAATAGCAATAACATTATTTCATCGTGAACCTAGTCATGAAAGGCGGCAAACAGATGACAACATAAACTTGATAGATTTTTTAAAGTAATTGAAAGACGTCGAGGGCAGCGTTTAGTTTTCTAACGTGGTCGAGGCGTCAGACAGTCGCCCCTGTATAGATATTTTATTTCACGAAGTCCGTTTGGCTTTGAATGTTGTAAGGCGTGCACATGCACAATTTTAGCATCAGTAGTAAATTTTAGCATCTGTACTGACTACCGAGCTTTTCGGGGTCCAACAGAAAACTAAGCACCTGCATCGTCGTGGGTCTTCTTCCCCTTATTCAGATGCAGGTAGGGGCCTCAAGGTATAGCCTCTTTACCCCAGCTTCGACTCAGGGGGTGATAACCCCCCAGTGGTTTGGTGTTGGTATCTATGTGAGCGGTGGGGCATCACGGCGGTCGATGATGGTCCTCTTCAGCCTGTATGTCCATTTTCTTTGCCCAAGCCCTGGCCTTCGGAATGAGGCATCGACGGCGGCCCGACGAAGGCCTCATCGGAGGCAGACACCACTGGAACAAGTCAACAGCGGTCCGATGTGGCCTCATCAGGCGGGGCTGGCTATCGGAGCTAGGCATCGAAGGATGCCATCTTCGGCCTAGGTTCCATCGCGACATCATTGTGGCGTATTGTGGCGCCTCAGCGACGTTGTGTGTCGTCGTGGCCGGCGGCCGACCAATGGTCTGGAGTCGGCAGCCGACGGCGTGCGACACGGTGTGTACTGAGACACCCGCTTCGACCGGATGTAGCAGAGCATCTGAAGCACCTGCCTAATATAGGGTATTACTTATTACCATAACAGAATCTCATCTCTGTAGCAGTTTTATAGATATATATAAATATATCATGTTTATAATATCGCATATTTTTCATTCCATACATGTAAAAATTTAAAGCTTATCAAGGGCACAATTTACATTCAAAACTATTTATAAAATAATAAAGTCAAACTACAAGTTCTCAAAGCACATAGTGTCAAACAAAGTTTACCTAAGCATCCATGTGCAGCCACCCTCAACAGAAGACATATTATGTAAAATCCTAACGGGAGTCTTCAATCAATACGCGTTACTAGATGATGTGAGCTTTCTTCTTGTTGCCATTCAAAATCAAACTTTATTAACACACATTAAGACTTAAAACTTCTTGTGATTTTTTTATCTTTATTCTCTGAACAACAATGCTGTGTTATTGAGATTTAAAGCTTATTCTACTCCGTAACGATTTAGTTTTGTATAGCATGCTGTGAGAAAAACCCGTGGAAGAGTTAGTTTTTTTGTGAATATCAAAATATGAGTCCCCTTTTACAGTCCTATTGTATCCGATATTGGTCCCCATAACAGTTCAAGTTCGGTCGCTGCTCGGTGTCTTAATAAAGGATGCAATAATAAATATTGTGCTATTACAAGATATATTTTAGCAAACGCGTGGGTCTACAACTATTTTAAAATAGTTTTATTGTCATGATAACTGTTTAATATTAAACTTTTCATTATAACGTTTGCTCTTTATTTAAATGGAAAATTATCAACTGAGTAAAATTTTTCTATTTTATAACAAAGGAAAAGGAAAAATATTTTATTTTCTAGGAATCATGCCCTGAAATACTTGAGTACTAAATGTTATTGAGTCAAAACAAGCAATAATATTATGTAAATAAAACATAAGAATACTATGATAATTTACACAACACTATTTAGTTTCAATGGAGAGGGCTATGCTCGGAGTTTCCCTGCGAGATCGAATCAGAAATGAGGAGATTCGCAGGAGAACCAAAGTAACCGACATAGCCCGGATGATTGCAAAACTGAAGTGGCAGTGGGCTGGGCACATAGCTCGAAGGACTGATGGCCGTTGGGGCAGAAAAGTCCTCGAATGGCGACCGCGTACCGGAAGACGCAGTGTTGGTAGGCCCCCCACAAGATGGACCGATGATCTGGTCAAGATCGCCGGGATAGGTTGGATGAGGGCAGCGCAGGACCGATCATCGTGGAGATCTTTGGGGGAGGCCTTTGTCCAGCAGTGGGCGTCTTCCGGCTGAAATGATGATTTAGTTTCAAAGTAAATAGCTGATATAGCAGCCCTTGTGTTATTTATTGGTTCTACACTAGTGATATACCACTTATATAATATATTTTGTAAATAATTCATATTATTCATAAACACTAGGATGAGAATCGAACCCGTAGTCCCGCCCCCTCCCCCTTTAAAATAATCTAACACATCTCTAGTGTTGAAGTAACCGACAAAATAAATGCACAAATGTTCCACTAACAGAACAATTGCATTTATAGATCTCAAGTTTTATCAACAGATGGCGTTATACGTTTCTAATTCAACATACTTAAACATTATATACTTAAAACACCGGCTGAATAATAAAATAAAAGATCGAATCAAACGATAAACCATTATTTAAAACAAACAATTTTATTAATTAACACCTCGCGTTATAAACGAAATATTAAATGTAAGCGAGATTAGATCCGTAACATGTGTACTTTAATTGGACGCTAATTAAGTCAGCGGCTCAAAACAATTACATCAGGAACAAAGTATAATCACAAAAGTGCAAAATTGCAGAAGTATATCTTGTATTGAGTTACGTTTTTTATGCCAACTTGTAATATTTGCCTTAGGAAAAAATGTGGAAGATTTTCTTGTCAATAATTAGTAATAATTTTAAGATAAGACTATGGCAAAGACTTTTCATCATTGATTTATTAGGCTCCTAGATGACATTGGCTAAATATGTCATCATGTTGTCACAAGTCTTGCCATCTCCTAAAAGAAGAAAATTTGTGAGACCTAAGTAAACACAATGCTTTATCTATATCGTAGTGTAGGTTGGCAGCTCAATTAAACGCTTAAGCAGTTCGTACACTTTATGCTTATAATAAATATAGGAATATCCTTATTTTAAATAATTAACTTATTTAAATAATTAAAGCAATAAAATATTTTTGTCTTGTAGATGACAATGTACGGCAAATCGGACGAGTAATATTTATTATGTCATAATATCGAAAGGCATTTGGTAAAACCTTTTTGTAAAATGTTAGATATAATTAACATACATTAGTGTTACACTACAATAGCTTATTTTATATATGTATATCAATAATATATTTTATTTATATTATCAATATATCAACTATATTTTACTTATATGTATTATCAATTTGAAGGCTTAGAATAGAGCAGGATTCTTATAATAGCATGATCTCAAGATCATCATTGCAGGAATATAAGGTGTAGTGGTGGAGGCGCTAAATAAATAAATATAATTACTATTTTCTTAGCACTAAATTTGGACAGAAAATATTGAGACTCATCTGCAGCGGCACAAACGATAGCTTGCATAACACTTTTCTTTAACGTTAGGACCATGTTATTAGATTCCTTGTATGTAATGGTGAATGAGGTATTTATACTTTCACTTGTGCAATATACGTGAAATGCGTTATCTGTATTTTAGGTATTTTATGGTATAGTTATAACAATTCGTTTAATTAAAACAAAACATCTTTTAGACACCGTACGCGAATAATTATTATTTAAATAACGACAATTTTAAATTTAAATAAATTAAAGCAGTGTAGCAATGTAGTGCAGCAATTTAACTTACTAACAGTTTTGCGCTTTATAGAATAACTTTAAGTATTTTTAAAAAATTGAAAACTTGTTCATATAAATTTTTACATAAAAATTCAAGTGACTTATATGCGACATCGTATCTTGAGTAGGAGTTGCGATAACGCTAAAACCCCTGGCTAAGGTCCGATCCTTGCTACACTAATAGATTCTACACTCGTCACCGAAATCACTAGTGTCGCAAACGTACATACATACGTAGTGATAAAGGGCATCTGTAAGTTTTATTAATGACGATAAACATATATTGAAATGATCGTATAATAAATTAACGCAACAATCGTTTTAAATAACAATTTGTTGAACTCATTATAAGCTATTATTACTCTTATATCATTCGCTAAAAACTATTGCGCTTAATTTAGCGTAGGCGTGTGACCTGTAGTGCGGGTGTATCTATCGATGACTACGCGCCCGTAAGCTACGTAGTTACGTAACCGCGTAACGGGCCGGTCGATGAACCCGCCGCGACCTGCGCGCACGCTTGTCGTCGCCCTACTCGCGATAGAAAAAATAACGCACAGAGAAGAAACTTTATACGACATACGGACACTTTCTTTTCTCTGTTTTAGGATTCGATCCTCCAAGGTTCAGTATGTGCTCTTCGTTTGTGTAACATCTACATACTTTATCGAATGAATTGTAATGATCGCGAATTACAAAACGCCTACCATGATAATTATAAAGTGTACATATTTTGTGCAAAATTACAAAATCTTTATATATTTATTTAAGTAAGTGTTAATTATTGTGAAATAAGCAAAACTAACGTGTATCATATTAGAAACGAACATTATTGAAAATAAAAATATAGATATTGAAATCAAAATAGAATCTATAGCATATTTCTCTTATAATGTGTAATTTAATATGTATAATAAATAAAAACAAATCCTATATACCATGCCAATCTTACATTGAATTTATTTGAGTTATTAAGTTTACTTTCTTAAATAATAACACAATAAAATTTTGCTAATCCCCATATATTTAAATTAAATTGAATTCCGTTAAACCATTATATATTTTAATTCTTAAATAGTCAACTACTCAAGCTTCTATTTACGAAGAATAGTCTAGTTGAGATAGTAGATTTCATTTAACTTAACTTCTAAAGCAAATATCTCCTGAAAATTTTAATAAATTATTAAAATATAAAAATGCGTAATATTGTAATGTAAATTTTTAGTAATGCGTAATATTACTAAAGAAATAACTTTTCTACATTATAAAATAATCTATGACGACCGCTCTAGGATGTGTTTCATTCTCGTTAACAGATCTGCCCCGTGCTCTGTGGGACGCCAAACAACGTGACGTTTATGGCTATTATTACGACCATTGTGGATACCGACCGCGTCTTACACGTAATTGGGCACTAATTTATTTGATATAAGTATTTTATATTTGTCAATAAATCATCATTTGTAAGATATTTTTGGTTAAATTGCCACATAAATGAAGTGTCAATATTTTTCTCTGTGCAGGGGCAGAATAAATAAAACTAACACATGCGGCCGGGGCCAGCCTGTCATAAAAAGCGAAAAAATAACTATAGCTACGTGGCAGGGCCCCAAGCCCGTCTGGATGGTGACCACCTTTAGTCTATAAGTATGCCGCCATAATAACTATGTGTTGTATTCCAGCATTAGTGACTCAGATTCCTGTTCCCCTTTGGGACAGCAGTATGTTCACGGCGCCCCTAGAGTCGCAAACATCCATAAGCGATGGTAACTGCTAAATTCTAAGCGGGCCGTCAGCCGTTGCTTTCCTACAGCAATAAAAAAAAAGAAACAATATATACATTCAATTTAACTAAGCGGTTAGCATCCACAATATACAAATACAAAATTAGGTTTGTTTCCACCATATTGCAAGACAGGAGAGAAAAATTATAACAGATCATAAGTATGAGGTTCTCTTCACGGCTTTCAGCCCAGAAAGTAAAAATAAAGAAAATGAATAAATAAATAAACCAATGAAACTCCCTACAGTTTAAAAGTAACGATAACAGAATATAGTTTCTATTTCCACGTCATTGGTATATTTAATTAGTTGTCTGATTTAATGAAAAATGTTACGTCCAGTTAATAGTTTTTATTAAATAATACTTTTTAATTTTGTGTAGAAATCCTATAATTGCCTATTATCACATGTATATTGTTGTAAAACATTTTCATTTAATTTTATGACACTATTATACAATAAACAAAATATACATATTTTATATTCGGTAATTAGGCGGAATTTTTTATTTTATTTTTTTATTGCGTAAGACAGCAGACAGGCTGACAGCCCGCATAGAATTTAGCAGTTACCGTCGCCTATAGGTGTTTGCAATGCCAGTGGCATCGCGAACACGCTACTGTCCCATAAGGGTAATAATAACTTATATGAATAAGGCGGAATAATGACTTATTTACCTTAATCTAGTGAAGTAATATAAAAACATCATATAAATATTTTGTATTATCTTCTAAATATTTTGCTTCAGAGTTTTATATACGTAAATATAATATGGTATGATTACAAGCGACCATGATCTAGTCATAAACTGTAGAGTTATACACACCCAGGGAAAAGTATTTGCTGTTTTTATTTATTCAAGTACCTGTCAATTGGGTGGTACTTTGCGAGAGAGAAATAAAAAATAAATTATGTTACTTAACACTTTACTA